>CM062811.1:357280235-357591873 GCA_031772625.1 Pinus tabuliformis
ATGAGGATTAAGTCTCCTTTGCGGTTGGTGAACATGTCTCACATCCTTTTCTATGTAAATGTGGTGTGTACATAAATGGGGATCAATTCCTTTCATATCAGGGTAGTCCCATGCAAATGCTCCTTTATATTTCCTCAATAGTTAGATGAGCTTCTTTTCTTGATCGTAAGTCAGGTTGGCGTTAATGTTTAAAGTCTTTCCTAGCTCAATTTCTACAATTTTACTATTTGAAACAAAGGTAGTAGGTATTGTTTGATCGTGTGTATCTTTAAGAGGATCTTCTTCTAATTCATTATCAAATGCTGCTTCTATCATGTGACATTGTATGTGGGCTCTGGGTTCAGCTTAGCTAATAAAATTATTAATGGCATCATCTTCTGTTTGGTCTTTGAAATCAAGGGCCTCTTCTATGGTTAATGGAGATCTAGTATTTTCAGTGAGGTATGATACAGGATGCTTGTTAGTTTTTATTATTGTGACACTTGGCTGTGCTGGAGGATATAAAGCTAGGTTCTTGATATCTGCCCTTCTAGTTATGGTCATATTGCCTTGTTGGCAGCCAATATAAGCATCGACAGTTGCAAGCCAAGGTCTGCCTAAAATCAATGGATGTCCATCAAGTCAGTTTTTGCGGTTTATTATCAGAAAATCGGCCGGATACTCCCAGGAGTCAACGGATACCATGACATCATGTAGTGTGCCTTTTGACCTAACCACAGATCGGTTAGGCAGTTCTCGTAAAGTAGAGGTCAGTTCTACTGATGTAATGCCCATTTTTTGGCAAGTGGTGGTTTTAAAGATATTAATTGCAGCTCCTAGATCAACTAAGGCATTTGAGAAGGTTTGACCATATATTTGTACGGTTACTATTGGATTTCCTGGGTCTTCGTATTTAACGGGTGTTTCTTTTCCTGATAATAAGTCAGATAGAATGCCAACAACTTGGACTTTTGGGTTATTTGTTATTTTCCTCCTTGCTTTCTTTATACATAATTCTTTTATAGTCCTTGCATATATGGGGATGTCTTGAATGGGATTTTTATGTACAGATTTTTTAGTTCTCCTAGAACATCAAAATTAGGGTGTTGTATAGGTCAAGGTATAATTAATCACTCAGGGAATGGGGGAGAGGATATGGTTGTTGGGTCATGATTTTTTTGTCTGGTCACATCCTCTTCTTGTAGCGGTTGTTCTATAGGTAACTGGTTTTCAACTTGAGTTGTTTTATCTCCCTCTGTTTTGATGATATGCCCAGATCTTAATTGAAGTTCATTACACTCCCTTAGATTGGTTCCTATTTCTGGTGTTTCCACTATTTGAATAGATTGGATCGGTCTGTTATTCGGATTAGGGTTGGGATGGGCTAGGAGTTACGGTCTTAAATTAGACTGGGGGTTTTGTTGTAAGGTTGGCAGTGTAGGTTGAGGGAGCGGGATGGTTCCTACTGGCTGATTCATCGGTTTTTTCCAGTTTGTCTGCCAGGCTTGACTCTGTGAGGTAGGAGGGGTCCATTGTGCTGGATATACGTTGTTTTGCCAATATGGTGGGGTAAAGGGAAAATTTGTCCAATTGGGTTGGTTTGCCATATTTGGCCGTGGAGATGATGAAGGAAATCATTGTTGTGACCAATTTGGGAAGGGAGGTTAATTTTGCCACATTGTATTATATCGTTGAGCATGATATTGTGGAGGCTGAAAAGAAGAAGCTGGGTCTGAAAACATACCTTATTTTCGTGGCTTCCATTGACGGCGTTGATTGAGTAGATACACAGGTTCTGGTTCTTCTTCTCCTTCCTTGTATACTGCTCTCAATCTAGGAAGTGAGGGGCGGCTCTCTATAATGGTCTTTTGTACAAATGGCGCAAACTTGGACTGCATCTAATGGACACTCCTTATGGCTATGTTTCTTTCTGCATCGGGGATAGAAGATTGCCAAATTTTGTTCTGCCTCTACTTGCTTTTGTTTGGCCTGCATAATATCAAGTTGTGTTGTTAGTGTCCCCAATATGTCAGTTTTAAAATTTTCTAATAAATTTCCAATTTCTGCACGAGTTACTCCTTCTGCTAAAATTCTATTGTCTCTTACAAACCGATCATGTTCTGTTGGTTTTAGTATTGTGCTGCCTCTCGAGCTCCTGATACATAAATTAATAATGTCAGCAAAATTTTCCTGATAAATATCTCCTTTTCCCATAATATTCAGTGTTTCAATCCATTGTTCCTTCATTCCCCTAATTAATGTTGTTTTTAACACATTATCAGGTAAGGGTAATGATGCATAAGGATATCTTTGAAGATTATACTGGAAACGTTCAACATACTCTTCTAATGTTTCATTTGGTCTAGCTACCATATGAAATATTTCATCTTTTAACTCTCTATACCTGCAATAGTCTTAATATTTTTTTAGAAAAGATTCTTTCATTTGATCCCAGTTATTTATAACACCACCACCCAATCCCATAAACCATCTTAAAGTAGCCCCTTTTAATGTAGAAGGAAATAATTTCAGTTCTGGGGATTGGTGGTATAGTCATATCTTCTACACAGCACATCAAATTCAAACAGGAATGCATCTAGATCTTCTGATGTAAGACCATGTAATGTACGGATGTGATGAAGAGTAATTGCTTTCATAGGTGCATTAGTTGCAGTATCCACAATGGGGTATTGCAGTGTAGAGGTTTGGGTGTTTGGCTGGTTTTGGGCCATTTGGTCAAATATATGCCAATAACCTTCTGGGATATCTAGGAGGGTATTCCTAGGTTGTCAAGGGGAAATGGCTCTAACGGGAATGGTCTGGACAGCACTTCCTTTATCTGGGATAATGAGAGTGCCTAACTTCTGGGGGGATTCAGGGTCTTGAATTTCGTTATAAATGATTTTTGCACCACTTCCCTTATCTGGACTACTTAATGGCTGAATTACCCCAAGGGGAGACCTTGGTTCTTCAGTCTCTCTAGTTTCTCCTCTTCCTTCACAGAGGTTGCTAAGGTTCCCTTCTTGTAATGATTTTGGGCTAGAATTTTCAATTTCTTGAAAATCTTTCTCTTCTGGGAGCAACATAGAAAAGTGGTTCAGTTTGACTTTTCTCATCTTCTCCTTCGAAAATAACTTAAGTATAGGTATTGAAGGGAACTTCTTTGTAGCATGATTTTCTATGCATATAACATATATCTCAATACTATCAAAGAGAAAATTCTCATAATGCATGTTTTTTCCTACATCTATGACAGAAAATAGATAATGCAACAATTTTACCTTTTTTGTTGTTTTGTATCCTTACCATATCTAGTTGTTCACTAAGATTTCCAAGAATATTAGTTTTAACATTTTCAAGCAAATTAACTAATTATGCTATAATTATTATTTTAGATGTAAATTTTCTTACCCCTGACATGAGTGGATCTCTTGGATTCTTGGCATATTTTGATTCTCCTCTTGAATTGTGTTTGCATAGATGACAAATTTCTTGAAATGACAATTGAAAAACATATCCATTACCCATCAGGTTGAGAATATCAATCCATTCATTATGGCCTTTAGAAAGAGAGTAGTTAATGTGTCTTCTTCTAAGCTATGCAATTTAGCACTGACATTATAGATAAATCTCTTCACCAAATCTTTGAGGCCTTCATCCTATTTTTGGGTCATCTTAAAAACTTCATCCTTAAGGTCATGGTATATGCAATAACATTTGTATTTTTCTAAAAATATTATTTTCATTTCATCCCATGTCCTTACAGAATGTTTTCATAGACCCATGAACCATTTAAGAGCCACATCTTTTAAAGTAGCAAGAAATTTCATTTTTTGAGTATTCAGTAGATATTCATATGATCTGCAAAATACCTCAAACTCAAAATGAAATGTTTTTGGATCCTTACTTCTTAGCCCATGGAAGTTAGGGAGGATATATGATGTAATATTTTTCATGGTAGTAGTGGTATCAGTATCTAAAATAGGGAATCCAAAAGGATCCTCTTTATGAAAATCTCCATCATCTCCCCTTCCACCTCTACCACCTCGAGCTCCTCTACCACCTCCTCCTATGCTACCTCTTCCTCCAAAACATCTTGGTCTTTCCTCTGCATTATGTACTTCTCCTTCTTCACCTACCTTTGTAGATTCTTCAGAGTTGATATAAGGCTCAATGATAGGGTTGTCTACCTCTTCTTCCTCTAGTTCCTTTATCAATGATAGTTCAAAAATATGTTCCTTTCCTACTTATTCCTACTTGCTAGGTACCTCTAACTCGTGTCTATGATCTGTTCACCTGTTGAGGAATAAATACGACTCCTTCAGTTGGGGTTTTAGGTTATTCAACTACAACTTTGGATATGAATTCGGTAAGTCACTAGGTTGAATTTCTGACCTATGCACTTCAGAAATTCTTGGTCTACGTGCAAATGATTGAATACATGTATTGGAAGGTCGTGTAGCACTATGTGGTATAATCGGGGTGGTTGGTATTGATCTACGTCCTCTACCTACAAATATACCCCTAGAGTCTCATTCTCTATACATTCATCCTAAATTATTCTAACATGAATTAATTATGCATCTAAAAAATGAATGCAACTATTATGAAATGCAATTGCGACAACTCTAATTTATATTAAAAATGTGTTACTAGGTTTGGTCTTCATTAGTATGAAATGTATTCTTGTATATATAAAATGAAAAAGAAATTATTATTATTATTGGAGCATGGGTTTCATTCTCAAGTTCTTTTATTTTATAGGTCAAGCACCCATTGAGTGCTTATAGGGTTTGTCCTGGGTATATGAGTAATGATCATATATGGAGGACCCTATGGGCACATTGTAAATTGTAAAAGAAAAGTTGTTTTGTCTTGAAAATTTAAAATTACCTCCAAGATCAAGTCAGTGTTATGTAACCACCTCAAAAAATACAAGAAGATATAGATAAATGACTTCAAAATAAGCCTCTTCGAGGGGGAAACCTCCTTTACATTAAACAAATGAACAATTCTTGGATGATACAAATGACAAGACCTCCTTTCTATATATAGGAGTCTAATGGGTCACAATATAATCAGAGCTGACATAACAATAATATTGTAAGGGAAAGTGAAGGTCTCTTGGAGTTTCCTACTAGCCCTAAGACTCAAATCAAGGCAAGAAAGGTCAAGGGAGATCAAAGTCTCCTAAAGAAGTAGCAACAATTGTAATAGTTGTTGGGGGAAGAATTTCGGATTTACTTAGAGGTCGAAGATATTGCAACAGGAGGCCAAGGAAAACTTGATCTTGGAGGGTATTTGTCTGAGTCTAGGTCATGGTATTCATCAATTGAAAGATCTAGAAGATAACAAGATATTTTGTGGGTTTTCCCTCAAGAGGAGGTTTTTTGGCCCTGGCTTATATCCTACATACTGTGTCATTGTTCTTACTATTTTGGTAGCTTTTTGATGTATTGTAGATTGAAATAAGAAATATCAAAGCTAATAATTAAAAATCTAACACAATAAGTTATAAAGTTCAGATAATTAACATATACATTGCCGTATTGAATTCTCAACATGGTATCAGAGCTTTGGTTATCTAAAGGCATCATGAAGATATCCTCTACAATGAAGAAGGTCATCAAAAGGATTGCAAGCCATATTAACAAAAGCATCAAATAGGTATGGAGTCTCATATTCTCTTCAAAGAAGGAATCAATCATAGAAAAATATGAAGGACTCTTATTTTCTCTCTCTGGAACATTTCAAGATGAAGACATCTGGGAAATTGATAGTGATGCATCAAGGCACATGACTGGTCACTCTCACTAATTAAAGGCATTATCAAAAGGAAAATCCACTTACTCTGTGGAACTTGGAGACAAAAAGAGCTATCTTGTGAAAGGCATTGGATCATCATCCATAAATCTAGAAGATGGAAGCAACATCCACCTCAACAACATAGTGTTTGTTCCACGTTTGCAGAAAAATATACTTCCTATTTCAAGCTTAGAAGATAAAGGAGGTAGAGTAGCCCTTCATTTATGGAAAGTTAGTTGTATGGGAAAAAGAATAAAGCATAGAACAAGCTAAAGTGTTTGGTATATGAGATAATAATTTACAGATTAATATCTCCCATAAATCATTCCCTATTTCACATTGAGATTAGTCCATGTGAACTTTGGCATAGAAGGTTTGGTCATCTACATTTCAAAACCCTCCCAACCCTAAATTCCATAATATGGAATACAAAATTTGAACGAGGATGTGAAGGTGTCTACAAAGGATATGCATTAGGAAAAAATACCAAGAGACCATTTGGAAGCAGTGCTTCACGGTCAAAAGAAATATTGGATCTCATTCACTCTTATGTATGTCGCCCTATGAATCCAAAATCACTTGGACATCTTTATTATGTCGCATTCATATATGATCACTCAAGAAATACCGAGGCTTACTTAATGAAATCCAAGGATGAAGTATTTACTAAATTTAAAGAATTCAAAGATGAAGTGGACCTTACAAAAAGAAGTATCAAGATACTAAGATCTAGTAATGGAGGAGAATATACATCGAAGGAGATCATAACATTCTGTAAGGAATCTATGATTAAGAGGGAGTTGATATTTCCATACAATCTCGAACAAAATGGAGTTGTAGAAAGAAATAAAATCCCATTGAAGAAAGTGTAATAGTAATGATATACGAACAAAAGATCTACTGAATTTTATGTGGAGTGGGGAAACTAAGACAATAGTCTACATGCAAAATAGATGTCCCCACGGATCTCTAGACAATAAAACTCCAAAAGAAGTTTTCACTGGGAAGAAACCATCTATCTTTCATGTATGAATCTTTAGGTGTCTTGTGTATATTCATATACCAAATGACAAAATAAAGAAGTTGGATTCTTTAGATGTGAAAGGTATATTGGTTAGGTATAGTAACTCATCGAAAGCCTATAGAATCTATATGAAAGATGGACATCACATTGAATTTAGTTGTGATGTCATAATTGATGAGAGCACAACCTTCAATAAATCAAAAGAAGTTTCTATAGATTCTGATGATGAAGAACTTCCTATGTTTGAGGAAGAAGTTGACAAGGAAGAAGGATCTCACCATGACGAAGAATGACCTAGTGAACGTATTCAACCCATGGTCACTCAAGAAACAAGGAAAAGACAAAATTAGTTGAAATATACATTACTTGATGCAGGAGGTCATGGGGCATCTAGAATATCATTTAGAGAAAGTAAAATACCCAAGAGATACTTTGGGTATGTTGCATACATGACAAAATTAATAGAAGGAGAACCATACACTTTTGAATAGGCTATAGAACATTGAGAATGGAAAGATTCCATGAATGAAGAATCAATATATAATGAAGAATGGAGTCTGGGAGATTGTACCTAGGTGTGAAGACAAATTTGTAGTTACTTCCAAGTGGATCTATAAGATCAAGCATGCAACTGATGGAAGTATAGATAAGTATAAAGCAAGATTTGTTGCAAGAGGGTTATCTCGACTAAAAGGCACCGACTATGAACAAAAATTTTCTCCAACAACAAGATACACAACAATTCAATCATTAGTCTCTTTGACACAATCGATGGGATAGAACATCCACTAAATGGATGTCAAGATTGTGTTTATGAATGGCACAATAGATAAAGAAGTCTACATAGAACAACCCTTGGGATTTGAAATAAAATATAAGAGGGCATATGTTTCCAGATCAAGGAAGGAATTATATGGCCTCAAGCAAGTATCAAGGGCATGGTATGCTAGAATGGATGCATATCTACAAATACTAGGCTTCACAAAATGTTATGTTGACTCAAACCTCTATATTAAGGTTGTAAACAATGAACATGTAATCATTTTTTTGTATGTACATGATCTTCTCTTGACAGGTGTAGAAGGTCGAATTAAAGAATGTAAGAAGCAATTGGCAGTAGACTTTGACATGAAGGATCTGGGGTTTATGCATTGCTATCTGGGACTAGAAGTCTTGCAGGAACCTAATGAATTCTATTTAAGTCAAGGAAAGTACGTGATCGAGATTCTGAATAAGTTCAACATGATGGAATGTAAAGGGATGACCACTCCAAGGATCACAAAATTGAAAAGACTAAGAATTTTTTAATCAAGCCGTGTGGATTCTTCTAGATATAGACAATTAATTGGCTCATTAATGTACTTGGTGAATACTCGTCCAGACATATGTTTTGCAGTAAATATACTTAGTCAATTCCAAGTGAAGCCAAAACATGATCATTGGATAGAAGCAAAACATATCCTAAGGTATTTGAAGGGAAGCACCAACTACTTCCTGAAATATGATAGAAGGAATGATTTTTAATTTATTGGTTATACAGATTCTGATGAGCAAGGCAGTGAACAAGATGGAAGAAGCATTACAGGAGGATGTTTTAATTTGGGATCATCTATGGTATCATGGATGAGAAAAAAACAAAACATTATTGCTTTCAGTAGTGCTGAGGCAAAATATGTTGTAGCATGTGAAGTTAGCTAGGAATCATTTTGGTTAAGGAAGTTGTTGTGTGACTTATTTGAAGGATCGATGAACCCTACAATGATACGTTGTGATAACACCAGTTGTATTTTTTTGTCTGAGGACCTATTGTTTCATGGGAAGACAAAGCATATCAACAACAAGTATCACTATATACGAGAGCTAGTACAAAATGGTGTGGCACAACTACAGTATATCTCCACTGATGAGCAGGTAGCTAACATATTGAAAAAATCACTTCCAAACAAGAAGCTTGTATACTAAAGGGATAAACTTGGTTTGGTGGATTTTTCCTAACGGATTGAGAAGGAGGGATAGACACAACATTATTTTCTTCACTTGGAAAGAAAGAATGGAGGGTTGGGTAACCATCTGGCATTTGATACTCTTTGGGGATGTGGTAGGGAATTCAAGACAAGAGTATTCATGGACTGATATTCTTTGAGGATTGGCTACCCAAGATAAGAATAGACCAATGAGAGGTCATAATCTGGGAACACCTAGGTGGGGTATGTACCTTGGAGAAACAATAATGATGGTGTCTACACATCATTGATCTTGCCAACATTGTGCTCTGATCTTGTGTAGAGATAGAGTTATTAGTCAAGGTCTTTCTATATGAAAATGTTGGATATCATGATGCTAGACAGATGGGTTACCAATCTGACTCCTCTTATGAGATCTCTTCAGATTGAGAATGACCATGTACGTCCTATGAATACCTCCCAAGTTATTAAGAGGGAGTTTTGAAAAATGTATAACCAGGTTCGGCCTTCATTGGTATGAAATCTATTCTTATATATATATATATATATATATATATATATATATATGATGAAAAAGAAATTATTTGTAACAGCCTTGGTGAAAATTTCACGTAATAAAAGTTAAAAACAATAACCACAATCGATGGTACACTTTTTCCAAGTTGAATGTTGAGCAAGACATCCTAGGGGGTGTCCATTTGGTTGTTTATCACTAAGGAAATTGGCAAAGGAAATGGCGAAGGATTTGGAAAGGAAAAATGACATTTTTGGCACAATTATTTATGAAAATAATGGAAATTAATAGAAAAGGGAGGAGAACGGTCACATGTTCCATGTGAGGAGGAAATTGAAGGAAAATAATGGAAAATGAAGAAAATAGAGGCCTCATTCATAAAAAGGCTTTTGAGCATCAATTGGTAACCTTTTTTCAGTTGCTTTTTTGAGCTCTCTCATTATTTTTTCTCTCTCACTCTTGGACACTTGAAGCAATTTTGCATTAGAGAAAGAAAGGAAAAGAAGGCAAGATGAAGCAAAGATCTAGCAGGGAAAGGTAGGATCAAGTAGCTACAATAGGCTTCATTGCATGTATCAACTTGCATGTGTATTTTCCTTGCTAGATCTGGCATGCATGGGATTCCAAGTGGTTCTTTTCTATCATGGAATGGGTTTTTCCAGGCGTGATAGTGTTCTTCAACCTAGCCTTACAATTTCTTGGTAGATTTTATGAGATGGGTTCTCACATTAGGTTAATGTGGGATGGATGGATTGGATTCAAATATGAGTGGGGTGGATCTCCAAATTGTGAAACACATGGCCTAGTGGTCCCTGAACCAGACTGTGGATCACGGTAAAGCTTTGGCCTAGTAACCCCTGAACCAGAATGTGGGTTGTGGTAAAGCCAGATTGCGTGCCTTGGTGGACCTAGGAATCCTTGTTGTTGAATGGCAAGATATACCATAAAGCCAAGAGGTGGGCTTTCTCTCCATTGCGACCAGTAGTCCCGACATGGGATGTATGTAAATCCTGGAGAGTTTGTCTCATTGTAGGGCCTAGTGATCCCTCAATCAGACTATGGATTGTGGTAAAGCTTGGTGAGACTAGGAGGCACTCAAATTCCTCACAGTCTAGGTGGAGAAATCTGGTGGCATCCATGCTTGTTGGTGTTTTTTTTGTGTTCTATGAGTCCCACATTCATGCTTGGAATATGGAACGGGGGTGGTTGAGTGAAGAAAGACTTGGCTCAGCCAATCTATGGATGGGTGAACCGTGGTAGTCCCATCTCTAGTTGATTTATTGCATTCATTAATGAGAAATTAATTCCCTTCATTTTCATGTGTAAATGTATTGATGTATATATGGATTTTATGGCTGATATGTTTATGATATTTCTATCCCTATTAACTTGGTTACATGTATGTTCTATGATAGCAGCTATGTATGGATTTCAGCATGTTTTTATGTGTATATGAATGGATAATGTGTCTATGACCTAATAGATGATAATGCAGAAAACGACATGAGAGAAAAATGGTTCATAGAGATTCTCAAATAATTATGAGATCCCTACACTTAATTCTATTTTTTACACTTGTATGTTACATGTTGATGATATGTTTGACGAAATTCTATTCATGGCTAGTAGGGGTTTGGTTAAGATCTTGTTCAACTTATTGGTTTTACATCATTGTTTCCCTGTACTTTTACTAATTTTAATCTATCACCCCATTCTAGGCAGTGACCTAGACTCTAAGCCTGAAAAGGTGGCTTAAATCCCAGGGTCACTAGCACAAAACTGGAAAATTTAGTCTCTAGTCGTTGGCAGGCAAGCTTGTGAGAGTGACTTTGGGTTTATGGTAACTCCCTTACCTAAAACATGAGAGCAACTTAGGCCTAAGATGTCCAAAACATTAGTGGGACCCAGGGACAGGCTTTCTGAGTGGCTGACATGTCTCCTAGGGATTCTGAAGCTGATGTAGGATGACTATGTGTGATGTTTCCATTGATTCCACTTCCTTAAGGTCACATAGGAGGTTGAATCCACTCATAGTGGCCTCTCATCTCATGTCTACCCCGATTGGCTAGATACATGGGTAGATGTGGGAAGAGGGTGTTACAAAGTCGTATCAGAGCATGGTTCAACCCTCAGATTGGATGGCTGGTGTGTGTTGGTAATGCATGCATGTCAGTTGCATGTGTGTCCATATGCTTGATGATTGATTATGGTTGTAGTAAGGTTGCCATGGATAATTTGATGTTGATTTTGTTGGATGCATTTGTCATGAGTATGTGACTGGTTGCATATGGTCATATGTTGCTTACATGTTGATTTTATGTCACATACTTACATCCTTGTATGTTAGACTACAGCCTTGTATGTTTTGATTTCATATACCATTCTTGTACATTGATTAAAAGAATTTATTGATAATGCTCGACTACATGTGTTTATGTGTAGGTGTAGTTGATTTTGCATTACTGAAGAATATTGTGGCAATGTGTACAATGGATTAATGCTTGTTTTCATGCATGAGGTCATAGCATGCATTGTTAATATGGCCTTGCATTGATGACTAGACCCTAACTAGAGTGATGTTTATATGTTGATACATTTATTTGCAAATGTATATATATGATGTTATGTATATGTTATACATGTATCACACAAATTTGGTGATCCTGCAAACAAGGTGTCCTCCATGAACTATACTAAGGTATGTTGATTAATTGTGATTTGGTTTATCTGACATATTATGCATTTCAGGAAAGAGATCAAATGGCTAGCAAGATGGTTGGCTACGAAGACTCTCCCTATGAATCTGAAGAGAAGTATGGTGTTGGGAACTCTTCCAATTTGGAAGTTACATTGAGAAGTTTCAAGGAAGAGATAAGGAGTTATGAGGCAGATAATGATCGGATCATACAGGCACAAGAGAAACAAGCAAAGGTTAATGGTATACTTCTTCAGAGTTTGTCAAACTTTCAGCGAAAAGGAACACTTCGGATCATCCATGGACATGGGGATGGAACTAATGGGGCATATGGTAATAGGTCTCCTGGTAGACACATGTGAGATAGATCTAACACAGGGAGAGATGGCAGGTTGTTGGACACTCCAGATAGGAGGGATGATGAGTACAGGTACTATTCTAGTTCTGGTTCCGATAGACATCATGATCGTCATTGCTATCATCATTATAGGAGGAATGATAGGGGATACTTGCCATATTAATTCAAGAAACAAAAACCACCTACTTTTGATGGAGACATGAAGAATACGGAAGAGGAAAAGGCTTGTATACTTGGGATGAACAAATTCTTTGAGTTGCATGAGTACATAGATAACATGAAGGCCAAAATAGCTATCTTCGGCTTGAAAGGTAAAGCATAAATTTGGTGGGAAGATGTTAAGCGAGTCAGAGACATCAGACAGATGACTTGAGTTAGTAGGAGTTCAAGAGGATTTTCAAGAAGAAATACTTGTTAGAGAGGTACTACAGCAGTAAGGGTAAGGAATTCTATGAGCTAAAGATGGGATTAATGACAGATGAAGAGTACATGACCATGTTTCTGGAGCTATTGAGGTATGTACCATATCTTACAAATGAGAAGGCTAAATTTTAGTGATTTGTCAATGGTTTTCCATTATCATTTAGATATCATAT
Source organism: Pinus tabuliformis (assembly GCA_031772625.1). Taxonomy (NCBI): domain Eukaryota; kingdom Viridiplantae; phylum Streptophyta; class Pinopsida; order Pinales; family Pinaceae; genus Pinus; species Pinus tabuliformis. The sequence goes on from CM062811.1 coordinate 357,293,171, forward strand.
TGAGTGTAATGAGCCCTGGTCACTTGAGGATGTCATTGGGAAATTGAATCATTGCTATGAATAGTCAAAGCGTAAGAATGAATCGCAACATGAATGGAAGGGAAAAGGAAAAGGTAGAGGTAAATGGCAGCCTATGAGAAGAAGGCCTTAGAATGGATATGGGAAAGAAAATGTGGCACCACAAATGAGATTTAATGCAGCTAGACAAGGACATGGGTCACAGCCGCAATAGAAGCACAGAGTGGAGGGCACTGGTTGGTTGGAATGTTTGACATGTGGTGAAGAGCACCTTAGGAGATATTTTCTGCAACATCAAGGTGGTAGGCCTAAGATATATAGTGCATAGGAGGCAGAGACAGTTGGGGATGTTGGTCAAAGTATTCCATGTTTCTAGTAGTAGTGGATAATAGGTAGGTAGAACACTAGGCATCTATCATTGAGATGGAAATTAAGCTTTGTTATCAAGTTATTTCTATTTTGATTGGCCTTGGATATAATTATAGCTATGTTAGTCTTGACTTCGTGGATAAGTGTGGTTTGAATAAGGAGTTTCATGCAAAATCTTGGTTAGTGCAGTTGGCTACAAGTACAAAGAAGTGAGGTCATCATTGGGTAAGAGCTTGCACATTTAACTTCAATGGTATGGCTACCGCAACACATCTAAATTTATTACCGTTGGGATCATACAATATGTTGTTGGGCACGGATTGGTTGTATCTTCATAGAACAAAAGTAGACTGATATGACAAAGCCATTGAGCGTGTTGATGACAATTAGGAACCATGAATCTTGTAGGGTAAGATGAAAGCCACATCCGTTGGGATGGTGACATCTATACAAGCAAAGTGTATCCACACGAAAGGGTGTATGTTATTTGTAGTACACATTTCTAGTGATAAGGTAAGGGGTTGAGGATGTAGATGTGTTGAACAAGTACCCATTTTTGCAGCAGTTTCATGATGTATTTCCCAAGGACATTATAGAGTTTCCACCTCACAGGGAGGTAGAATTTTCTATTGAGGTAGTGCCAGGGGCATCTCCAATGTTAAAAGCACCTTACATGATGACCACACCTAAGTTGGTTGAGTTAAAGTTGAAACTGAAGGAAATGTTGGACAAGGGTTACATTAGGCCAAGTGTATCACCATGGGGCGCATCGGTATTGTTTGTGAAGAAGAAAGATGGAAAACTCAGATTATGCATTGACTACAGGTGTCAAACAAAGTGACCATCAAGAACATGTATCCATTGTTGAGGATTGATGACTTGCTCGATCAGCTGAATGGAGCAATTGTGTTCTCTAAGATTGATCTAAGAACTAGATACCATCATGTACACATCAAAGAGGAGTACATTTACAAGACCGTATTTCAGACCAGGTGTGGGCATTATGAGTTCATTGTTGTTCCATTTGGTTTACCTAATGCTCCAACTACATTTATGTGTTTGATGAATAGTGTGTTTTGTCAATATTTGGATAAGTTTGTTATTATGTTCATTGATGATATATTGGTATATTATAAAAATGAGAAAGAGCATGTCAACCATTTAGAAGCAGTGTTGAGGTTGTTGATAGAGCATCAGTTGTATGCTAAGGTCAACAAGTGCAGTTTCTTTCAGACTGAGGTACAATACTTGGAACATGCTGTCTCCAAGGAGGGAATTGCAGTAGATCCAGAGAAGATAAGATCCATCATGGAATGGGTAGCTCATAAGAGTGTGGATGAGGTGAGATCTTTCATGGGTTTGACAGGCTATTATCAGAGGTTCATTAGGAACTTCTCACAGATTTATTATCCCATCACATCATTACAAAGGAAAGGTAAGAAGTTCGAATGGATAGAGGAGTGTGAGGATATCTTTGAGAAGCTCAAGAAGTTGTTGACACATGCAACTATGTTACAGATTGCATATCTGGACAAAGAGTTTGCGGTATGCACAGATGCTTGCAATAGAGGGCTTGATGGAGTCCTCATGTAGGATGGACAGGTGGTATGTTATGAGTCCTGAAAACTAAATGAGCATGAGCAGAAATACCCGACACACAATCTTGAGTTAGCAATGATCATACATTCATTGAAGATGTGGAGACACTATCTTCTTGGTCGGAGGTTTCTACTTATGAGTGATCACATTGGGTTGAGGTATTTGTTTAACCAATCAAATCTGACTCCAAACAGGCTAGATGGTTGGCCAAGATCAGTGAGATTGATTTCGAGATCAGGTACATCAAAGGTAAAGAGAAAAGGGTGGTTAATTCTCTCAATAGATAATTCTCTCAGTAGATGGATATAGGTAAATAACTTGGCAGCTATGAGCTTGTAGGGGACAGACTTAAAGGATAGGATCGTGCAGGCAGGTCACCAGGACGTTAGGTATATGGAGATTGTGCACAAGTTGCAGCAGGGTCTTGGTACAAGTATAGGTGCAGGTACAGGTACAGGTGCATGTACGAGTACAAGTAGTGGTACAAGTATAGGTGGTAGTACAGGTATAGGTATAGGTACAGGTGCAGGTGCACAGGGTATGGATTATTTTCTTATAGTTGATGGATTGGTCAAGTTTCGAGATAGGATATATGTATTAGATAAAAATGAGCTCAAGAAGGTGATCTTGAGGGAGTTTCATGCGAAACCTTATCCAGGTCACCCAGGTTATTAGAAGACATTAACTACAGTGAAGAGATTTTATTATTAGACAAATATGAAGAGGGATGTAGTAGAGTTTGTGGCTAGATGTTTTGATTGTCAATGAGTGAAAGTGGAATGTAAACATCCAAGCGAACTGCTACAGCTGATCGCGATCCCAGAGTGGAAATGGGAGGTTATCTACATGGATTTCATCATAGGGTTGTCGAAGACAGTGAAACAACATGATTCCATTAAGTTCATTGTGGACAGGTTGACAAAAGTTGCACATTTCATTCGATTAAAGTCTACATTCTCAGTTAGTGATGTGGCACAGCTATTCATTAGAGATCTGGTTAGATTGCAGGGAGTTCCAAAGAAGATTGTGTTAGATAGGGATGCGATTTCACTTCCAAGTTTTAGAAGGAGTTATATGCAAGTTTGGGCATAGAGGTGGCCTTCAGAACATCTTATCAACTGCAAACAGATGGATAGATAGAGAGGGTCAACAGGATATTGGAGGACATTCTGAGGATGTATGTGATGCATCAGCAATAGAAGTGGGAAGAGTATCTTCCTTTGGTAGAGTTCAGATACAACAACGGTTATCAGGATTCATTGAGGATGAGTCCTTTTGAGGCATTGTATGGGTGGAGTTGTAACACTCCCATTAGTTGGAGTGATCGAATTAGTAGGGTATTGATTGAACTAGACAGGTTGGCAGACATGGAATAGGAAATGTAGGTGATCAAGAATAATATAAAGGCAACACAGGATAGGCAAAAGAGTTATGCATATAGGAAAAGGTTGTTCAAGGAATTCAAGGTTGGGGAATAGGTGCAGTTGCGCATCAAACCAAAGAAGAGATCCTTACAGATTGAATCATGTGCCAAGTTGGCACCATGGTTTTGTGGACCCTTTAGTATCCTTTAGAGGATTGGGTCAGTAGCCTATCGACTTGCACTACCTCTAATAGTGAAATTCCATGGTTTTTTCCATGTATATTTCCTTAAGAAGTATGTTAAGTATGTTGATCATGTGATTGACTTGTCTATATTGCAGGTGGAACCAAATGGAGAATTCCAGTTGAAGCCTTAATGTATGTTGTAGAAAAATTTTCTCATGCTCCAGAACCAAGAAATCAAGCATTAAAGTGCAATGGAATCACTTTGGGCTTGAAGAAGCTACATGGGAGATGATAGATCAGCTGCAGGCCATGTATTCTTCCTTGTTTTATGATTGAGGCAAATCAACTTTGATATGGTGTTTTCGTATATGCTTTGATATTGTGTTTTGGAATACGCTTGGATATGATGTTTTGGTATATTATTTGATATGGTGCTTTAGTATATGCTTTGATATGGTGTTTTGGTATATGATTAGAAATGGTGTTTCGTATATGTTTTGATATATGTTTCGGTACATGATTTTGTATATTTGTTTGGTATATATTTTTGGTGATGTTGCTATATGTACATATGTATATGGATGTAAATATTGCCATGAGCTAACTTATAAAACTCCACTAAGCTGTATGGGTGTCATATCATTACTATTATGTCGTCATGTTACTATGCTATTATGTGGTTATGTTACCATGATGTTATGATGACACGTGTGTTGGCACTCAGCAGGATGGTCATTGTAAATATCGTAATGAGTTATGTTATAAAGCTCCAGTATACGGTATGTCATCATGATGTTTTGTTTTGAGCAGGTCTTTCATTGTAAATACTACATCGAGATATGTTATAGAGCTCCATGAGAAATATGTATTCTTTCAGTGGGTTGTTGAGGTATATGTGTGATTGAACACCGAGGACGGTGTCCCCCAAGGGGCAGGGTTCTGTAACATCCCTGTTGAAAATTCCATGTAATAAAAGTTAAAAACAATAACCATGGTCAATGGGACACTTATTCCAAGCTAAATATTGGTCAAGACATCCTAGGGGTGTCCATTTGGTTGTTTATGGCTAAGGAAATTGGCAAAGGAAATGGCTAAGGAGTTGGAAAGGAAAAAGGAAATTTTTGGCACAATTATTAATGAAAATAATGGAAATTACAAGAAAAGGGGTGTGAAAGGTCACAGGTGGCACGTGAGGAGGTGTTGAAGGAAAATAGTGGAAAATGAAGAAAATAGAGGACTCATTCATAAAATTTAAAGGCTTCTGAGGATTAGCTAGTAACCTTTTATCAATTGATTTTGGATCTCTCTCATAATTCTCTCTCTCTCACACTCTTGGACACTTATATTTTTCTAGAAGCACTTTGGCATTGGAGCAAGAAAGGAAATGAAGGCAAAATGAAGCAAAGATCAAGAAGGGAAAGGCATGATCAAGTAGCTACAACAAGCTTAATTGCAAGTATCGACTTGCATGTGTATTTTCCTTACTAGATTTGACATGCATGGGATTGCATGTTGTTATTTTATATCATGGCATGGGTTTGTCTAGGTGTGACAATGTTCTTTAGCCTAGACTTGTCATTTCTTGATAGCTTTGATGAGAGGTGTTCTCACATTCGATTAATCTGGGATGGACAGATTGGATTTTAAGCTGAGTGGGTTGGATCTCCGAATTGAAAAACACATGGCCTAGTGGTCCCTAAACTGAACTATGGATCACAGTAAATCCACTATCCTAGTAACCCCTGGACCAAATTGTGGGTTGTAGTAAAGCTAGATTGTGTGCCTCGGTGGGCCTAAGAATCCTTGTCGGTGAATGGCAAGATATACGGTAAATCCAAGATGTGGATTTTCTGTCCATTGGGCCTAGTAGTCCCAATATAGGATGTACAGTAAATCCTAGATAGTATGTCTCGATGTAGGGCCTAGTGATCCCTAGATGAGACTGTGGATTGTGGTAAAGCCTGAGAGACTAGGAGGCACTCAAACTCCTCACAGTGTAGGAATAGAACTTCGGTGGCATCCATGCTTGTTGGTGTTTTTTGTGTGTTATATGAGCCAAATTCATGCTTGGAATATGGCACGGGGTGGTTGGGTGAGGAGAGACTTGGCTCGACCAATCTATGATCGGGTGGAATGTGGTAGTCCCATCTCTGATTGGTTTACTGCATTCATTAGTGAGAAATAGATTCCCTTGATTTTCATGTGTAAATTTACTGATGTATATATGGATTTTATGGCTAATATGTTTATGATATTTCCGTCCCTATTTTGCTAGTTACATGTATGTTTTATGATAGAAGCTATGTATGGATTTCGGCATGTTTTTACTTGTATATGAATCGATAATGTGTTTATGACCTAATAAATGATAATGCAGCAAATGACATGAGGGAACAATTGTTCATAGTGATTCTTAGATAAGTATGAGGTCCCTACACTTAATTCTATTGTTTACACCTGTAGGTTACATGTTGATGATATGTTTGGCAAAATGCATGTCATGGTTAGTGGGAGTCTGGTTAAGGTCTTGTTCAACTTATTTCTTTTGCATCATTGTTTCCCTATACGTTTATTGATTTTAAGCTATAACTCCATTTTGGGCAGTGACCTGGCCTCTAGGCCTAAAAAAGTGGCTTAAATCCCAGTGTCACTCACATAGAACTAGCAATCTTAGTCTTTGGCCACTAGCGGGAAAGCCTATGAGAGTGAGTTTGGGTTTCTGGTCTCTCCCTCGACTACAACATGAACCCGACTGTGGCCTAAGATGTGCATAACATCAGTGGGGCCCAGGGACAGGTTGTCTAAGTGGCTGACATGTCTCTTGAGGATTTTAAAGCTGATGTTGGATGAACGTGTGTGATGTTTCCATTGATTCCACTTCCTTAAGGTCACGTAGGAGGTCAAATACAATCATATTGGCCTCTCGTCTCATGTCTACCCCATTTGGCTAGTTACTTGGGTAGATGTGGGAGGAGGTTATTACATTATTATTATTATTAGAGCATGGGTTTCATGCTCAAGTTCTTTCATTTTATAGTTCAAGCACCCATTGAGTGCTACCCATTGAGTGCTTCTATGGTTTGTCCTAGGTATAAGAGTCATTTTCATATATATAGGACCCTATGGGCACATTGTAAATTGTAAAAGAAAAATTATTTTGTCTTGAAAATGCCAGATTACCTACAATATCAAGTCAACCTACATAAGCTTTCAAGTTGGCCTACATGAAGAGACACATCCACCCTTCAAATAAGCCTATATATAAGAGGAACTCGTCATCAATTTGTATCATTCACTCACTCATCTCTCATATAAAGAAGGAAGCAGTACAAGGATGAAGAAGGAAGTGTGAAGAAGAAGGACAAGAAAAGCCAAATTGTTTTGGGTCTCTCCACTTTCTTTTGGGAGTGCGAAGTTAGGGTTCTTTCCCTAGGAATGTCTAAGGTTAAATTTTGAAGCAAGAAGATAAAGAAGGCAATTGAAAGTCTCTTGGGGTTTGATACTAGACCTAAGACTAAAATCAAGCAAAGCGAGGTCAAGGGAGGAGCAGTTAGATGGAAATCGAAGTCTCCTAGAGAAGCAACAATAGTTACTGCACTTGTTGGGGGAAGAATTTCGGATTTACTGGGAGGTCGAAGATATTGCAGCAGGAGGCTGAAGATGACTTGATATTGGAAGGTATTTTTCTGAGTCTGGGTCATGGTATTCGTCAATTGAAAGATTTGAAAGATAAGAAGAGATTTTGTGGGTTTTCCCCTCACGACGATGGGTTTTTGCCCTGACTTGTAGCCTACATACTATGTCATTGTTCTTAATATTTTGGTAATTATTAGATGTATTGCATATTGAAATAACAAAGAATAAAGCTAATTAGTAAAAACTAACACAAGAAGTTATCAAGTTAAGAGAATTAACATATACATTTCCCTATTGAATTCTCAACAATTTAGAGAGAGTCCCACAATCGTGATGTGCAGGTTCTTAACTCTCCTCTTACCACTCCCTCTAAATAGATTTTTTAAAATGAAAATGCATTCTAAGTTAAAATTAGACACCTATGACCCAGATGCAGGTGACTTAAATGAGATTTAATGGAGTTAATTAGGTCTGCAGGGGCGTGGTACTGCCATCTGCTGCATCGCGCAATTACCCAAGCCCCCAACTGGTGTCCATTGGCTCGCTCTTGGCTGGATTCGGCTCACTTAAGGCGAGACCGATCCCACATGAAATTAGCATTAAAGAATCGTTCAGTCCAACGCAAGGTAAATGTTGTTTCAATCATGGTCCTTTCGGCTCTCCTTCCCTGTATTTATTTCCCATTCTCGCGCCTCTGCTCGTCCCCTATAGCTCTTCTCTGCTGCAATTCAGTTTGTGATTCCTGTGTGTCGCTCTTGGTGGCTCTCGCCGCTAGAACTGCGCCCCCCTTTCTTCAGTCTCAGGCCTGTTTCTCGATTTTCTGTGGAATCCTCCTGGTCCTTTATCTCTTCCCCACCGAAGTGTCCTGTGCTCCTTCGCCCTCCCTCTGCAGCCTCATCATGGTTCGGCATAGAAAGCATAGTCGTTTCGGTGGAAGCCGTGGGGGGCGGGGACGCTCTCAGAGAGCTCAGTCCGCCGACCAAAATCCTGCTCCCTCTTCTTTGCCCGTTTCTCAGTCAGAAGCGCCTCCTCTCAACCCTCCTTGCAGGCCTTTCTCGCATAGCGTGTTTCAGTCCTCCCGCTTCCGGTTCCAAAGCAACCTTAACAGGCCCATTATCTCCGCCCATGTTTCGGTTATTTTTTCTGAAGAAGAAGCGCCACCTCTGGTTACTATCCACCCTCTTGCCGAGCTCTCTCAGGATAATCTTGGCAAAGGGAAAAGCCAGGAGGATGAGCAGAATATGGCAGCTGCAGACAAGCTGAATGAGCGTGGCAAGCAGCATGACAAGGTCGAGAGCCCTGATGATTCTCAGCAGCCAGGTGGCAGCTCGCATGGCATCTTTGTATCGTTGGCCACGGCTGGCTGTTCAAGTGACACTCGTCCCTCGTCGACTCCTCCTAGCGGCAATGATGCTGGTGACGTGGCTACAACTGAAGAGGATTGGTATGGCAACGCCTGCCCGGTGGTTGAGGAGCCTCCGGACCTGGGAATGGAAATGTAACGCTACCTGGCATTTTCGCTTCTCCCTGTTTTTCATGTATGGTTCTGGTTCGATGCGCTCAGGCGATTTTTGGGTTGACGGTTCAGATTTCCTCTCGGCAGACTGGAATGTGGTCCTTTTTTCTGATAAAGTGGCAGATTGTAGCTCTTATGTGGATTCGGTTAGCTCTCCTTTTTGTGCTAATGATCCTACTAGGATTCGACTTCTTACTTTTGCTTATAGTCCTCCCATTCTTGGGATGGTTTGTTGTGTTGTCTGCTCTCAGATGCCTATTCCTGAAGCTACAACTTGTAATATTATTTTGACTTTCTTTTAATAGATTTAGCCTTTACTGGAAAAAAAAAAAAAAAAATAAATAAAATAAAAATAAATAAATAAAATAAAATAAAATAAAATTAGACACCTATGTATACTTCCCCAGCAATGGCGCAAAAATGTGGGGTAACTTAATTGTTGATTAAATTACTTACATTAAATCTTCAATTTAGTGTTCATGAACTTGTGAAGTACACTTAGTTTTTGATCAAATTACTTACTTTAAGTCATCAATCCATGGTTCATGAACTTGCGAAGTACACTTGCATTATATATATTAAGCGATCAATTTTTAATTGAAAGGAAACCCTTCTAATTGAAAGATGAAAATTAAACCTGTTTATGATAAGATCTTGGTAAACATACACACACGTTATATCTTAGAGGCCTAAATCAAATTCAAGACTTGGAAATTAAATGAATTCAAAGGAAGCTATGCTAATATGAATGCTTCAAAACCTATTCTACTAGAAAAGGAAATGAAATCTTATTCTATTGAACATTAAAAGACAAATTTACTCTACTAATGCTTTGAAAGGAAACTTAATTTACTTGAATTGAAAAAGAAACATATTCTATGGACTTTTTGAAACAAACTTATTCTAGATATCTATTCTATGAAATCATGAAGTGATTTTATTCTATGGATCTATTAGATAAAACTTTGAAAGAAAATCTAATCTATGTGACTTGAAAGGAAATCGAAATTGTCAATTCATGAAAGAAAAGTTCTAAAACCTACAATACTTTGGAATTAAAATCATTCTAGAAAATAGACAGAAAATTTTGGAAACCTCTAAATATTCCTGATGCACACATTTTGAAATAGAACTAGTCATGACCTATCAAGTGTAAATATGACACTAAGCAAAGAAAACAATTAAAGAGATATTTTGGTGTGTTTGATTTATTTTTGAGTGCTCAACTTGTAAATAACCAAAGGTGAATATGTGAAAATTTGATTTGAAGGACATAGTGTTAAAGTAAAATAGAGCATTTAATTGAAATTAATAACTGAATCGAGTGAATTCTAATCTGATTATAGAGCATAAGAAATTAAATCAAAATAATGAAATACAACTATGTTATCTCTCATGCGTCCTCAGGGGGCCTTCCAGGTGAGTGAGAGATGTTAAAAACTCAAATCACAAGACTTTGAATCGCCAACACAATCACAAATATGCCCCAGAGAAACATTGTATTTCTTGAGAAAACATTGTTTACACCAAAAATAATAATAACAACTGTGTTGAACTTAATTGGATGTCTTTTGCTTTCAAAACAAAGCATTTTTATAATTCTTTCAAGATTAACAACTTAAGAAATTATTGCCTAGAACAGAGAGTTGGAATTGGTATCTAAGCTTCTAGATCAAAATATAACTTTTTCTTCTCATGATTGGCTACTAAAGGAACCAATCATGAGAATACATTCATTAGCACATCATCATCTTAAACATGGGCCTCATATCTTACCCGTTTGCTATTTCCACACTCACTTAATTGTAGAGTTAGTTTCTAGATATTTTGCATGAACCAAGTATTCCATAGCCATGTTGACCTCAAGTTTGAACAATGAGCCATGCTTATTCTATGAGGTACCATATGTGACTAGTAGGTGGATGTTAGGTGACATTTGACAATTGTTCATGTGCTTTGGTCATCTTCTATCATGCGCTAACATGTAGAACTTAGCATTTGGCTACAGAAATTCATGTTCGTTGTAGAAAGTGCATGATTCAGCAGTTATAACATAATTTAAACCAATTTCATAAAGGAAATATATATATTGAGATATTGATGGATGATTACCTTTTTATTGAGACTTGAATGACCTGGATGACCTTTTAATTCATAAATGAGATGGAATGAAGTGAAAATGTGTAACAATATCGGTGGAAAAGGAAAATGGATTGTCAAAAAAGAGGACAATTCAGAGGTTCAAAAAATGCTTCCTGGTTTTCCATCAATGTGACAACACATGTTATTTGCGGTTGGAGTCACAACTTATCTTTCAAGTTTGCAATTGAGTCACATTTTGCTTCCATACTTTGCAAAAGTTTCCTCCTAATTTCCTTTCTTGAATGTTTTCAACATGCTCACACTGTAGGACTCCTCTAATCTAGTTCAAAATCTTAAATTATTTAAAAATACAATATTTGCACAAATTTCGAAAAAAACAAATGTTTTAAACCAGAGTATCAAAATGATTTTTAAATGTTTATTTTATTTTTTTATTTTTTTAAATTTTTTTTTTTATTATTTTAATTTATTTAACTTTTTATGTTTTTTTAATTATTATTATTAATATTTTTTTGTTTTTTCTAATAATTCTAATTTATTTTTTTAATACGTTTTTTTTCCTTTAACTTTTTTTTTATGTTTTTTTAATTATTATTTTTAAATTGTCTTTTTATGATTTTTATTTCTTTAATTTTTTTTATGTTTTTTTAATTTATTTTTTAATGTTTATTTTTAATAGTTTTAAATTATTATTTTCTCTAAATATATGTTTTTTTTGGTTTTTTTTTTTAAATTGTTTGGATAATTATTTTTTTCTAAATTGTTTTGATAATATTTTTTTGCTCTAGTCTTTGTTATTTTTTTTCATTTAATTGTTTTTTTTTTTTTTTTTTTATGTTTCTAATTTTTTTTTAGGCTTTTTTTTGTAGTAAATTTAATGGTTTTTTTTAAATTCTATGTTCTATTTTTTAACAATTTTTTTTGTTATTTTTACTTTAAATCTCATTTGAATCAATTTTTTTGGTAAAAATATTTAAAATATCATAATCTTTGAATATAAAATTCATAAAAATTTCATAAAATTTGTTATTTTTTGAAGATTTTTATTCAATTTTTTCATAAAAATATTTTATTTAACATATTGTTTTAGCCAAAAGGTCTTGAAATACATTTTTTTTTAATTATATCTATATGCAAAAATGTGTATTTTTTGTCAAGTGTTTAAAATTGTTATTTATTAGTGACAGTTATTTTATGTGTATTCAAGTATTAATTAACAATATATAAAAAATCCTAACCTCAAAATATTATTGTTATTATTTTTTTTAAACTTTGCAAAACAAATTAAAATTTTCCTTATAAAAAACCATTGCAAAGAAAAACAAAAACCATATGCTTAAAAAACCTTAAAAAATAAACATCTTAGGACGAAAAAGAAGAAGATGAATAAGACAACTTGAAAAATAGTAAGATAATCAACATTAAAAAAAATGTTGGCACTTAATTTATTAGAAAATTTAAACTTTCGAAAATAAGCCATGCAACAAAAAGCGGTTGATGTTGCATGAACGCTTTTCAAAATCGGCATGAAAATCAATAGCATTTGAAAAATAATATTCATACTTGATACATATGAAAATTTAAAGTGCCAAAAAATATACTCCAAAAAAAAGGTGTATTCTGAATAACCACTTTTCAAAATCAGGTGATTTTTTTGCTACCTTAAAAAATGGGTAATTGGTAATTTTCTTGTTCGATTAGTAACTATGTTAACATTGGGATGAAATCATACTTTTCAAGAGGCACTTTAAATTAACTAATTAATATAAAACTTTATGAATATATTATGCATGATACCTTCATCAATTATTTAACTCTTAGCCTCTAATGGGTACTATGTTGGCACGCTCACAAACTATTATGCATGTGATGCTTGATATTTTAATTCATTAATAATGCTAATTATCACAAATGTGTGTATATTAAATGCATATAAGAGATCAATTTTAGAATGCTCATATCGATATACTAACTTACAAATATAGATATGATATACAAATTAATTATAGATTTTGGAATAAATGTAATAACATATATATTACATATAATGATTCTAAACTCCAAACTTGTGACTACATCATTGTTACTATTATTGTTATTGTTGTCAAACCACCACTAGTCCATGTATAGGAAACCAATACCCATAGATATCTATATGACATAAGATCCCACCTCTAAAATAGGAGGCCTGCGAATTAGATCCCACATGTAATAAAAAATCCCTTTCGGGTTATTCATCTGTGAATTTCCTACTATTAAGTCATAGTCTCCTTGATTTTATATTCTCTATACTCAATTATAATAATCTTTATCTAGTCTCTAAAGAGAGCCCTTTATTAACCTGTTCAAACCACAAAAAATCTACTTCATTAGATATACCTTGTTTAGAGAGAGAATCAACCTCTATGTTTAACTTTGTAAAAATATGACTATATTTGCTCAAGTGGTGATATGTTCGCATGTAGTTATATAACCAAATTCTACAAATTTACATTGTGAATAACTAATTGTTTATGTAACCACTTAATTAAGGCTCAAGTTATCTTAATTAGGGGTTGCCCTTAATTCCATACCATGATGCCCTAGGTGTGTGTAAATTTTGATTACTAGGATGGCCCATGACCCAAGGACCGAGGAAACATGGCATAGAAGTGACATGGCTAAGAATATGACATGGAACACTATCAATGTGACACATGGAAGGTTGAATCAATACTTTTAGGTTTCCAAGTGGCCTATTTTAGGGTGACATGCGACACAACCTGAAGGATAACACATGCCATGATGACATCAGCTAAAGGTGACAGTGATATGGTAGGTGAGTTGGAAAAGGTTCAAGACTCGTGTTAGGGACTCAATGTATAGGTTTTCGTAGGGATAGGTAGACTAGTGGAAATAGGTGGAGCACAGGTTGTAGTCTACTTGACTTCTCAAGCATATGTGGCATCAAGATGGATCTATTTAAATATTACAAATCCGAGGACCTCCCCCCCCACCACCTTTATTAAATGTTGAAAAATAAGGGGGCCCTAGGATGGCTTTCCAGCTGTTTATTTGGACAATCCCATGAGAGTAATTTGGCACACTTGGGAAAGTTTTTGGGAGTTAGTAATATAAGAAACAAATCTCAAACCCTCCCTTCCCTTGCCTTGTTAATCATTGGGTAGGCAGCAGTGGGGGAGAGAAAAAAAAATTAGTTGTTGATCAAATTTAACCGATTAAAGCATCATGGATGTTTCTAGGTGGACAAGTTGCTCAATGATAAGCACATAAAGGCTTAATATTGTTATCTTGGCCCATGGTTATGTGCACCAAGGAACTAGACAACAAGTGCTGAGATTCAATTTTGGTATTAGGGGGCCAAACTTGGTTAAGAAAATTAAAGGCAATGGGATGAATAAAATAAAAGGTGTAACATGTGTAAATAAGGAGGAGAACATGAGAAAATGTTTTAGTTCCCATGCACAACTGAAGTAATAATTTCTAATGTAAAAAATAGAGAGAGGTAGTTGTCATCCATGTAGATTCGAACAAGCAATTCGATTTGTATGAGGAAAATATGAGGGGAACTGAGATACATATTGAATTTAATGAGAATATTGATAATTAAAGGAGGAGAGATCGTTGGTAAATTAGAGAGAAAGTTTATTGAAGGCCATAGAGGTCGAATTCAAAGACAAAGAGCATATTTTTTTTATCTTAAACAATTTATTCAAAAGTATATTAATTGTAGGAGATAAAACTTTTATGCAAAAAAGAGAAAAGAACAAAGAATATAGATGAGTGTTGCTAATAGATATAAGCATGAGGAGATGAGATGTTTAGCATATTTGAGCATTATGATCAGATCTGAGCATAAGCAGAAGAGATGTTGACTATATCTAAGTATTGTGTTCAGATCTAATATTTAATGATTGTACCATTGACAACTTATGTAAGTAACATATGGATGCTAGTCTGTAAAATGTATGAATAAGGGATATAATTGGAAGAGCTAGTAGGTGCTTTCATATCAAGGGATTCAAGCTTCCTTTAGGTTGATTTATGTACAGAATAGGGAGTTGGTGCCTCTATTAGTTTGGTTCCTTCAAATATTGGGAGTCATTGATTGCAAAGAAAAGGGGGTTCGAGTCTCTAGCAGGATGTGGCCCACATAACATGATATAATATGAAGTTGGTGTTTTCATTTACATCAATATCAAAAAGAATTTGTGGTTTTCTCCCATATGGGTTTCCACATAAACTTCTTGTGTTCAAATGTTATGTGATTGGTGCATTGGTTTCTTGTTGATTGTGATTTTTTGGGTAAATAATTGTTAAAAGTTTTAAAATACTGATTCACCCCTGCCCCTCTTAGTATTTCCTAGTTTCTATAAACTTTTGTGCTCTGTTAGATAAGTAAACCATGAACGATTCTTTTAGTGCCATTAATTAAAAGTTTCATTGTGGTTGTTTATGATTCCCTTAAATCAAACATAATGGATTGAAGAAAGATATAATGTTCCCCCCAATAGCAAACATTCTCATCACTCAGATAGGAACCATTAAAAAGGGAGTGGATGGAAAATTATTATCCAAACGCAAGTCACCCACATCTCTAAGCAACTTGTCCTTGGTGGTTTCTTTCAAATATTAAAATAAGAAATCGTCTCTACAATGACCTAGGAGAACCATTTTAAGCTAACTTGACATCATTTCCTATTTGCAAATTCCCTCGATTAACAACTATGTGATATCTCTGAAAACTTGTAGGGTAAAAAGAAACAAAATGGTAATGTTTCTAATAGTATCCTCATTACTTTTGCACAACACATGAAAACCAAGTCCCTATTTTATGTCACGACCTTGTTATTCAAAGTTAGCCACATTATAATTTATCTTTTCATGAAAGTGGGCATTTTCCACAACTTGGAATACCACCATTTTAAAGTGTTTCTCTTCTACTCTCATTGAGAAGTAAATGGTAATAAGAAATCATATAGTGAAGGTAGGATAACAACACGGAATTATAAACTAATTTTTTTATGTTCAAGTAATATGAATAGTGAAATATTTTCCTATAAGGAATACATAATATCTAGGATACATATATAATTGTTGATAAGATATCTAACCTAGATAACACATTTTCAATGAAAACATTAGTAAATTACATAGATATTATGACAAGAGTGCTTCCTTTATAGTCAAGTTTAGGTAGGCTACCTATTGCATATATGCATGCATTCATTCTCATAAATTTAAGGTTTATATTGTAACTTTTTTTTTATTCATTGAATGGCTCAAATACTTCTCATGTAACTCTTGCAACCAAAAAGGTCTTATGTGCATAGCCGAGAGAACAAAAACTTGCAATAAATGTGCTAGAAACTGTACACCGACTTGTGTTCCTCACTTCTCAACTCTGATATACAAATTCCAAGTGGCACAACATAGTTTTGACCCTTTGTGAAGAGATTTTTCATATATTCAATATCATTTTGTATTAGTTGTCCATTTTTGAGTCCTTAGATGGAAAAATATTAGGGTTTCGTATTCAATATTATCGTTCATCTATAGTTTTATATTAATGGTTTTTTTTTCATATTTATTTACAAATAAGTTTGTTTGGTTTTATATCTATACACACACACACACACACAAATATATATATATATATAGAGAGAGAGAGAGAGATTAAGTAAAAAAAATAAAACTCATATTAAATTTCATCAAGTTAAAAGGTCTCCAATAGTCAACAAAAGGAAAAAGAAAGTTATCTCAAGGAAAAAGAAAGTTATCCCATCAATTAGTAGATTGAGTACAAAATCCATCAATACACATGCAAAAAAAAAGATGTCCAAGATTATATCTAAAACAAATCCTTCCAACATAGTAGCCTAACTTAATGGTACTTATCTTGAGTTTGATCGATATCATAGTGATGTAAACATTGTAGAATGAGGTTTCATAACATTTATAACAACATATTTAAATTATATTTTATTTCCTCCAGGGAATTATCCTTGTCAAGTAGTATCGTAAAAAAGGATTAGCCAACCCTCCCTCCAACCTAGTATTCTCATGGATGGGAATCATCAATATGGGTTTTCTTTTGGTTTAGTGAGAAGTATTCATTATTTGTTGGAAGAGTGCAACATTAAGTGATATTAAAGAGTAATACGCATCACATGGAAGAGACAAAGAGACGCAAAAGTAGTAGAGAACCAAGAAAATCACACTTGTATTAGATATATCTCTCAATAGATAACCAACCAACTCATGGAGTCAAGTACATACATATTTATATCCCCCTGGACAATTACAATATTTCAACTATCTCAAATGACTTATCTTAATTAACTTGGTTAATTGACTCAATAAAGGAAATGGTTGACTTACAATATATATTAATTATGTTCAATCAGCTTTGAATAACCCCTCTAACATCCCCCTCACCTTCAATGCCTTCTTCATCCCAAAGAAAGGGGAGACGATATAAACAAAAAAAGAGAGAGAGAGAGTAAAATTCGAAGAAAAATAGAAAGAGAGAGTAAGAGAGTAAGAAATAGTTGGAAAAATCTATGTTGGATGTTCATTTTTGAGTAGTTGGTGATGGAGATGCTGTGCTTGGGTATCCTTAGGAGTCAACTTATCGATTGAACCTACAATTTGGGCCTCTATCATTATGGTTACTTCAACCTAAGGGTTCAATATGTGGATATGTCTTCTTTATCTTTCCCTTGGTGACTAGTTGGAGCTAATATTTAAAGTATCCAGTGGTTTCAATTGAATTGAAGGGCAACATTCTAACGTAGTCAATTCAAAAATTTGAAATTTTGGTTGAGGTGGAGTTGGTTGTGTTGAAGGTGCTAGGGTTGGGCTTTCTCCAAATGATATCTATTAAATACTAGCTGTAATTGTTTAAAGATATTGGTCAAATGTCGACCAATATTTCATTGAATGATGTGCTTGCACCTCAATGGTTTTTAAGAGTACTACTTAATGTATCTACTATTTCCATCATTTTCTCCAACATGGTATTTATCCTTGCAAAAAACTTAAAATCTTGTTGTAGAAAAGTCAACAAGTATTTATTTCGTTATGCTTTAGTCTTCTATTACAAGTGGTCGACATGCTCTTTTATTTGTCTAGCGACTAATTTTTGAGTAGAAATAAGTGGATCTTCAATATGGGTTAGTCTAGTAATTTAAAGTTCTTTTGTTTCCCCGTTCATGCATTCAATCAAAATATCCTATTATTTATAGTTTTTATGAAGTGTAACACCAACTACTTCCTTCTTTCTCCATGTTCCTCTTGTTTATTTAACTATATGCGCTAAGAAATGTAAGAATTGTGTATTTGATGCATATATCAAGTCATATGGCAGGGTTGTCTTTGCAAATATTTTTCGTTTCCTTGACTTGTCTACAATTTTTTACTCACTGAATGATTTAATTACCCCCACCACCAAAGTCCAAGATAAATTGACCACCAAGGTCGAATGCCCCAATTTGTTTTTCCACTATTGGGTGCACATTTTGGTTCCTTCTACTATATGTTTCTATTACTACTATGGTGTGTTGTGTGGAATTTTTGAATCTCATTCCTCCTTGGCTATAATTTTTTTTGCAGGTTTGATGATACAATATGCACTAACAATATAACATGAGTATCAATATGAAATTCCTTCTTAGTTTGTTTCTCACTATCTTCTTACTGGATATGATTTGGAATAGCTAGCAAGAACTTGAATATAAGATCAATATTGGACTTATTTATTTTATATTTTTTATCTTTACTTGGTTGTCCATTTATTACTTTACTTGGAAAAGTCATAGTTCCTAGATTTGATTCTACTGTGTCCGATTTCTATTGTTCTTTCATTTCTTCTTCTAGCCACATTTTTTTTTAGGGTTATAATAAAAGTGTCTCTTTCCTAGCCTAACATTCATAAAATGTTAGGCCCAATTGATGGTCCTAAAAATTCCTTAATTTTCTTTTCCTTCCTTGGCGACCTACCCTTAGTTGTCATTTCCTCCAATACTTATTTGGCTATGGTATCTAAAGATTTTTGGAGTTTAAGGTCGTCAAGGGTGATAACCTTTAGTACTCCATTCCAATTGATGTTTAATTCTCATCCCTCATCAGTTGTTGTATACACTGCCTTACTTGTTGACCTTTGAGAAGCCTTTGGTAAAGGGCACGTCAAGTTGACTTTCAATAGAATAATATGTTTTTCTTCTTCCCTTTCCTCTTCATGATCGTCATCTCTGAATGGGAGGATGAATTCATTCTCAGGTTGCAAAAAACCTTATGGAATGAGAAATATAATGGTTTTTTTCAACTTAACTCTACAAAAAATTGTTGGGTTAAAGGATGGTATTCAAATTCATTTGGTTTCACATCACATGAATTGACATATCAAATCTTGGTCAAGTCCAGACCCGATTGAATATGTAATGTGTTGGTTAGGGGCTAATAAATATTTTGTGACACCCTCCACCTATTTGATAGCAACTTTAAGTTTAGTATCCATTTTTTGAAGATTCCTTGTGGGGATCGTGATTGAAGAATACCTGACCAACTGTGTGCAAAATAGTTAAAATTTTTCATTAATGGGACCAATTTCTTAGTAAATGTAGCATCTTCGACTTGACATAGTTATGACATAGTGAGTCGAATTAACAATGAGTTGAATAAAATAACATTTCCCAAATTCTCGCATTCCTAAAAATTTGTGTTAACCATGTTTGCTAGGTGATCTTCCCAATTGTATTGCTTCCTTGACCTAGTTAATTTTCTAATTCCTTCCATCATATTCAACTTAACATATAATTAAGGTACAATGAAACTATTACACATGCCCATTTAGAAAACAAGGTAAATTCTCTCCTAAGTTTCGATGTGATCCTTTATTAAGAAAAGTTCTCAAATATTTGACTTTGTCCATTACTATGATATCGATGGTACTTATTTGTTAGCATTATAGAAATTAGGTTGTACATTTTCAAATGCTAATGAATTTTAATCAAAATCACAAGACACATATTTACACTAATGATCTGTAGATATTATTTCACAATTTAGAACAAAACATTGTAGACGTGAAAGAAGAAATAACACACATGAAACAAGTATTTTTATCTAGCAAAAGAAATATGCTAAAACTCCCAATGCATATTGCATTAATCAAATGAAATAGAGATGTATTACGATTTATTTTCTTAACTGATCTCACCCTTAAGGTACACAACCTATCTCTCTCCTCACTGAAGGCCTCTGAGACTTAGTCAAATTTTTCCTCAGCTTGAGCTTCTATTTCCTTGAACTATTCCATGAGGAATTATCCCCTATTATTTAGGAAATTACCTCATCTGAATTGTACAATTCATTTAGGTTGATCATCTGACTGCATGCAACGCCTGTACACTCGAGACTAGTCTACAAATGATGTTACATTGCCTTAGAATCTCCACCTCAACTTGATATCTCAAATTCCCCACATGCACTAACTACTTTAGGTTTATTGATCAGTTAACAAGATCATCATTGAGTTTGAGTGAAGTCCCACTACTTAACTGAATTTCCACTAGTTCCTCCAAAAGTTCGAATTAGTTTAACTCAAAACAACCTGAGATAACTGACCTTAATTGCTACAAATTAGCAAGCACACATTCTGAATTGAACTCTAACTCCTCCAACTCATATTTAATGAGTAAAATGGGTGACACAAGCCATGTCACACAAGTTAACATCATCCAAGTTGTGCGCTAATGTGGAAATTCAAATTTTCTCAATTTAATCAAGGAAAAATAAAATTGAGAATTTCTTGTTACAATGTTCAACACTCCCTCTCAGTAAGAAAGGGATTATCAACCACCCCTATCTTGTACCAATGGAAGTTGAAATTCCCTCTTGACAATGCCTTTGTCAAAATATCAACATCTTGTTTCTCTATCAAAATGTACTACAACAATAGTATCCACCTCTCCACACAGTCTCATAAATTGTGATACCAAATATCTATATGCTTGGATCGATCGTGAAAAACAAGATTTTCATAGAGATTGCTGCAACTATGATTATCACAATATTTAACAGTTGGATCCATCATCAAACCAAACAATCCAACAAGTACCTTTCTCATCCGGATTGTCTCACATGTTGCTTGACTCGCTGCCATGTATTCTGCTTCTACCGAGCTGAGTGCCACAAATATTTGCTTCTTTTTGTACCAGGAAACAATTGCGGACACAAAACTGAAAATTCCACTTGATGTACTCTTTTGGTCTAATGGAATCCCTACCCAATCTGCATCTATGAAGCCATATAGCTTCCCTCCCTCTGTCCATCTATACCATAATCCAAACTAGGTAGTGCCTCTGAGGTACCGTAGAACATGCTTAACTAGCCTCCAAAATAATTTGGTTAGCCTATCCAAGGTTGGCTTAGCTTGTTGACTACATAGTACATATATGGTCGTGTCTCTGCAAGATACATTAGTGAACCCACCAATTGTTGGTAAACAGTAGCATCCACTTCCTCGCATAAAGTGGCATCATCCTTCCTCTAATTGGTCACTAGAGGTGTTTCCATGGGTTTGCAGCTGTCCATGCGTAACTCTAAAGTATCTCATTGGCATAATTTCCCTAAGAGACAAATAGTTCCCCATCACCTTTTCATACTTCCAATCCGAGGAAGTATTGCATGAGACCCATGTCCTTCATTTCAAACTCTCTTTCAAGGTCCTCTTGCAAGATATGATAAGATTCTCATCGTCAGTTAAAATAAACTCATTAACATATAAGACAATAATCAACAATTTACCTTCTAGCAAAATGTGATAGAGGTTTGCATCCACTTCACTTTTGGTGAATCCCAAACTGGTGAGATAGTTATCAATCCTAGTGTACCAAGCATGGGGGACTTTCTTAAGAGCATACAATTCTTGCTTGAGTCTGTACACTTGATACTCTCGATAAAAAATATCAAAGCCTTATGGTTGCTTGATATACACATCCTCCTCACTAACTCCATTGAGGAATGTTGTTTTCACATCCTTTTGGTGGATCTTCCACCCCATCTATGTATCTAGATAAAGAATTGATCTAATAGATGAGTACCTTTCTATCAGAGAAAAGGTATCCTCATAGTCAATTCCCTCAACTTGAGAGTACCTGTTTGCCACAAATATATCCTGGAAATTTTTTATGCTTCCATATGCTACATGCTTTACCTTGAAGATCCATCTCAAACCCACAACTAATTTATCTGCTCGCCTTGGGACCACTTCCCAAACATTGTTCTTTAAAATGGATTCATATTCCTCCACCATTGCATCAACCCACACAAGTTCCACTACTTCTTCCTCGAAAGAGGATGCCTCAGTCTCTATAAGCTCAGTCATAAGAGCCATGTAGCTAGTGTCCGACTTGGTGACCTTCTCTTCCTGCGCTGATTTGAAGGAGCACCCACATTCTCCCTCAAATGCTGCACAAGTCTCTTAGCTTCCCTGGTCTTGCTTTTTTGGATGGTTCCACTTAAGTGGATGTATCCACTATTTCCTCCTCAATTTGTGGCTACTCCACAACTTTTCAAGGCTCCTCCCTTGGAGCTAAAAGCTCCTACTCTCGTGGGATCTGAAGCTCCCTCTCAAGAGAGCATCACATGGATTTTTCTTCATAAAATTTTACATCCCTTCCCAAAAAATGTCATTTTGAGCGATGGCATGTACACACGGTACTTCTAGGGAGTTTCTGTGTAACCCACAATACCCACAATTTTGTTGTCTACTCTAGCTTCTTCCTTAAGTTTTTTGATACATGGTAGTAAAGAGATGCTCCAAAAATCTTGAAGTGTCACATATCCAACTTTCTCCCCCAGAAATCCTCCTCAAGTGCAATCATGCAAACAATTCGATTAGGTCTCTAGTTGTTGGGTCCCTATAATACTAGTGATTACCCCATTACTATTGTAGTTATACCCCTTATTAATATTGTTGTTCCCCTATTGCCCCCATATTTTTATTACTGTGCCCCATAGAATCCCTCTATTGTTATTGTTGTGGCTTTATATTATTATTGTTAGGTCGGCTGGATTATATTGTGACTCCTTATACCCCTATATATAGAAAGGAGGTTTTCTCATTTGAATCATCCAAGAATTTTTCATTTATGTAATGTAAAGGAGGTTGCCCCTCGAAGAGGCTGAATTCTAAGGCGTTGATCTATCTTTTCTATCTTTTCTTGAGCTGGTTTCATAACATTTGGTATCAGAGCTTTGGATTCTAGGGTTTCGCTGCTCCAAATAGGTCATCATGGAATTTTTGCTATAACATTTTTTCTGTGACCTTTCAGAAGTTTCAAAAAAAACCCATTTGAGAAGAAATCGTACTGAACCTTGGATCCTAATTTCAGAGCTTTTCGCGCTATATTTGCGGAGATATGATCTGAGGAAGTTGGTCTTTTTGCAGACTCCTGAATTACATTCCAAACAGGTGACCTGGGGAAAATTGTCATAACTTTCTCTCTGGGGATGAGATTGAAATTTCATAAGAAGGTACAGAAATAGGACAGACTGTAGTTTCTTTTATGTATTTTTCAGATCCAAAGGTCGAAACAGTGACTCGTGGCACGTCGTACAAGTTCGCTCTACTGAACTAGTCTATAATCAAGTCACTGTGGGAGATTTCGCATAACTCTTCCTTGGAGAATCCAATTTGGGTCAGACTTGTGGCATTGGAAAGAGGACGTGGAAGGCTACTATAGGTTGCAATTTCAGAACTGGAGGATCTGAATTTACAGAGATACATCAGATTCAATATTAGGCTTCTACAAAGTGAAAAATGGTGTGTAGTTTTTTTAAAATTTTTGCGTAAGCTTAGTTTGAAGGAATTCAAAGGGCATAGTAAAGGATTATTATCGGTAACTGATGGCCCGAGGAAAGAAAATGCAAACACCTAGTAAGGAACCTGAAAGCTCTAGCATGACTCATGAAGAACAGGAAGAAATGCTACATGATATTTCAAAATTACAAGAACAAGTGCAACAAATGTCACGCTCACAAAAGCTAACAGAAGTTAAGATAAATGGCGTGGAATCTAAGATAAATGGCATGGAATCTAAGATAAAGGGCATGGAAGCTAAGATGTATGATTCGAAGACAGATTTGAAGAGACACATGGCAGATTTGAAGACAGACATGGCAGATTTGAAGACAGATTTGACAAATTTTCTACAAGAAATACTTACTAATGGTGAAAAGGTTGTAAAGGAAACTCATGATGTGAACAAAAGAAATGTTAATCATGATTCCATAGACTTTAATGTTGAATTGAAGACCCACCATATTCCAAAAATCGACATGAGGAAGTTTGATGGCAAGGATCCCGCCACATGGATATTACAGATGGAGCAATTCTTCGATCTCAATAATGTGCAAAACACACAAAAGGTATGTATGGCAACTTTATATTTGGAACCAAATCAGTTTGTATGGTATCAATGGCTTTGCTCTCGTAAACAATTTATCACTTGGGCAATTTTTACGGAAGAATTGATAGCACATTATGAGGATACAAAAAGAAACACTTTTTTTAGCCAATTGATAAGTCTCAAACAAAAGGGTTCAATAATGGAGCACATTGAGGAATTCCAAAGATTGAACATAAGGGTAAAAGATATTCCAGAGGAGCATAGGATTGATGTGTTCATAGGGTCTTTAAAGGATAATATCCAACATGATGTTCGCCTTTGGGAACCTGATTCATTAGAGAAGGCATTCAAGTTAGCAAGAAAAATGGAAAGCAAAATTATGGCAACCAGGAAGCATACCACTCACAACTATAAAGACGGAAGTGTTGTTGCCCCTAGTCTTCCACAACCTATAAGGTTGACACCACAACAATTGGAAGAAAAAAGAGCAAAAGGGCTTTGTTACAGTTGTGATAGCAAATACACTAAAGGTCATAAGTGTGCTGAGAAGAAATTATTCTACATAGATTGTGAAGAGGAAGAAGAAAAGGAGCAAGAAAGGTCAAAAGAAGAGGATATACTCCAGGAACAAAGCCTAGATGAAGAACAAATAAATCCACCATATCTTGTAATGCATTGGCGGGAATTACCACTCCTCAAACCATCAAGATAGAAGGAAAAATCAAGAAGAAAAAGGTAATAGTGTTGATTGATTCAGGAAGCACCCACAATTTTATTCATTGTAAGGTAGCAAAAGAATTGAATTTCTTCCTATATCCAGCACCAGAGTGTCAAGTGATGATTGCAAATGGAGGAACAATAAATTTCTCTGGAAAGTGCCATAATATCAAGCTATCCATGGGAGAATATGTATTGACTAGCCCAATGCTTTCCATTCCAATGGGAGGTGCTGATGTTGTACTAGGAGTCCAATGGCTACAATCCTTGGGTACAATAGCTTTTAATTTTCAAGAACTTTTCATCAAATTTTCTACGGAAGGAAAGGAAGTTGAATTAAGGGGTATTGCAGGGAAGCCAGGAAAGATAATCAGCTCTAATGGTATGACAAAGCTTCTAAAAAAGGAGCAAAGAGGTGTAATTGCACAATTATGTTCGCTAGATGTTTCCACATCGGAATCATCTATTTCTCCAGATCTCCAAAAGTCCTGGACAATCATTCCAAGGTATTTGAGACTCCCAAAGGTCTCCCACCTATGCGTGATCATGATCATGCTATTCATCTGATTCCAGGAAGTGTTCCTCCAAACATCAGGCCGTACAGATATCCCTATGTCCAAAAGAGTGAAATTGAACGTATGGTTGCAGAAATGCTAGAGGCTGGTATAATTCAACCGAGTCAAAGTTCTTTCTCTGCTCCAGTAGTATTGGTGCACAAGAAGGATGGATCATGGCGCATGTGTCTGGATTATAGGGAGCTCAACAAGCTCACTATTAAAGATAAGTTCCCCATTCCTGTCATTGATGAATTACTGGATGAATTGCATGGATCAATTTACTTCACCAAGTTGGATCTTCGTTCAGGATATCATCAAATCAGAATGAAGACTGAAGACATTCCGAAAACAACATTTAGAACTCATGAGGGTCATTATGAATTTTTGGTCATGCCTTTTGGCCTTACCAATGCACCTTCAACATTTCAAGGTTTGATGAATTCAATTTTCAAACCATTCCTTAGAAAATTTTGTTAGTATTTTTTGATGATATACTAATCTACAGCAAGTCTTGGAAGGATCATGTTGAACATGTTGACAGGGTGCTACAACTATTGGAGGAGAAACAATTATATGCAAAAAGATCCAAATGTTTCTTTGGAGTCCAGGAGGTGGAATATCTGGTCATATTGTATCTCATGAAGGAGTTAAGGTAGACCCTAGCAAAATTAAAGCCATTAAGGAATGGAAAATCCCCACATCCATAAAGCATCTGCGAGGATTTCTCGGGTTGACAGGGTATTATCGCAAGTTTGTTAAGAATTATGGGAGAATAGCAGCACCTCTAACAACATTATTGAAGAAAGATGCATTTTCATGGACTCCAAAAGCAACAAAGGCCTTTGAACATCTTAAAGAGGCAATGTGCCAAGCACCGGTCTTAGCTACACTGGACTTCACAAAAACATTTATTGTGGAATGTGATGCTTCAGGAAATGGAATTGGTGTTGTTCTAATGCAAGATGAAAGACCCATTGCTTTTGAAAGTCGTCCAATCAAGGGAAAGTTTTTAAGCAAAGCTATTTATGAGAAGGAAATGTTGGCAATACTCCATGCACTTAAGAAATGGCGACCCTACCTAATGGGAAGACACTTCAAGGTAAAAACGGATCATGATAGCCTTAAATACTTTTTAGAACAAAGATTATCCTTTGAAGAGCAACAAAAGTGGGTCACAAAGATGTTGGGTTATGACTTTGAAATCATCTACAAAAAAGGGAAGCAAAATGTGGTGGCAGATGCACTCTCAAGAAAGGATGAGGATGTGGAAGCATTGTTGTGCGCCATTTCTATTATCCAACCAGATTGGATAAATGAAGCAAGGGAGGAATGGAAGAATGACGAAGAAGTGTGGGCACTTATTCGAAAGTTACAACAAGATTCCAGTACGTCTGATACATTTAGCTGGAAAAATGATTCGTTATGGTACAAAGATCGCTTATACCTCTGTAAGAATTCCCAGCTAAAACAAAATATTCTTATGGAATTGCACACTTCTCCCTTAGGAGGGCACTCAGGATTTTTAAAAACTTACCACAGGGTTAAGAAGGAATTTTTTTGGGATGGCCTTAAATCAGATATTCAAAAGTTTGTGGCGGAATGTTTGGTTTGCCAACAAAATAAAGTTGAAACAATTAAGACATCGGGTCTATTACAACCTTTATCCATTCCAAGCCAACGTTGGGAGGAGGTTTCAATGGATTTTATCACAGGTTTACCCAAGTCTGAGGGAAAGAGTGTCATCATGGTGGTAGTTGACAGACTTACCAAGTATGCACACTTTTGTGCATTATCACATCCATTTAAAGCAAGTACAGTTTCTACTGCATTTATGGAAACAATTCAAAAGCTACATGGAAACCCAAAGATTATTGTAAGTGACAGAGATCCCATTTTCACTGGAAATTTTTGGACAAAATTATTTTCTTGTCTTGGTACTCAGTTAGCTCATAGCTCATCTTATCATCCTCAATCTGATGGGCAAACTGAGATAGTAAACAAATGTTTGGAAGGATATCTTCGTTGCTTTGTATCTGATAAACAGACACAATGGGTCAAATGGTTGCCTCTGGTTGAATGGTGGTATAACACTTCCTTCCATACAGCAACAAAAATGACCCCATTTATGGCACTTTATGGGTATCAACCACCATCCATCACAACATATTTAAGAGAAAATTCTAAGGTTCAGGCAGTGGAACATCACATCGAACATCAACAACAATTCCTCCAACTCTTAAAGGATAACCTCGTGTTGGCACAGAATAGTATGAAACAACAGGTAGATCAACATCGCAGTGAAAGAAGTTTTAATGTAGGTGGTTGGGTATTCCTACGGCTACAACCATATAAGCAAATGTCCCTCAAGCAAGCTAAGAAGGATAATAAATTATCACCAAAGTATTATGGTCCGTACAAGGTGTTGCAAAAGATTGGTACTATGGCATACAAATTGGAGCTTCCTGCAGCTTCTCGATTGCACCCAGTTTTCCATGTTTCATGTTTAAAGAAGGTTGTAGGCGACAAGCTCCCAGTTCAAACAATATTTCCAGAGCTTGACGAGGAAGGAAAAATTATATTGGAATCGGAAGCAGTCACAGAAACAAGAACTCGACAGCTACGAAATCGATCAATTTTAGAGTATCTTATCAAGTGGAAGAACTTATCCGCTGAAGATTCCACATGGGAGGATGAGAATTTTATGCAGAAGTATCCAGAACTACTCAAGCGTTGAGGACAACACTTTTTTGAAGGAGATGGGCATGTTGGGTCCCTATAATACTAGTGATTACCCCATTACTATTGTAGTTATACCCCTTATTAATATTGTTGTGCCCCTATTGCCCCCATATTGTTATTACTGTGCCCCATAGAATCCCTCTATTGTTATTTTTGTGGCTTTATATTATTATTTTTAGCTCGGCTGGATTATATTGTGACTCCTTAGACTCCTATATATAGAAAGGAGGTTTTGTCATTTGAATCATCCAAGAATTGTTCATTTATGTAATGTAAAGGAGGTTTGCCCCTCGAAGAGGCTGAATTCTAAGGCGTTGATCTATCTTTTCTATCTTTTCTTGAGTTGGTTTCATAACACTAGTTATGTATATAGACTATTATGTTGCATGCCTCAACCCACAAATGTAGAGGCAAACCTTAATCATGCAACATTTCCCTCAATGCTCCCACAATGCTACTGTTCTTCCTCTCAGCTACCCCATTTGGTTGTGGGTTATGGGGTTCTATCAACTCTCACCAAATGCCTTTTTTTGCACAATTTTTTTTTAAGTCATTCGACATGTACTCACCTCCATTATCGCCCCTGAGAGCCTTCACCATATTTCCCATTTCTTTCTCAACCAATACCTTAACTTATATGAACTTTGAGAATGTCTCATCCTTCTTCCGCATGAAGAAGATCCAACACTTTTGTGAGAATTTATCAATAAAAACAACAAAATATTTGTGCCTAGCAGTGTAGGATGTTGAGAAAGGTCACAAAACATCAGAGTGGATCTTTTCAAGGACTGCATGTGCTTTGTTGTCTCGATCATGGAATGTGGATTTTGTGTACTTCCCCAAAGTACATCTTTTGCATACATCTTGTTTCTCAAGTTCTCCTTTGGGGAGGCCTGTGGTTATCTGTTGCATGATATTCAAAGCACCATGATACAAATGTCCAAGTATTTTATGCCAAAGTTCACACACATCGAGGCTCTGCACCTTCTCCTCCTTTGTGATCAATGTAGCACAATACTCCATATATATCTTACAAAGGTTCTTCACATGAACCCCAATATGCTACACCTACCTCGTCACTATGTGTCTTTGGAATTCCTTTCCTTTGTTGAAGATCACATCATAACCACGATATTGTAAAACTAGAGAAGAGATAAGATTTTTCTTTAGGCCCAAAATGAACAGGACATCCTTGATCCGGAGGGGGGGGGCTCACTCCCTCTGAAAGGTGAGTATACAAATCTCGGTCGCGCTATAGCTTCCATTATCCCCCATCTTGATGTGCATCTGCAAATCTTTCTCCTCCACGTCATTGAAAAACTATCTATTTCATGTCATATGAAATGGTGCACCTAAGTCCAAGTACCACATGCTCCCCATCACTGTGTTGGTCATGTATGCAATGAGAGTAAAGTCAAGCTGGAACTGCGAAGACAAAGCTTCACCTCCTGCTCCTTGTGAGGTCTTCTTGCTTGCCTTCTTGTGTGGAAACTTCGTGGCATAATGCCTAAATTCATGACAATTGAAACAATTTATTTTTGACAAATCTTTCTTCTTACCCCCTTGACTAGATTCTAGTTTGGATTGGGATTTCTGTCATTTTCCTTTCTTTTCCTTTCCCTCCAATGCAATTTTTTTCTTCATTCTCACCCTTGGATGAAATCCCATCTCTAGTATTCCGCCTTATTTCCTCCACTACCAAATCAGACCATAAGCGCTCCCAACTTGGTATTTTCTCCCTCCCATTCATCGAATCTTGATAGTTGTGCCAACTCTTGAGAAGGCCCAAAAGGGCTAAGGTGTTACCAAGTCTTCTTCAAAGAGATTAACACTGATCCTACAACATTCATCATGCACTATGTAAACTTACTCAAAAACTGCAAAATTGTGTCATTCATTTGCATCTTGATACTTCGAATTTTATTCTCGAGCGCTAGGTTCCTATGGTTGCTACTATTCTCAAATAATTCTGTCAGTGCTTTCCACATTGCAAACAAAGTTTATTTTCTATGGAGATTCGAGACAATATGATCTCATACTCCCTCTAAGATGATTCTCCTCACCTTAGCTACATATTTCTTCCACTGAGCAAGGTTATGCATGCCAAATCCTTGTGGTTTTCTAACATCTATCTTGATGTATTCTAGCAATCCATTTTCATCTAATATTTCCTCCATGCAATCATTTCATGAAAAAATATTATAGGTTCCTTCCAAGGCATACTCTAGCCTTAGTCCATTGAAGGTCATCTTCTCTACTCTAAAGAAATCTTGCTACACTAATCTTCAAATTTGAACATATGAGATACAACTTTGAATTTCCTTCTCTAATGAGAATCCAACTCTAATACCATGTATAAATTATGTTTAAGATTTACAATTTCTCATGAAGTTTTAATCAAAATTGTAAGACACAAATCTACACTACTACTCTGGAGATATTATTTCACAATTTAGAACAAAAATTTCAGACATGCAAGAAGAAATAACACACATGCAATGAGTATTTTTATCTTGGGAAAGCAATCTGCTAAAAACCGCAATGCCTCTTTCATTAATCAAATGAAATAGAGATGTATTACAATTGCTTTTCTCAACTGATCTCACTCTGCAAGTAAACAACCTATCTCTATGCTCACTAAAGGCCTTTGACCTAGACTTAGTTGAATTTTTCCTCATCTTGAGCTCCTATTTCCTTACACTATTACTTAAGGAATTAATCCCTATTACTTAGGAAATTCCCTCAATTTAATTTTGCAATTCCTTTAGGTTGATCATCCAACTACATGCAACACCTGTACACTCAAGACTAGTCTACAATTGATGTTACACTACCTTGGAATCTCAACCTCAATCTGGTAAATCGAATTCTCTGCATGCATTAGATATTTTGGGTTAATTGATTAGTTAACTGGATGATCACAAATTTTGATTGAAGTCCCACTACTTAACTGAACTTCCACTATTTCCTCCAAAAGTTGGAACTAGTTTAACTGAAAACAACCTTAGATAATTAACCTTGATTACTACAAAATAGCAATCACACATGTAGAACTGAACTCTAAATCCTCCAACTCGAATTTGTTGAGTAAAGTGGGTGATATAATAATCCATAAAATATCGTGGATATTCCACTAGAGAATTCCTGACAACAGATCTAATAATATTATATTAAAACTCTGAAAATTCTACACTATTACAGTTTATTAAACTTTAAGATCTATGGATTTAATGGTAATTAGTGCATGCATGTGAATGGAAATTATGCATAAAAGAAGAGAACGAAAAAATAAGCACACAAAAACAAAAGACATAAGCTATGCTATCTAGGAAACCCTTTCGGGAGAAAACCTAGCTCGAATGTGGGGCTGCTTCACTCTCTTTCTTTGTCTGGAAATATGGATGCAGGTACAAAGATGTAATGCCTATGGCCCGTGGGCTGATACATTGCAAAGATTCTCTCTGTTTTCTCTACCTCCTATCTTTCTTGGCTATCTTTTTTCATCTATGGAAGAAAATTCTCTCGAAAGAATGGAATGCCTCTTCCTACTAGTGGCCCAGTTATAACATGTGCTTGATAGCCTACTAGTGGTTAATTTTGACTACATCAACTCTTAACTAAAGTTGCAATATAGGCTCTTTTAGAGTATTTTACATCACAAACATGTTTCTAGCTCCTTTTCCATAAATAATGGGGGCTAACACAACATCATCTCAAACTATAGGTGTGAAAATAGGAAGGTTAACTTATAAGTGGCATTAAGTTTGCATATAGACTCTGATTGATGCGCTTCTTGCGTCGTTGGAATGATATGTATGTGCAGAATAGCATGAAAATATGTGGCACTCTAGACCGCGAAATTGTTACACCCAAAAAACATCATTTGATGACTCAAAATGCTCCCGGAAGGTTTTATACCTCGTTTCACCAAACTGGGTCCTGTAGGTAAAAACAGTCTCGTGAGTTGATTCCTCCACTGTTTCCACTCCAAATGCATCGAGACGGATGAAAAACAATATAATGATCCAATTTGGATCACACAAGCCATCTCACACAGGTTAACATCATCCAAGTTGTCTGTTGATGTGGAAAGTCAAATTTTCTCAATTTAATCAAGGCAAAATCAAATTGAGAATTTCTTTCTACAATTTTCAACAAGCATAGTTTTTATTATACCTACTTTTTATAACTACTTCATTTATTAATAATTTTGTCTTTCAGATTATCTTTAATAACTAACTTAAATTTTAAAGTAGTCTACATAAAGTTAGAAGGTTTAGACTGCCACATAGTGCTTTTCAGTCTATCCCATGCCCATTGGTTCCTCAACGGTTTTCAAAAGTAGCCATGTTGAAGTCGTCGACATATTTTTTTTAGTTAGTCATTGTTAAATACAAATTTAAATAAGTGCCCTTGGATCAGTTTTCAACTACACTAACCCTGAAGGTCATGCATTATACTACAAAGGGGCCTAGCCATGCAAGTTCTTGTTTTCTTGGTTTCCCCTTTACTTTATTATCTTACAATAGTGATAAATCTCTTGATTTTAATGCTTTGTTTTTAAATTTGTTTTATGTCAGGCATTTTGTTACTTTTTCTACACTTATTGTTGGTGGATTGCATGCAATTTGTCTTATTCTAGAAGATGAAGCTAATGAAGTCGTTCTCTTTTGACATTGTTAATGCCATACTTTAGCATAGTCGTCACTCTCGTCGCGTTCATTTTATAATGCAATGGTATTATTTCTTTTTTTCAATAGACTAATTTAAGTTGTTTATCTCTAGTCGATCGTTTATATGCCATAAAATATGCCCATTAAACTATTGGGACTTTATCATCCTAGTTGTATTTGTCGAAACTGCATATCTTGGTAAGTCCTTACAAAGTCTTCTAGTAAATGATTATACCACGTCATTTCCCTATGGATGGTAAGTCACGATCTTTCTATCCTCATCATAAATTTTTGTAGTAGTATTTTAATGGTAGTATTGACAAAATGCATTCCCCTATCGCCAATTATAGTCAATGGGGCATCCAAATCTTGTTGCTATATTTTCATCAATAATATGAGTTTCTACTTATTTTGGAAAAGTATTGACACATTCATATTCCACCCACTTTATTAAATATTCCAATGTAGTAATAATGTTTTTTGTGCCCATTTTTTTAGCCCTTTTACGGAATGGGCCAATAAATTCGATATCCCAAATATGAAATGGTAAGGTAAGTTTTAAGGAATAAAGTGGCATTTCATTATTTAGGAATGGTTGGACTGTCCTTTGCCAAAAGTCACACTTCTGGACTTTTATTCGAAAATATTTAAACAAGGCAACACAACTGGCAACCCCTGTCGCTTAGTTTAAATATAGTTAAATTAAATAATAAAGAAATAAAGATATAATGGGACAAAGCCTTCAACTATTGTGTGCAAAATTGGCACATTTTACCGAGAGAATTTGTCATGTAATTGACTGTACTATTGAATTTATTGAGTATGAGTGGACCGGGTAGATTGACTATTGTGGTATGAAATTGGCGCATCTTGACATTGAATGTACTATTAAATTTATTCAGTTTGAGTGGACCGGGTAGATTGATTATTGTGGTATCAAATTGGCGCAACTAAACAGTATAGAACGCTAGCTATGCAACCTTATTTATGAAAAATAAGTTTTATAAATTATTTTATAATTTATAATTTAATCTTAAATATTTTTATTAATAAATCAAATTGTTTATTTAAAAAATTATTATCATTATGAAAATGAAATTTTATATAATATTTGAAATATAAATTTATTTTAAAAAAATAGTTAATTAAATTTAACTTTAAAAATCTTAAAATTTTTATTATCATTTCTACCTAAATTTAATTGATGATGATGATGATGATGATGATGATGATGATGATGATGATGATGATGATGATGATGATGATGATGATGATGATGATGATGATGATGATGATGATGATGATGATGATGATGATGGTGGTGGTGGTGGTTAACGTCCACTGAGGCCAAACTTTGGTCTATCGGCCTTAAAGAAAATAATTATTTAGTTTGATTTGAGATTTTATTCCTATGCTCAAAAAGCTTGGAGAGAAGCCTCCCGAGCTCACTGTAATTTTAACAATGTAAAAGGCTAGGAAGGTCAGTATTGCAACAAATATTTTGAAACTGAGATCTAATGTGGTTGTACGCATGGCACTCTAAGAGGAAGTGCTTTTCATCCTCGATGTTCGTATTCTCACAGAGATGGTAGAACATTTCCATCCATGGTGTTTTAGGAACTGCCCAACAACCCGTTTCACTATGGAGGTCATGAGAGTTCATTCTAATCTTGGCTATATTAATTTTCTTCTTTGAGATAGTTAAAACAGAGAGATACTTTTGATCTTCTAGGGTGGGTTTGATGACCTCTTTATAATATCTTAATTTTCTTTTAGCTGCT
Organism: Pinus tabuliformis; assembly: GCA_031772625.1. Lineage (NCBI taxonomy): Eukaryota > Viridiplantae > Streptophyta > Pinopsida > Pinales > Pinaceae > Pinus > Pinus tabuliformis. The sequence continues at coordinate 357,327,842 of CM062811.1, forward strand.
AAATCTTTCTCACACCACATGTTTTCTTTGAACTTATAAGTAACAATATTTTTAATGCTATTAATGTTTTGCAATGCAACATTCTCGTCGATCTCCCAATGATTTAACCAAGCCCTGGTGTCTTTATACCAACCTCGTTTGAGCCTTAGGTGGTTTTGGCTAGAATTTAAAGCTAGCTTAGGAAGTCTATGGTCTCCTATGTTATTGAGTTTGTGCTTGTACAATAGAAGCCTATTCATATCTAGGCTCTCGATAGGGAAAAGACCCACTTCTATAAGGAGAATAGGTTAGGATGTGTTGCTTTTAATTTTGAGTTTATACATTATAAAACGATTCTGGATTTACTCAATCTTTCTCCAAGATTCTCTAGAGATGCTGCAACCCCAAACCTCACATCCATATAAGATAATTGGAGTGACTAAAGTTTCAAAGAGGAACTTCTTTCTATCCCACATTACGTGGTTTTCTGTTTTACAATTATTTTCAAGACCAAAATAAGCTTTCCATCCCCCATTAATCCTTTTCTCAATGCTATAGTTCCAATTGAGCTTGTGATGAATATCAATTCCTAGGTACTTGTAGGAAGACAATTCCCCCAAGTTACTATTCTCATACATAAAATTAGGGTATATGTCCTTCTTGGATTTGATAATCATAACTTTTGTTTTGTCAGTGTTAACAATCATACCCATGGTAGAGCAAAAATCCTTAAGAAGTACAAGTTGTTTATCAAGATCAAATGGGCACCTTGCGAGAAGAACAAAATCATCAGTGTAGAGAAGAAGGATGATGACTATCCCAGCTAAGATCGTGCCAGCACATCCTGCTTCCTCTAAACAACCTTCTAGCTTGTCGATGTAAATGCCAAATAGGGTAGGGGAGAAGGGGCAACCTTGTTTAACTCTGATATTACACTTAATATCTTTCGACCAACCCTCATTGCTCTTTAACTTGGCAATTACATTCTCGTATAACCTTATAGCAGCAGCTCTCAACTCAAAAGGAACCTTTAGCTCTTCTAATATGTTCCAAAGGTTGTTTCTAGGAACTGTATCGAAAGCCTTTCTAAAGTCCACAAAGCAAGAAAAGAGATTGGATTTATTATTGCGGCATTCCTCCACAATGATCCTAAGCGTAACGAGGTGATCTGTTGTTGAGTTCTGCTTTCTAAAACCAGCTTGGCCTTTATTATGCTTAATTTCTCTTTCAAGCCATATGCTCAACTTCCTTTCCAAAGTAATGCCATATAACTTGGCTAGGAGAGGGCTGATCATAATTGTCCGATAATTAGAGGGGTTATTTGTATCCCCACTTTTAAAAATAGGGATAATGAGACATTGAGTCCATGGTTTAGGGAACCCTTGCTTGACCACTTGATTGAAAAGCTTGTGAATGTGGGGGATGAGGACAGGACCTCCAATTTTTAAGATTTCCACCTGGTAACCTTCAATGTCCTTAGCTTTCCCATTAGCCAAGCAAGTAAACCCAAAATTAGTTTCTTCTAATGAGAAAACTTCTTTCGTTGTGAGCAGGGTTTCAAAGTTATCCATGACATTTGGAGATTCATAAAGCTTTTTAGGATAGGAATTCCAGTCGTGTAAAGCAATTTTATTATTATCTTTAGTTTTCCTAGTTAGAATATGCCTCCAAAATTTCTTAGGAGCTACCTTAGAGAGGTGTAAGAGATTCTCTTGTCTTTTACGAATATATTGCCTTTTTTCCCTTTTAGTTAGGGCTTTGTATATTTTTATCTTACCAATTTTAAGAGATTCATCAACAACTTCCTTAATTGCTCTCCTTGCACTTTTACAGTCTTTGTCATACAATGGATTGGTTTTGCTATTTATTTTATTACTTGAAACTTCAATTGAGAACTTGTTAATAGAATATGATAGGGTTGTAGTAAAATTATGATGGAGATCTTCTATGTTGTCTATACTAGATAAAGGAAGCAAATTAGTTTTTAATTCATTTATAAAGAGATCTTTTTTATTTCTATCAAAGATTAACTTCTTTTGGCTATAAGGATTATCTTCTATGGGATCTCTATGCATGACAAAATTGAGAGTTATAAGTAAAGGCCTATGATCAGAGTCAGGCTCGTGGTCATTTAAGATGTCAAAATTTGTTATTTCGTTGTATAGAGGGAGATCAGAGATAACATAGTCTACCACGCTACTACCAAGCCCATGGATGTAGGTCATCTGGCTAGAATTGGGCCACTTCTTTAGACCGTTGCAAATTATGAGATCTTGAGCACTACAAAGCTTGACTAGCTCCGACCCAAACAAATTCTCCCCAAGGTCTTCAGAGCTCCTTTTGTACCGGCTAGCTAGAGGAAGGTCTTCGTCTAACCAAAGAGGATTAGGGTTGGAATGATTGCTTAGAAGAATAGCTTGGTTGCTTGAAGTTTGAGCATTAAAGTCACCCATTAAAAGGATATTGCCTTCATTCCTTAGGCTAGAAATATCATTCTCTAAACCATTGTAAGGACTATTTTTATCTAGATTCTTTTTCTTATAGAAGTTAGAATTGATGGGGGGAATAACAGATTGCTATGTAGGTCTTTTTATCATAAATGTTAGTAATTTCTATCCAATTATATTGGTTGTAAGGGTCGTTTTTATAAATCCTAGCATGGGGAGAGATGTTCTTCTTAATGTAACAAGCTATACCCCCAATGCCTCTACGGGAGGATCGCTTATTCCAAGTAGACCATAATGTAAAGCCATCTATGTTAGGGACCTTAGATTCTTCGTGCTCCAAAGTTTCAACAAGCAAAATAATATCAACATCATTCAAGATCCAACTTAACTTGGAGCTTTTGTTCCATGGAAAAACCCGACAGTTCCAAGAAAGAATCCTGAGCATGTTAATTTTTTTCTTAAATATTTTTATTAATAAATTGAATTGTTTATTTAAAAAAATTATTAGGATTATGAAAATGAAATTTTATATATTGATTTTGAAATATAAATTATTTTAAAAAATTAGTTAATTAAATTTAACTTCAAATTTCTTAAAATTATTATAATCATTTTTACCTCAATTTAATTCATGCATATAATATGTTTAACTTATAACAAATATGGTTTATAATTATTTATAATATTATATTATTAATAATAATATCATATAGTTGTATATGATACATTTATGTCAACTTCACATTACACGATAATCTCACAATATATAACTCGCTCGCTAGGCTTCTTTATCATTGAATTTTTTGGTTGTTTGATTTATCAAAAGTAATTTTTATATATTTTTTAATAATTTAGAGAATAAAAAAAAATATATATATATATATATATATTTTTGTTAAAATGATTGGTCTATTTATAAATTTTATTATTATTAAGAAAATGAAATTAATTATATATTAATTAAAATATAAATTTAAATTTAATTTATATATATAATATATTTAACTCATAATAAATATTTTTTACAATCATATAATAATTATTTATAATATTATAATATTTTTATGTATAATACATTTAATTTATATATAATATATTATGAGATATTTTTTACAATTATATAATATAATATTAATAATACTATAATATTATTATTAATACATTAATTAATTAATGTTAACTTCATTTGTAATTTCACTTTTTATTGTTGATAATTTTATTTTTTAGTGTTTATCATCCTCATGATGATTAAACTTTTTATCAACCAATTAAAAGTTTTGAAAAGGTAGGTATACTATTATAAATTATGTGATTAAGATCTCAAAAAGCTTTAAAATTCAAAATGCTTATAACCACGTGTTTCTTTTCCCAGCAACCTGAAAGAGGCGTCGTTTCTGGCTGGTAAGTTTATGGGTGAGTTGCATGTCTACTGGACGAATCTGAATCTGCTTTGTCGGTATTTTAAGCTCCAGCTTTTTTACTGTTAATCTGGCGGGAAGAGTTGCTCAGTGCAATTTCGTAAAAGCGTACCACCTGGTGTCTGTCTTACGTTTTCTTTTGGGTAGGGCCAAAGTGAGAGCTTGGAGTTTACATTCTAGGTGGCAGGCTGAGTTGGCAGAGCAGAGTGAGGTTATTTGGCTTCGATGGATGGTTGACGTGGCTAAGCCTTTGCAATTAGGGCACTTTAAATGCGCATTTAAAAATAGTTTCCGACAGAGATAGGGGCGGAGGAACGTGATTCTTCCTTCGCTATCTTGGCAGAGACAGAGCCTTCTCAAACGCCTAGATAACAAGCAATAATTTTACGGACACTCCTATAGGCCGAGTGTTGAATAAATCGGTTGAATAAATCGATGAATGAATAAATGAGTCGGCGACCATAAATCTTCACAAATCACGATGAGTCTCTGACTCCAAATGCGGTTATGTCTCCATTGAATTTGCTGACACATACTGAAAATAGAAATGTAAATAAATTAATTAAATTAATAATAAACAAAAATTAAATTAAATACACAAATGTTAACTTTATAAAATATGGTTTAATTTTTGTCAAACAGCGTAACTAATTAAAAATCAACGCAAGATTGATTGCATTACTGCTGCCTGCAGCAGGGTAATAAGGTTGGCCACCATAATCTTAATTGAAAATTTTTCATAGTTGTCACGTCGCCCTAATAATACCTGCGTGGGGTCTTTGTGGGCTTCATCTATTATATTCTTCCTCTCAGGCTCTAATGCACATCATTAGAGTAATTCATCTACCTCCAATTTATTTAATTTTCCATTGGTTATTGTGAAATGTGGGCTTCATCTATTATATTCTTCCTCTGAGCCTCTAATGCACATCATTAGAGTAATTCATCTACCTCCAATTTATTTAATTTTCCATTGGTTATTGTGAAATGGTTTGCTTTCATTCCAATTTTTCTTTTTAATTTTGGATAACTCATTTGGTGCTTTCCCTAATAGCAAAAACTAAACAATTTCCACAAAATTGACAAAGGTTGCTTCAACCTTAAATAAATGTGCATCTGGAAGGTAATCATTAATATTTTTCTATTTTTCTCTTATTTCAAGTCGAGCCAAGTTGTCCCACCAACATTATCTTTCCCAAGTTATAATATCAGTTCAATTTCAAATTCTTAAAATAGTAATACCCATTGACCAATTTGCCCCTAGTGTATCATTTTGTTGATAAGATATTTTAAGGCTTGATGATATGTGAAGAATATAAAAGGATTACCCAAGAGACTATTGAAGATAATGGAGAATATCCTAGAATAGGTAGAGTTGGTTCACGTAACCTCAGCATAGGAATTAGTTTCTATTTCTTAGGATGTTGTTCTAACTTCCCTAAAACCATGTTTTCTATTTAATGTGTAATGTGCATGAACAATGGAGAGCGTTTTGCAGAGCCAAACTCTCCTGGTTCAGACTCTCTTTCATAGAGATGACCAGTGGGTTTTATTTTATTAATACAAACATTGCCATTTTTATCATGGTATCAGAGCATTAGGGCTAAGGAACCTGTACGCTGGCTGGTGGGTGGTTCTTTGAACCGAGATCATCGCAGTTGTGAGGAGGATAACTGCGACGATTCCGAGATCGTCGCTGGTTCTGAGTGTACCTCTGTGACGAGGGCATTGTAGCTCCTTCACGCATATTCTTTAACTTTTTGTCGCAGGAAAGACGTGTATAGTTGCGACGACGTCACAGAAAAGACAGGCATATCTGCGACGATTGTGTAAGCCAAGAACAATGTTGTAACTGTGTGGGGAAGCCAAGAACAAGGTTGTAGTTGACAACAAAAGGTCGTCTGGAGGCTGAGAAGGAAGCCACGGTGATCAGCAGGTGTGTTGCGAGATCAAATAACATTGAACAACAGTGATCTATCTCTGTCACAAATCTGGGGTAAATTTAACATCTTTTACCTGTCGAAATTCTTTTTTGTAAATCGCCAAGATGAATAACAATATATTTGAAGCATGCATGAATGAGCATAACAAGCTCGATGGTTCCAATAATGCGAATTGGAAGTTCAAGATGCAGACTCTGCTAGAAGCACAGAGTGCTTGGACGATTGTGAATGGGGATGAGCCGAAGCCCGCGGCTGGATCAGCATCGATCCCAGATTGGGAGAAACGAGAAAGTAGAGCAAGGACAATGTTAAAGATGTCAGTGAAAGACTGCATTATACTGCACATTAGAGAAGGTAATTCAGCTAATGAGATCAGGGGAATTCTGAAGGAATTGTATGAGATCAAGAATTCAAATCATCTTATGTTCCTCAAGAGTAAGATCATGTCCCTGAAGATGGAGGAGAATGAAACAATTGCTTCATTTGTAGCAAGGATCAAGGATCTGAAGAACAAACTAGCAAACATTGGTCATACAGTTGATGATACAGATCTTGTAACCATTACAATGAATGGTGTCACCGATGATTATCAAACGTTCATCACTGGGATAAATGCTAGAGAGGAGATCCCACATTTTGAAGAGCTGACAGGTATACTGATGCAGGAAGAAGGGAGGAGATCGACTCTGAAGCCCCAGAGTGCTGCATTGATGGCGAAGAAAAACTTCTATAAAGGGAAAGGAGGTCCACAACAGCAAAACGGAGCAAGTTCACAAAAACGGCTAAATCAAACTCAAGGTATGCATCCCAATAAAAACTACTCTGAAACTAAATGTTTTTATTGTAGAAAATTGGGTCATATTGCCAGGGAGTGTAGGAAAAAGAAATATCATGAAGAACAACAGAAGCCAAAAAGACATGCAAGTCATCTCACGAATGGTGATCAGGTGTAGAATTTCAGATTGTTCATGGCAGATCATGATGAAAATGTTGATGTAGACATCTGGTATGTAGATTCAAGAGCATCAACACACATGACAGGGAATAAGCATTGGCTCGAGGATTTTAAAGAAATCAATGAAGGCGCACAGATTTACCTAGGTGATGACAGAAGTCATCAAATCAAAGGGTGTGGGAAAGTTTCTATCATTCTACCTAATGGTAATATCAAACAAATTTATAATGTGATGTATGTGCCTGGCATAACAAAGAACTTGATTTCTATGTCTATGATTACAAATCAAGATTTGAAAGTTGAATTTTTAAAATCTAACTGTTACATTAAAGATCTGCTAGATGGCATGAAGAGAATTGCTACAGGGATCCGAACAGGAGGTCTGTACAAGTTGGATGTAAGACCTACACTAGTTCGAGCATTGACAGCAGCGAGCCTGACTACAGAAGAGCTTTGGCAACAGAGGTTCAGCCACATCAACTACAATGATTTGTTGTTATTACAAAATAAGGAAATGGTAAGAGATCTTCCTATGCTAAAGCAAGTACATAATGATTGTGATGCCTGTACTTTAGGAAAAATTCATATAGAAGAATTCCCTGTAAGTGTAGAAAAGAAACAGAGGGATACACTAGAATTAGTGCACACAGACCTTTGTGGACACATGCAGACAAAATCATTAGGAGGTGCACTGTATTTTCTACTGTTTATTGATGATTGTACGAAGTTTTCTTGGTGTATTTCTTAAGTAAGAAGAGTCATACATTCGAATACTTTAAAAATTTAAAAAATATGATTGAAAGACAAACAAGGAAACATATAAAAATTCTCCGTTTAGATCAAGGGGGAGAATACAAGAAGGATGAGCTTATCAGATATTGTAAAGATCATGGAATTTTGCAGTAGTTCACAGTACCCCATACTCCACAGCAAAATGGAGTAACAGAAAGAAATAACATAACACTAGTGGAATGTGCTAGAAGTATGTTGAAAGGTAAGAGTCTTTCGAATGGTTTTTGGGCTAAGCATTGAATACTGCAGTTTATTTGAAAAATAGTAGTCCTACAAAAAGTCTTGAGTCTAAAACTCCTTTTGAAGCATTATATGGATATAAGCCTGCAGTAAAACACTTAAGAATATTTGGATCTAAAGAATTTTCCCACATTCCAAAGGAAGATAGAAGAAAATTAGATTCAAAAGCCATCAGATGTGCTTTTATAGGGTATTGTTCGTCATATAAGGCATAGAGATTATTTAATCCCTCTACTCACAACATTTTTGTTAGTAGAGATGTTTAATTCCATGAGCAGGATCATGAAGAACCTGATGATCACTATGATGGATGGGACATTCCGTACTTTGAGGAAGAAGAAGTAGAGAATGGTCAGGGTCAGTAGCAAACAAAGGCAGAGGATAAACAACAGTAGCAACAGTAACAGTAGGAAGAAAAAGTAAATGATGATCAAATAAGGTTTGAAACCACCACCCCACCACTCAGGAGATCAAGTAGGAAACCTCAAATGCCTGCAAGATATAGGGAAAATTCTTTTATAACTAGTATGATGAATGTGGTTGAACCATCTAGTTATAAAGAAGCAAATGAAAGTAGTGAATGAAAAATAGCCATGGAACAAGAATATGATTCAATAATCAGAAATAACACTTGGGAATTGGTTGAACTTCCTAGAGGAAAACAAACCATAGGTTGCAAATGGTTATATAAACCGAAAATTAATGCAGATGGAACTATAGAAAAACTGAAAGCTAGGTTGGTTACAAAGGGGTACACACAAAAAGAATGGATAGACTATGAGGAAACCTTCACCCCTGTAGCTAAATTAAACACCATCAAAATGTTAATCGCTTTAGCTACTAAGAAACATTGGATGATGCACCAACTAGATGTAAAGTCTGCATTTTTGAATAGAGAACTAAAAGAAGAGGTTTATCCAGAGCAACCAGAAGGGTTTGTCCAAAAAGGAAAAGAACACTTAGTCTGTAGATTGAAGAAAGCACTTTATGGACTAAAACAAGCTCCCGGGTCGTGGTATGAGGAAATTGATTCATTTTTTCTACAAGCTGGCTATAATAGAAGTAATAATGACCCTAATCTTTACACCATGAAAGATGAACAAGGGTGCGTAGTGTTGATTTCATTATATGTAGATGATTTGATAATTACAGGTGATGCTACATATCTAATTGATGAAATCAAGCAACAGATGTCACAAATGTTTGAGATGAAGCACCTTGGTGAACTCAAATACTGTTTAGGTCTCGAGATCTGGAGAGATTTAGGTCAAACATTTCTGTCTCAAGCAAAGTATGTCAAAGGCCTGTTAGAAAAGTTTAGAATGGATCAGTGTAAGCCTGCACCGGTACCATTGCAGCAGAACATCAAATTGCAGTGTGAGGATGGCTCAAAAGTGGCGGATGCAACACTTTACAGACAGCTGGTTGGGAGTCTAATCTACCTAACCACCACTAGACTTGATTTGGCTTATGCAGTCAGTGTGCTAAGACAAGTTATGTCTAAACCACTTGAAAGCCATTGGAATGCAGTGAAGAGTGTTTTGAGGTATCTACAAGGTACTATAGATTACAGAATTATTTACACTGACTCTTCTGATGTTAGATTGGCAGGATTTGCAGATTCAGATTGGGCAGGAAATGTAGATGATCGTAGATCTATAATAGGTTATGCATTCAATCTTGGATCCAGGGTGATCACATGGAGCAGTAAGAAGCAGAACACAGTCTCCTTGTCCTCAGTGGAAGCAGAGTATCAAGCCATGTGTGCAACAACGTGTGAGGCAGTTTGGTTGCGAAGACTTCTCCAGGATGTTGGGGAAGAATAGACAGTCGCAACAACAATCAGATGCGACAATGAGAGTTCAATCAAACTGGCCAATAATCCTGTGTTTCACAAAAACACTAAACATATTGATACTCAATTCCACTTTCTCAGGGAGAAAGTGCAATCCAAATATTGTATTACATGTGATAATGTTGCGGACATTTTCACTAAGCCTCTTGGAAAAGTTAAGTTTCAAATGTTTAGGGATATGTTAGTCAAATATGTGAACCCATTCTCCATTAAGGGGGAGTGTTGAAGATAATGGAGAATATCCTAGAATAGGTAGAGTTGGTTCACGTAAGTTCAGGATAGGAATTAGTTTCTGTTTCTTAGGATGTTGTTCTAGCTTCCCTAAAACCATGTTTTCTATTTAATGTTTAATATGCATGAACAATGGAGAGCGTTCTGCAAAGCTAGACTCTCCTGGTTCAGACTCTCTTTCGTAGAGCTGACCAGTGGGTTTTATTTTATTAATACAAGCATTGCCATTTTTATCAGAGACAGTGGTAGAATTTTTGTAAAGTTAGCGATTTGCATTTTGTTGTCGAATAATTTCATTTAGCTTTATTCAATTGAGGCCACTTTATAATTGGAATCAGTTGAATATCATATAGCCCAACCAAATAATTTGGAACTTTAAATGATATATAATTTTACCTTATATTTCAATCAAATTAAAGCTTACATGTCATTTATGAAGTTGTGTATCCCATAGAATGCTACATTCCAAGCTTGAAAAGGGAAAAAATAAAAACATTTCCAAATAGGAAGAGGTGGATTGATATCTCTAACCTAACCTTCTTAGAGTTTCAATGTTGTTTTAACAAATATAGTCATTTTGAACTCAAATTTTGCTCCTAAATACTTGGTTAGTGTTAACCTAGAAAACTTCCATATTATACCTCTTATTTTTGTATCCCCACTCATCTTCCAACTCCAATTTATAATTGCATTGCATCTTTGGTTTTTATTCTTAAACTATGAACGTGGTATAAGAAAGATTTCTTATACTGCATTTTAGCATGACACCATGGTTACCTCTAGTACCACAGAAGATATGATAACTAACATGCCTAATCCGATCATATCCAAGTGTGCAGACTTATAACACCCTTAGAAACACTTGGAGTTGTAGCCTATGAACTCTCTTACGAACAATACCAAATGTAGGGGTGGTCACATCTAACCATCCCCCTCCACAAATGATAATATTTTAACCATGGATGAGCTCTAATTCTTTTGGATTCCGTTTCGCACTGCCGACATTTTTTTTAATTTTAACTCTAGTTGTTTTATCCATACTTATGGAATGGGTAAAAATGAGGAATTATTAATTAATTTAGCTACTTGAACAGCTTATGAAACTCCAAAATTAACTAAGGAATCAACCACATGATTGTTTTGTATTAAAACATGGTGTAATTCATATGTATTTATTTCTTTAAAATCCCCCCAAAAGTTTTCACAATACCTACTAAGTGCTAATCTTTTGGATTTTTTTCCTAATTGTCATTTGAATAATTGTCTTGATATATTTAATGATTGAAATGTTTGATATATTTCACATTTTGGTTACCATTAACACCCTATAGTAGAGCATAAGCTTTGGCTTGGTTTGCTAGATCTCTTTCCTACGCCCCACAAAAAAGTTAAGTCTATTGATTCATCCGGGCAAAGAATAACCCCCTTACTCTGCTACTCCTCACATCTTATAGATTATGTAGTACATTATAATGTATGAGAAAATAGTAGAGTTTTGACAAAATTAGTTGATACTAAAATTAATTGTTGTATTCTGAAGTAGCATGGTTGTTCATACATATCAAAAAGTACAATTTTAGGAGAGTACATAGAACTTTCTGAGAGCACATGAAACATCATAATCCTAATAAACAAATAAATCAAATAAACACCAAAATTATTGATATTTTATCATATTTTTAATTAAAACTAACCAAATATTATATTTACTTTTATTTTTTATAAATTCAAATTATTTTTTCATTAACAAATAATTTATTTTTTATTAAAAAAAACATCAAAAGTATAGAAGGAAAAAAATGGACTACTAGAAGGTAAGAGGATATCAATGAAAAACGAGAGGAGAATAAATTAACCAAATATTATATTTACTTTTATTTTTTATAAATTCAAATTATTTTTTCATTAACAAATAATTTATTTTTTATTAAAAAAAACATCAAAAGTATAGAAGGAAAAAAATGGACTACTAGAAGGTAAGAGGATATCAATGAAAAACGAGAGGAGAATAAAAAAAAAAGTTAGAAAAGAAAGAAGACAAAGTGAAAAATAAAATATTAAATAAAGATTAATCGGGTTATTTCTGAAACATGAGGGTTTAAAAAAAAGACACACTAAAATATAAATTATTAAATATTGATTAATGTGGTTATTTCAAAAATATTAATAGTTATGTTAAGCTTATCAATGGCATACTATTAACGGTAAGTTCTTGTTATGAAAAATATGATTTAGTTTTGATTAAAAATAACTTGCGCGAGAATCTCTATATATAATTATTTTTTAATATATAAATATTTAAAAAAAATCTATGGATATATTAAAAATAATATAATAACATACATTTTTATATATTATTATTATTAATTTAATTAAATATAATGAAATGTTATAAATATATTATTATTATATTAGAAATAATATAATTTAAAAATTTATAGGTCAATATCAATTTACATTCTAATAATTAGCGTTTGTTTATTTTATATTTTTGGGAAGCCAGGTAGGTTATGTTCTCTTTTCGATATAATCATAGTGATTTAAATTATTAACAATTCAATAGAGATGACGGCTGGAAGATCAGTAGATGTTGGATCCTTGCCCTTTTTTCTTAGTCTCTCCCCCCCTCTTTCATCTTTTTTCGCTTTTGTCGTTCCCTGGAGCCTTCCTTTCTCCTTTGGTTTATCCTTTTTGGCCCTGGACTCTTTCCAGGCCTTCTCCTGTTTATTTTGTGTCGCTCCTTTTTCCCGGATTGATATTGGTATCTATTATTATAGCTAGTATTTATTTACTTATTATTATTATTATTATTATTTATTATTATTATTATTATTATTATTATTATTATATATATATTATATATTATATTATTATTTATTTATTATTATTATTATTATTATTATTATTTATTTTATTTTATTTTTTTATTTATTTATTTTTTATTTTTTTAAGTAGTTTTTCGTAACTAATTTTTATATATATTATTATTTTATTATATACTAATTTTATTTATCTATTATTATTATTTTATTATTTTTCGTCACTAATTTATATATTGTTAGTATTGGTAATTTATCTATTTATTAATGGATATATATCATTATTAGTATTTACTTTTTTATTTTTTATTTTTTTTTCATAACTAATTTATATATATTATTATTATTTTTATTTTTATATAGATTTTTATCTATTTATTTATTTATCTAGCGATTATATATTATTATTATTTATTTATTTGCTGATTTGTATTATTATTTTATTTAATTACATTTACCTTGTTTATAAATAAGTTAGGTCTTCAATTTAACTAATTCCCATTTAATTAAAAAAAAATTAATTATTAAATTATACATTTTAACTAATTATTAAAGTAAGCCCCTTCTTAAATTATTTCATTTATATAATTATATATTTATATATAGGTATGGTCATTGCTATCTTCCTTGTAATAATCAATTTGACTTTTTGACTGTCCCTAAGTCAAAACTAGCCGTTATTCTAGATAGTTGTTGAGGCCCTGCTCATACTATTTAACACGCAAAGCTGGATCTGTTTCTTCAACTTGGCCTGACGATGAGCCACACTTGCTGGCTCGAAACGCGTCGACAAAAGCCTTTCATTATGTGAATTACGCCGAAGCTCTTCTTATTACTATTATGGATCACAGAAGTCTCAATTCAACAATTCTACTCAGTTTCAAATAAGAATTAGTATATGCAAGGTTACGTACGACATTTTAGTATTCGTGTTTTGAAAATTTTAATGATTTGTTTTATTTAGAATATAAGGTCAAAGTATTTAAATGTGTGAATTTTTTTTACAATGTAATTATATTTTAGCTAAAGAAATTAATGATAATAATTTATTAATTTTATTTATTAAAGTAAATAAAAAAATTTGTGTTTAGAGGTGTTCTCTAACAAGTATGGTAAAGATGTTGTAATGTAATGGTTAAAAACATGTGTTTTTTCTAAAAGGTTGTAGGTTCAAAATTAAAGGGGGTAGAGTATGTATACAAAGCCCTAACAAGGAAAAAAAGGCAGTATATTAGTAAAAGACAAGAGAATCTCTAACACCTCTCTAAGGTAGCTCCTAAGAAATTCTGGAGCTCACAACGAAAGAAGTTTTCTCATTAGAAGACATTGATTTTGGGGTTAATCGCTTGGCTAATGGGAAAGCTAAGGACATTGAAGGTTACCAGGCGAAAATCTTAAAAATTGGAGGTCCTGTCCTCATCCCCCACATTCACAAGCTTTTCAATCAAGCGGTCAAGCAAGGGTTCCCTAAACCATGGACTCAAAGCCTCATTATCCCTATTTTTAAAAGTGGGGATACAAATAACCCCTCTAATTATCGGACAATTATGATCAACCCTCTCCTAGCCAAGTTATATGCTATTATTTTGGAAAGGAAGTTGAGCATATGGCTTGAAAGTGAAGGTAAGCGGGCTAAAGGCCAAGCGGGTTTTAGAAAGCAGCACTCAACAACAGACCACCTCGTTACGCTTAGGATCATTGCGGAGGAATGCCGCAATGATAAATCCAATCTTTTTTGTTTCTTTGTGGACTCCAGAAAGGCTTTCGATACGGTTCCTAGAAATAACCTTTGGAACATATTAGAAGAGCTAAATGTTCCTTTTGAGTTGAGAGTTGCCGCTAGAAGGTTATACGAGAATGTAATTGCCAAGTTAAAGAGCAATGAGGGGTGGTCGAAAGATATTTAGTGTAATATCGGAGTTAAACAAGGTTGCCCCCTCTCCCCTACCCTATTTGGCATTTACATCGACAAGCTAGAAGGTTGTTTAGAGGAAGCAGGATGTGTTGGCATGATCTTAGCTGGGATAGTCATCTTCCTTCTTCTCTACGCTGATGATATTGTTCTTCTCGCAAGATGCCCATCTGATCTTGATAAGCAACTTATTCTTCTTAAGGATTTCTGCTCTACCATGGTTATGATTTTTGACACGGGCAAAAAAAAAGTTATGATTATCGAATCTAAGAAGGACACTTACGCTAATTTTATGTATGACAATAGTAACTTGGAGGAAGTGTCTTCCTACAAGTACCTAGGAATTGATATTCATCACAAGCTCAACTGGAACTATAGCATTGAGAAAAGGATTAATGGGGGATGGAATGCTTATTTTGGTCTTGAAAATAATTGTAAAACGGAAAACCTCGTAATGTGGGATAGAAAGAAGTTCCTCTTTGAAACTTTAGTCACTCCGGTTATCTTATATGGATGTGAGGTTTGGGGTTGTAGCATCTCTAGAGAATCCTGGAGAAAGATTGAGCAAATTCAAAAGCGTTTTATAACGTATAACCTCAAAATTAAACGCAACACACCCTATCCTATTCTCCTTATAAAAGTGGGTCTTTCCCCTATCAAGTGCCTAGCTATGACTAGGCTTCTGTTGTACAAGCATAAACTCAATAACATAGGAGACCGTAGACTTCCTAAGCTAGCTTTAAATTCCAGCCAAAACCACCTAAGGCTTAAACGAGGTTGGTATAAAGACACCAGGGCCTGGTTAAACCATTGGGAGATCGATGAGAATGTTGCTTTGAAAAACATTAATAACATTAAAAATATTGTTACTTCTAAGTTCAAAGAAAAAATGTGGTGTGAGAAAGATTTAGCAGCTAAAAGAAAGTTAAGATATTATAAGGAGGTCATCACCCCACCCTAGAAGATCAGCATTATCTCTCTGTTTTAACTAGCTTTACTTCTAAGTTCAAAGAAAAAACGTGGTGTGAGAAAGATTTAGCAGCTAAAAGAAAATTAAGATATTATAAGGAGGTCATCAACCCCACCCTAGAAGATCATCATTATCTCTCTGTTTTAACTAGCTCAAAGAAGAAAATTAATATAGCCAAGATTAGAACGAACTCTCATTAGCTCCATAGTGAAACAGGTCGTTGGGTAGTTCCTAAAACACCATGGATGGAAAGGTTCTGCCATCTCTGTGAGAATACAAACATCGAGGATGAAAATCACTTCCTCTGAGAGTGCCCCGTGTACAACCACATTAGATCTCAATTTCAAAAACTTTGTTGCAATACTGACCTTCCTAGCCTTTTACGATGTCAAAATTACAGTGAGCTCGGGAGACTTCTCTCCAAGCTTTTTGAGCATAGGAATAAAATCTTAAATCAAACTAAATAATTTGTTTCTTTAGGTCCAATAGACCAAAGATTGGTCTCAGTGGACATAACCATTATCATCATCATCATCATCGTGCGTGGAGGGTCTCATACACCAATTAGTGTCTAGCTTGGCCCGCCCTTAAAATTGTATAATGATTGTTGAGTCAAATTAAATTAAAAAAAAATTGATGTACTATCATGTAACCATTTTAATAAAATTTAAAATAAAACCAACCTAGATCCATCTTAACTGTGGAGAAATCTCTTGATGTGAAAACCTCTTTTAGAGTGACAGATTTGATCATCTCCGCACTTTTGGTAGATCCAAAGTTAAGACGGATCTAGATGGTAATATTTATTTACTTGTAACTGATTGACTATTAGAAAATAGATTAAAACTGATTAATAGACCATAAATGTATTTTTAATTTTATTTTGAACATATATTAATATCTTTTTTTTTCACATGTACAATATTTTATATTCCATATGAATAATATAGATATACTATCAATATCTTGTACATATGTCATGTAATTTGGGTGAACTGAATCTCCATGGGAGATTCCTTTCCTTCCTCCCAACACATTAATATCTATTTAATTAAAACTTATTATTATTTATTTATTAAAACATATATAATATAAAAAAGGGTTTAATAGTGTACACAATTAGAAGTTTTGTAACCACCTTGGATCTATCTTAATTTCAAATTTATCAAAAGCGAAGAAAAATCAAATCTTTCATGGCACAAACCCCTTTTTTGAGTGCAAAATTTGAAGAAAAAATTACACCTCAAGAAATTTGATCCTTTTAAATCCTTAATAAATTAAAGTTAGAATAAGCCTAAGCTATAGTAAAATAACTCTGTAATATTAATTTTCTTTGAACTACCATAACAATATTTATAAAATTAATGTGTTATAAATTTTTAATTTTAGTTTTTTTTTAATAATTGATCCTCTCCAATCTTATTTTTAATTTTAATTATTAAACTAATATTAATCTTAATAAATAATAACTTTATTTTTTTAATATAATATAATTTTTATGTTTATATAATTTAATTGATTAAAAAAATATAAACTAGGTAACATAATACTACCACCTCTCTTCTACACTACATTGGAGAGCGCCTCTCCGAATAACGAGAAATTTTTAAGCCTTACGGTTATTATTCATCACGCTCCACTTTCTAAGTAATGAGCTTGAGGCGTTTATATCACTTCTACGTTTGTCTTTTTCAAAGGAGAAAATAGGAAATAATGTTAATTTATTAAACAATTTGGTAAGGACCTTTCAAAACGTTTTCTCATTTTTATTATAATGGAAAATCAAAATAATGTTACTTTAATAAACATTTTGGTAAAAGTATACGTTTTTAAAGAGGGTTTATATATATATATTTATATTTATTTTTGTATGGGGTAGTTCCTTAGTTCATGATTAAGGTAATATTTGAGAATTTATTTTTAGTGTTATTTTTTATTTCAATTATAAAGTTTGATAAATAAAATGTTACATTTTGAGATGTGAAGCAATAAAAGTGACGAGCCACAATTTTTCATAAATAAATTTAAAAAATCAGATACATATTTTATACAACATTTTCTAAGACATGGAATTTATTTAGTATGTATAAACTAAGTTATATGGATGGAATTTGATGGGAAAATTGTTTGTTATAAAGTGATTTGTTTGTTAAATACAATTGAAATTTTTTCTCGCTAGTCATATTCTACATTAAAATGATCGAAATAGGCATTAGAGTTGCAAAAACTATCAAATTTTATCGATGCTCTAGATTTAAAATTCCTACCCTCGCTACCTATATGAATTTACAATAAACATATTTAGTGTATTAACTCCACTAGCAATGAAACTAACAACCAACCCATCTTGCATGGGAGATTTAACGTCAATTCTATTTAATGGATTATTAAGTATATAAAGCATTGAGAAATGTAGTATCCAAATACAAATATCTTCAAATTTAATCAATTATAATTAATCAATGTTATTTAGTCTATTACATATTGTAATTTAATTATTTAAAAAGTCAAGTATTTTTGTGCTTAAAAGGGTATTCTATAGCACAATACCAAGGGTGCAGTCTAACTTATAGATGAATTGACCTTTTTCACGACCGTTTTCTGGTTAATTTTAATCAAAATCCGAGTGATAATTTTAAAAACTTGAGTTTAAATTGTTTAATCTCGAGTGCCCTAGGGGTTTTTTAGGGTGTTGAATCCATTGATGCATTCAAAAATGTTTTTTTTTTTTTTTTCTCTGAATAAGGCTAATTCTATTATAATACAAAAAGGTCAAAAATTACATAGGAGTTACAAAAGGGCCATGGCTCAGAAATCCTGCCCAGAAATTATTCATTTACCCAGTTTGCATCTTCCAAAATTGAACACCGTCAAAATTGAATTTCTGTCTTCTGTTGTATCTACTGCCTCTATGACTCGAAACCATGTGTTATAGACATTTTTGTGCCTTACAGATCTAAGCATGAAATGTCCATAATCCAAGGGATCCAAAGTCCCTAAAAGTGTTGTTCCTCCAGCTTCTCCTAGAAGTTCTCCACCAGAAACTGCTCAAAACTAGTCAAATCAGGATCAATTCAGAAGCTCCACTAGCTGCCTGCGTTGCAAAGCACCCAAATACACTGGCTAGGTGCGTTGCAACGCACTTGAATGCACTCCCCAGGTGCATTGAGCAGGAAATGACAAGTGGCAGAGTCATTCAACGAGGTGGAAAGACCATGGAAGCTTCCAGAATCTTCTCCAATGACACTTGCCTCACTGAATTCGACCAAGTGATGAGTAAGAGGCTCTCAGTCTCCAAGTGGAAGCAAGAACTGACAGAGAGAAGCCACAAGTCAAAACATAAGCTGACTCATCCTCTCTGCTTACATCTATATATGGATCCCTCATCCCAGAGATCGAGGGGCTGGAATTTTGTACTTTGCAGAGAATTGCTGTTGGTTTGAGATTGAGATTAGTACGTTGGGTGATTTATGCTTTGTTGGAGGAGTGGAAGGGATTCCTTTGCTGGGAGGTAGATGCTGGATCGGGACTCACTTGGTTGTATCTCCTCTTGGACTTTCTTATCATATCAATAAAATTATTTGAGTTTCTCCTACATGCTGTGTATCAATGATGCTTTGTTATATTTGCATGTTTAGCTTAATCTGATCCTGAGCTTTTTATGAATGTATATCTATATCTTCGTGTAGTTTCTCTCTTTTGTGATCTTGCAGGAACTTAGTGAAGCTGGGCTGGTAAGGGAGCAGGGAGCTGGGAGCTATTGAAGAGAGGAGTGATTGGATCAACAAACTAGCGAAAGAAACAGGTTAGTTACATCCTTCCTCTTCATTTACATTTCATAAAGAAGAATACTCAAGTAGTTTTCCTTGTTTGTTGCTAAGGCACTATCACACCTTAGAGTGGGATAGGGGCATTCTGAATAGATACTTTTCCCAACAACAAATTGGCGACTTTGCTGGGGATCGTATCTAGTTAGTTTATTTGTGTTTCTATTGTTGTTCTTCTCATAAACTTAGGAGTGGCGAATCGAACTGCATTTGCCATTTACAAATGCAAAGTAGAGATCTGCTACTCTAGTCCATTTACTGGGCCTGTTTATGATCTGAACAGCTGATCCACAAATGATCTAACTGCCCTTTGTGATAGCTCTTAGTCCTCCTTTAAATCATCCCTCTAATTGTACCTTACTGTTAGCTTTCATCCGACCAAAAACCATAGATTAAACTGCAAACCGTGACCCAGAACCCGGAGACAATTCTCGTTTCTACTTCAGCGCAGGCTCTGTGAAGAGACTCTACATTTCAACGCAGGTCCCGAGAGGGCTACCTGTGCTACAATTCAGTTTCTCTGTGCAACAGGTACGCTGATCAGCCTTTGCCCTGTGCAGCTGTGGTTCTTTGCTTCTTTTTGTTCAGTTTTATCTCTGATTTTTGCAGCCTGTTATCAGTGTGTGTACCTATCTGAAAACCCCTTTTCTCTGCCTTAATTCCGCCCCAGTTGTATAAAAGAAACTGTATTTTTTTTTGCGTATTTGTTACATCATTTGCAGTTTCCCATTACAAAAGTAAACTAGTCATACTGTCACCCTTAGATCTAGACCTGCCGTAAGTGTCGTTTTGATCTTAGGAGAAAGTTTGTTTGTTGTTGACAGTTGATTGCGCTTTTACTTTTGTCTTTTGGTTTGAATTTGTCTCTTTCTAGTGTCGAAACGAGTGTTTACTTCAAAATCATAAAGTGTCGTAATCTTCTCTACCTTTTTGATTTCGAAAAAGAAGCTTGTTTGTGTTTTTTCACTTGAAAGCAAATTCAAATTTGTACAACAACTTTCTTTTTAGGCATCAATATTAAGAAAGTGAAAACAAATACATGCATTTGTGCATTTGCATATTGATAGTTTGTATGGTTTGATTTAGGAAAAGTGCATTTACAGTGTGCTCTATGCTCTTTGAGAAAAGATTGTGTCTTTCTTTTCCCCTTGTAGCTAGGATTTTCATTGTTGAAAAGAGATAAAAGCTTGCTTATCATCTTTAGACTGCATTTAGGAATTGTATCTACATCTCGTGGTGATCCAAAAAGACAAACTTCTAAGAAAGATCAACTTAAAATAAATTGAATGAACTTAACAATGCTTTGTAACTTAACGCACAACATAGAGGTCTAGGCTAGAGACGTGTTCCGGCGTCGTAAAACCTGGTGACTGTCGGCCTCACTGATGGTTGGGTGATTCCTCTTAAGAGACGATAAGTGCCAGTACGGATTGTGCTCCCACGTACCGTCGAGTATATATTGGGAGACCCCTATAGGCATAAAACCTTTATCCATAGGAAGCCGTGTCGGTCGCCCTACTGATCGCAATGCACTGAACACAGCATTCGGGAAGACTGACCGCCCGTACCTTAAAAAGTATTCTGCGGTTTTGTGATTGGTTTGGCACACCCTCTACCTAGAACTCCAGAGCAGTCCCTTTCGTTCCTTTTTAGACTCCTTAATGGAAAAGGTCCATTTGAGCACTTGTCACTTCAGGTTCATTAAAAATCGAAGGAGACTAGAGTCATCTTTTGTTTTTTCTCGACTCTTAGAAACTGAAAAAACAAGTTGTGTCTAAAGCGTCTAAAATTCATTTAATTCGGAAACATATTTCCCCTTTTGTATTTTAGTTGATCGAGTAATCCGAAATCGTGGAAGAAAGTCAATTGAAACCCCGTCGTTCGCGGAGGCTTACGAGTCAACCGTCTTTGTCTCCGGAATCGAAAACAGTACGGACAAAGCGAACTCGTTTAACCGGTTCGAAATCTCCTATTAAAGTTAGAACAAGTGTTCCAACAACATCCGAGATTCCGGTTACTCCAAACATTTCTGGAAACCCTGCCTCTACAGAAGAAGTTCAACAGCCACAGAGGGACAGTGATACTGATCCTAGTCTGAGAGCAAACACTTATGTTACTGAACCCGTTCCATCTGCAACCGGTTCAGAGAGTCTTTCTCCTCAAACATCTGTCGCTGTCGATTCAACCCCTTCTTCGGCACCAGAAATATTTTACGGACCTGACGGTCTTCCCCTTCCACCTGGTTTGATTGCGATAGAGGAAATTGTAGAAGATCCGCAAGCAAGTACTCCAACACATTTTGGAGTCGGGGTCACTCTATTTCCTTTGACATCAGAAGTTAGTCTACCACCAGTGGAAGTTCCTGTAGAATCGCTAGGTAATCTTTTGGATAGACTCAAAATGTCTGAACAACCGTCAACATCTAGGACTGTGTCGACTGACACAGCGACAGCAGAACTCCCTGTCGTCACTCCGACAATGTTTGCCGGCGTACCATCTGTCCCGACTAGCTCACAACCGCTAGAAGGAGTCCATCCAGGGGCTATTTCGACAGTATGGTCCGTTCCTGTTTGTTCCTCCGGAATAATATCCGGCAACTCTTATGTTGAGACTCGCCAAATTGATCCATTTGGAGGTCAATTTTGGCAATCCACTCCCCAAGGGCAGACAATCCCCTTGAGTTCCGGATTACCACCGTATGGGGGGCACTATGCCCTTTCATTACCCCCTCCGGGAGGATATCCATACGGGAGTTCACAACGGTATTCAGGTTATACTGGAGTTACGTCAAGTGGTTGGGTACCTATACTACCCCAACAACCAAGGGTTGTGTATTCTATGCAACAATGTGTACCTATGTCGAACATCCCGACTACACCAGCTATTGTGACATTGTCACAAGTTCAAATGCTGCCTGTTGTATGTCAACCTCAGATTTCTCAGGTTGTAATGCAACAGCCCCTTGACCCTGTGGCTCAACCACAATCGCCGACTAGTGGGGCGACACAGGCCCAAACGGGTACAATTACCCCACACCTTGGTCCAATGGTTAGTATAGTGCAACAAAACATGGCTTCACAACCGTGGCCGGTGCAATACCAACAACCACAATTCCAACAAGTATACCAAGGTTCTGAGCAGCAGATCTTTGCGAACAGTGGACAACCGTACATTCAAAACGGTCAAAATCAACCATTTTACAATGGTCATGTCCACCAACCGTATCAGTCATACCAGCATCAACTACATTATGCTGGTATGCAAAGGCCAACTGCTCAGGCAATTCCATCATATCCTGGGTATGCTTCACCTAACCTGAATCAACAGTTACCATTCGTGGCAACTCTAGAGTTACCTGATTTACACCGGTTAACAAACGATCCAATTGCTTACGCCCCTTGGTGGCCAGCGATCCCTCATAAACTTCCATCAGATATTCCTAAATTTAATGGAAATCCAGGTGAAGATCCATCGAATCACGTGATGACATCTCATCTATGGTGTTCATCAAACACCCTAAACGATGATTCGATAAGGCTTCGCCTTTTTCAGAGGACGTTAATGGGTCCAGCGGCAAAATGGTATATTGAATTGCCTAGAGCTTCGTTCGACAACTTCAGCACCTTAGCCACGACTTTCTTAACCCATTTTCAATTACCGATAAGGTATGAAATGGGAACGGAAATCCTAACCAACTTCAAACAGACAACGGCCACTCACATATCTGATCATATACATGAGTGGCGACGTCGTCGTAGGATGGTAAAAACGTACGTTCCCGATCAACTATTAGCTGAATGGTTTATCAAGTCGTTACTTCCTGCCATAACGAAAGATGTGGCAAAGGGGGGAGTCGTAACGGAAGAGCAAGTTATCGCTCGTGCGCAATATCTAGACTTGGTCTACACTCAGTCTGGCATGCTCTACGACAAAATACCTGACGCCCCTAGACCGAAATTCTCAATTCCTCCTCCTCCTAAATCAAACAATGACTCTCACGCCGGCGATGGCGTGATTGGCACGACAAACGCGAAATCGACAAAGGCTACGTCCAAGAAAGCCCGTAAGATTTCAGATCAAAATGCAAAAGACGAAATTCTTGCTTCGGAAGTAAATTTCGTATCGACAGATAAGGGCAAAGAAACCAAACAACCAGGAAGCAAGAAGAAACAAAGCAAAGGGAAGAAGAAGAAACAGGATGAGTCATCCCCTGAAAAACATTCTTCAAACCCTCCTGGAAATAGGAAACCAAAAAATCCATGCTACATATGCAATGAGGATCATTGGACTGCAGATTGTCCATACAGAGTTGAGCTTAAGAAATTCTTTAAGAGTTCGAAAACCTCAGCCGTGTTAACTGATCCGTTTCCAAATCCAGGAACAAATCTGGTTGACAGTGGAAATGCTTCCCCGTCACAAGTGCTAATTCTGTCGATTTCGAAACAGCAAAATGATGCTTTGATTTCGACAAGGAACAAAGATTACGGGAATCCACAGCTGTCGAACGACAAGGATAAAGATCAACCAAGTAGTTCGACAACAACTTCGACAGAAGTTGTACCACCCATCATTCCTGAATTAATAATAAAACCGCCAAAGGGAGTAGTACACAAGTCGACGTTTAATCCCCGCGCTAGAGCGGCGCAACATTATAACATAGTGGAAGATTTGGCCCAATCGCCATCCGCTATGTCGACTCTTGAAGTGCTACAAAATTGCCCATCCCAAAGGCAGGCTTTGTTATCAGCCATTGGTGGGGTTGATCCTAAGGATTCCAATCTTGTATCCTTTGACCATAAAGGATACGATCCTCAGTTACCAGCCCAACTAGCTTTCCTTATTCAAGTGAAATCCCTCAACAAAACTGTTCATCGAACAATTATTGATGAGGGAGCATCTACATGTATTATTTCGATGAGTTGCTGGAAAACTTTAGGATCTCCAACCTTGTCGCGATCTTCGACGACATTAAAAGCATTCGACGGAAGGACATATACCCCATATGGTATCCTAAATAACTTGAATGTTGAACTAGGGGGAAAAATAATAGAAATAGATGTTGAAGTCATCGATGGAAATCTTGATTACAACATCCTACATGCCATGGCAGCTGTTGTGTCGACCTATTTTAGAAAGATTGCATTTCCCTTTCAGGGGGGATTACAATCGTCGACCAACAAAACTTCCTCCCCAATGGCTCACAAGTTACTGGAAGCATTCCCATGATCCATGGAAGCCCCCATTCACTTCAAAATATTGGAGTAGGCCTCCTAAAAGACCCCGCCTTAATGGGTACTTTTGCCCTACCGCCTCTGAGTAATCTGACGGAAGTGGCCACAGTGGAAACCTACAATATGAAATCTTCTATATCTAATGGATTCGGAAGATTCCTGGACATTTTGTCAGCATGGATCATCGCCATTTTAGAAATATTGTAGCAATCAGTTTTCTTGGCCTGGGGGGCAACCCCAAATCAATGCTCATCGAGTGTTTGGATAGATAGGTCTAAGGAATATGGCACCTCTTCAAATCCTTGGTCACATGTACATTCTACAAACGAAGGAATCATTCAATCAATGATGAAAGAAGAGGCACCATGGGAAGATTACCACCATCACTCCCATCTTCCAGATTACCACGAAGATTATTCCAGCAACCTTAATCATCCTTCAGGTTTTGATTTTCTATCAAATACAGTAAATACGGTGGATGTCGAGGATGGTTCTTATCTCGTGTCAACCTCGTTAAAAATGAAACAAGGAGTCATGAGGATAGTTCTTTTGTTGTGTCAACCTCATTAAAAATGAAACAAATCCCCTTTCCAAATCTCAAATGTAAACCTTCATTCCAACCACCAAGTTGAATGCAATGAAGCTTTGGGGGCATGCACCTCGATTTGCGTTATTATGCTGGGGGCATGCAAACTTATCACAAGCAGTGTTACTGCAGGGTTCAAGCTCGTTAAAAAATAAACCCGCATCGAGCAGTTTTAGCACATAGTTCATGCTCGTTAAAAAATAAACATAAGATTGAGCAAGTGTTTCAACCCGCGTTTAAGCTCGTTAAAAAATGAACTATCCTCCGGTAAATAACCACCGTGAATGTAGCATTATCAGCCATTAAAGCCTTGGTCGTGTTTGCACAGTCACCTCCACTTTTCCATTGGCCGATCATTCACCTCCATTTGACTGTTTACCCATTTTGAGGAACAACTGCGAAGAGTGATTTCATTAGCCATCCTTGTGACACTGCCGTGATTGGAAAATTCCACCCCTTGCCTGGAATCAGCTGCTACCCTTTTTATCACTCGTTCCTCAAAAGACGAGTCTTCTTTAAGCTCTTTTCATCTGACTCGTAAAATATGAAAAGATTGCCGAGTTTTGGCCTTCCAGCTCGTTAAAGCGACAGGAAGAGCTATCCCTCCTCTAGATTTTAATCTTTTTGGACCTGAGGGATTATTGCACAAAAAGATCGAGCGCTTGTTTTGTTCGGCTCGTTAAAACTATCAAAAATTCATCCCTTCTGTATTGTTTTATACTTTTTCGGACTTAAGGGATTAGATGATGAAAAAGGAATTCTGGAGTTAAATTTACGTACCTTTTCAGACTCTCTAAAAATAAAAAGGACCGAGTTATCTTTGTCGTTAGACTCGTTAAAAACATTAATAGCGACAAACTTGTCTTTAGACGAGAACGAGTTTCACTATCGCTAGGCTCGTTAAAACATAGCGATGGGTTTGCTTGAAGGGCAAATTATAGAACAAGCATATGTTATCCTCCTCAAGCTTAACAAAAATAAAGAGGTACTGGTCAGCAATGACTGGGGAAACATTGGGAAGAAACTCAAAGAACCTTTATTGGTAGCAAGTCGCTCTTGAACATGACACTTCCACTCCATGCCTGAGTCGGGTTGGGTTGTTTCATTCATCGGTCACATCACCATGGTCTCGCCATACCATCCACCTTTGGGGTAAATGCTACCAATCCATCATATAAGTGTCGCCGATATGTTCAAGAGAATTCATCCAGAGAAGTCACCCGTGTCCCATCCACTACCATACATTATACTTCATTCTTTCATGACCGCCACCCTGAACCATATATCATCAGATCGTTTTCACCTCCATCAAAATCATTTGCTCCGTTCCGTGTCGTTGATGTGGGATTCATCAAGGCCCTCCTTTGACGGATCGCATCTTGTCGACATCAGCTCATTATACAAGAAGTTGATCTAGGAACAACCCCTTCAGTACTTTGAAGCTTGCATGCCTCAATGGCAAGTTTCTCACTTCCGGCGACAGGTATACATCAATGACCTTCGACCGAAAGATTTTGCATGGTGTTCAACGCCAAGTCCTTTATTCACACCACGTGAATTGTACTGCAGTACCTTGAGGGTCATTATCATTATCGGTGATTCCTCTCGCGCTTGTTAACAGTTTACATCATTGACTGGTAATCAAGCGATGTCTTTCCGTGTTCGACTTCAAAACATTTCTCACATGGATTGACTTGTACTTAGAGTGAATATCGGACGAGATTTAAGACCCCGGATCTAGTTTCATCCATTCGGGCTGCGATATGTATTCAGGAAAAATAAAGACATTGACATGTACAGCATTGCAGAACAGATAATCATCCTACCAAAAGGATGATGATTTCATCAGAATCATCAGTCTACCATCAGACGATTGTCTGTCCTAAGTACATAAAAATGAATTTATAAAGTTGAGCATGGGAATGCCTGCCTCAGCTAGATCATGAAAACAGTATGAAAATAATGTATTGTATTGTATCTTATTACAGGTCTCCTCCCAGCATTGAATGAACTTCGGATCCTCCTAATAAAGCATTTCACCCGATAAACGGCCTCATACTTTAGGGGGAAACTGTTATAGACATTTTTGTGCCTTACAGCTCTAAGAATGAAATGTCCATAATCCAAGGGATCCAAAGTCCCTAAAAGTGTTGTTCCTGCCCCTAAAGGAACAAGGTCAACCAATGACAGCTTCTCCCAGAAGTTCTCCACCAGAAACTGCTCAAAACTAGTCAAATTAAGATCAATTCAGAAGCTCCACCAGCTGCCTGCATTTCAAAGCACCCAAATACACTGGCTAGGTGCATTGAAACGCACTTGAATGCACTGCCCAGATGCATTGAGCAGGAAATGACAAGTGGCAGAGTCATTCAACGAGGTGGAAAGACCATGGAAGCTTCCAGAATCTTCTCCAATGACACTTTCCTCACTGAATTCGACCAAGTGATGAGTAAGAGGCTCTCAGTCTCCAAGTGGAAGCAAGAACTGACAGAGAGAAGCCACAAGTCAAAACATAAGTTGACTCATCCTCTCTTCTTACATCTATATATGGATCCCTCATCCCAGAGATCCAGGGGCTGGAATTTTGTACTTTGCAGAGAATTGCTGTTGGTTTGAGATTGAAATTAGTACGTTGGGTGATTTATGCTTTGTTGGAGGAGAGGAAGGGATTCCTTTGCTGGGAGGTAGATGCTGGATCGGGACTCACTTGGTTGTATCTCCTCTTGGACTTTCTTATCATATCAATAAAATTATTTGAGTTTCTCCTACATGCTGTGTATCAATGATGCTTTGTTATATTTGCATGTTTAGCTTAATCTGATCCTGAGCTTTTTATGAATGTATATCTATATCTTCGTGTAGTTTCTCTCTTTTGTGATCTTGCAGGAACTTAGTGAAGCTGGGCCGGTAAGGGAGCAGGGAGCTGGGAGCTATTGAAGAGAGGAGCGATTGGATCAACAAACTAGCGAAACACACAGGTTAGTTACATCCTTCCTCTTCATTTACATTTCATAAAGAAGAATACTCAAGTAGTTTTCCTTGTTTGTTGCTAAGGCACTATCACACCTTAGAGTGGGATAGGGGCGTTCTGAATAGATACTTCTCCCAACAACACCATGACTCTAAACGGTACATAATAGGGACTCGTAGACATACAGACATATAAAACCAAACGGCCGACACATAGAC
The DNA here is from genome assembly GCA_031772625.1 of Pinus tabuliformis. Classification (NCBI taxonomy): domain Eukaryota; kingdom Viridiplantae; phylum Streptophyta; class Pinopsida; order Pinales; family Pinaceae; genus Pinus; species Pinus tabuliformis. Next base: position 357,356,236 of record CM062811.1, read on the forward strand.
AGACAGACCCATGCTGTCGAACTGATACATAGACACAGAAAACAAAGACAAAATATAGCTCTTACGGCCTAGGTTGCCGAGAGCAAACTTCTTGTCTTGCTCATTCATCGTCCGTGGTGTAGGGCGCTTCCTCAATTTGGCACCCGAAATGTAGAGAGTCATCAGAATTAGAGAGAGGGATCATCACGCTGGAAGGCCGTCCCTGAACAGGCGCGCTTGGACCTGCAAGAGCTGGTGGACAAGCTATGGGGGAGCTTTCCGTGTCAGGCTCGCTTGGGCCTGCAAGAGCTGAAGGACCGGCTAAGAGGAAGCTTTCCTTGACAGGGTGTTGCAGGTCGATAATAGGCCCTCTCCCATGAACAGGAGGAGGAAAATCCAGCGTGGCTTCTGCCTGTTCTCTAAGAATATCACAATGCTCAACCGTTACAGAGCTAATGAAAGTGGAATTAGCGAGAGCGCAAGGAACCCGATACCTGACCATAGGATGCTCGGCATGCCCACAATCCATTCTTCATTCGCTTTCCATTCCTCTGCCGCGCCCAGCTCTATTGCCATGGAAATGTTGCGGCTCAGAAGTGACTTCGACGGAGGAGGAAGGAGAAGTGGGGGCAGGCCGCTGGATGGTAGCCCTTCCTCGAGAGCCTTCGCGCCTACTGCACATTCTCTGTCGCTCACCCCGCATTTCTGAATTCCGAAAATGAACTCGCGTGCCGAAACCTGGTGAGGAGGACTTAATCGGGATGAGGGTAGCAAAATTTAGCTCATGATGCCGATTTCTCAGGCGTATGGCAGTCCCTGAGTAGGTTGCAGAGCATGGATGCTCTTGTTCCCTTCCCCACTCCGCCGAGTGATGCACTAGTGAAGCAGCAGTATGCCAGACGAATGCAGTGGTATGCACAAATGCCAGAGGAGTTCCGGGTATATTAATCTCCATCGCGCAGTTAACCAGGCAGTGCAGTATGGACGACATGACCAGCATTAATGTCGGCATTAGTTCTACAGCATGCGAGCCTCCTTTATCTGCCGCGGGGTACTGCATGTCACTAATGGGCTGACACCTGCCCATGTGACACCCCATCTGTCCGCTACTCTTATTAGACACCCGCATCCGGGAGGGAGAGGTCTTTCTGCACCAAAGAAATGCAGTCCTGTTTGAGTTTATCATCATCTACCATATCAAGTGAACCTGAGAAGTATGGAATTAACTGAGATGCTCCCTGGTTAGCCAGCCTGTCTGCTACTTGGTTAGCTGTCCTTCTTACGTGCTGGAAGGCGATGCTTGGGGGATTTTTTAGTTTTTCCTCCAGAGATTCTAGCCGGCTCAGCAATCGCCAGCTTGAAGCGACCTTAACAGCTGGAGTACCTGCCTGTATTCTTTGTGCAGCAGCTATAAGAATGAGAGAGTCTCCTTCAACCTCCAGAGGGTAGAAATGTTTTTGTTCTGCTATGCATATGCCTGCCCAGAGTCCTTCCATTTCTGCTGCGTTGTTAGTATCTTTGCCAATCGATCCATAGAATATATGCAGTATTGCCCCAGTATGGCTTCTAAAAATTCCTCCAAAGCCCGTGGGTCCGGGATTTCCTTTAGCGGCCCCATCAAAATTTAGCTTGTAGGAGTTGTTTGCCGGAGGGAGCCAGCTTGCTGATGAGGTGGGACTAATTGTAGGACGAATGCTGACCTTTGCTAGAACGGAGAGATCCAAATTCCATGCTTTCAGAATGTCGCATTCCCTTGGAGAGTCTGGCAGATCTGTAGCAGACCATGTTCTGATAGCAAGAGTTTCTTGTAAATTCTTTTTGAAGATGAGCCACAGAGCATCTATTGACCTGAAGGTATTATTGAAGATTCTATAGTTTCTTTCCTTCCAGAGAGTCCAGTATAGAAAGCCTGGTAAAAGACTCCACAGAGAGTTGAGAAGCTGGCTCTTAAAAGGGTTCTTGGTCCATTTCCTTATATTTTCTGTTACATCTTCCATCCTTGCTTCCGATCTCATGTTGCAGTTTTCAACTTTCTTCCAAAGTTGCGTAGCTAGCTGACAAGTTTCCATTAGATGACTGATGGTCTCAGAGTGGAGGTTACAATTTGGGCATCGTGATGGCCCAATGAAACCGCGTTTTATCAGGTTGTCCCAAGTGAGTATGCGCCGTTTGCTGAGAAGCCATAAGAATGTTGAAATTTTGGGCCATAGTCCTGGCTGCCAGACCTTTTCCCAGATTCGGTCCCTGTTTGCCTGGATCTCTGAATACCTCAGCTGATGAGCTTCTTTTGTGGTGAATGTTCCTTTGGGCGTGTGACCCCATCTTAGTCGGTCCTGCTGGTTGGAGTATCAGATTCTTCTGTAGGTGAGTTCTTGATCTATGTCAGAGTGCGATTCTCCCTGCCAATCCATCTGCCAAAGGCTGGCCTGCTTCCAGATTCGGAAGTCATGATTTGAGGATTGTTGCCAGAATTGATGCACGTAAGTAAGGTTTTCCTGCTGCATCTGCATTTGCCATAGAGGCTTTTGAAATAAAGTTGCCAGCTTTGGGAGTTGTTGCCATGAGTCTTCCCAGAACCTTGCTGTTGTACCTGAGTGAATCTCCCAGAAACTGTGCTCTTGAATGAACTTGCTATGGAGCTTTGCAGTGTTCCATATTGGTGATCCTGAGGTTGAGGAACTGATTCTGATGAGATCTTTCCATTGACTACCCGGGACATATTTTGCTTGCCATAATCTGGCCCATGGTGAGTGTGGCTTGGTGATCCAATTCCACCACATTCGTGCTCCCATTGTATTATTGCTTTGAAGTGGATCTCGCAAGCCTAAACCTCCCTCTGATTTGATTTTGCAGACTTCTTTCCAGTTGACAAGAGCCCATTTTCTGTTTAAGCCAGAGGAACCCCAGAGGAAGTTGCGTTGAAGGTTGCGAATGGTCTTGAGGACCCATTTTGGAGCTGCCATAATGGAAAAGAGATACAAAGGCATAGCCTGTAAAACCGATTTGATTAAGACCAGTCTACCAGCCATGTTAAGAGCCCGGAAAGTCCAAGAAGATAGCTTTGATTCTAATTTATCTAGAAGAGTCTTCCATGAGGCATGCTTGACTGCAGAGTCCGCGAGGGGAGCCCCTAGGTAAGTTGAAGGCAGCTTGGAAATGGTATAACCCAGAATTCTGGCAATGTTCCTTTGTGAAGAGGGGGGGGTGTTGAAGAAGAAGAGCTGAGACTTCGAGGCGTTGATGGATGTGCCAGATGCTTCGGAGAAGATGGAAAGCAGGGATTTAAAAACGGAGGCTTCTTGTGAGGAAGGATGTCCAAATAACATGGTGTCATCAACAAACTGTTGATGTGACTGAGAAGGAAGACCATGAATAGAGATGCCTTTTAGAGCTTGGGAGGAAACAACTGATTTAAGAAGTCTACTGAGACCTTCTGCCATTAGAACAAAGAGAAAAGGTGAGAGAGGATCCCCCTGTCTAATGCCCCGAGAGGGGCGAAAGGGTTTGGAGGGCGAGCCATTCAACAGGACTGAGAAGCTGGGAGAGGAAATAAGGTTCATAATCCATCTGGTCCAAGTAGAACTGAAACCAAAAGCCAATAGCATTTTTTGAATGTAATTCCAACTGAGTTTGTCAAAGGCTTTAGAGAGATCCAGTTTTAGAAGCATACCTGGTTTTTTTAGAAGCTTTAATGAGTGAATCACCTCATTTGATAGAATAATACCGTCCATGATCTGCCGGCCTTCGACATATCCCGTTTGTTCTGGAGAAATGAGTAGTGGAAGGAGAGGTTTGAGCCTATTCGCTATGACCTTGGTGATAAGCTTGTAGATTACATTGCATAGCGCTATAGGTCTGTAGTTTTCAGGCTTACTTGCTTCTTTACTTTTTGGAACCAATGCTATGAAGGTCGTATTGAGGGCCGGGAGTATCCAATGCATAATTCGTGATTCCTCCACAAGTTCCCAAACTTCAGCTTTGATGAGCTCCCAGAATTCATGGAAGAAATTGGATGTGAAACCATCCGGCCCGGGAGCCTTGCCATCCTTAAGTTGGTTCATAGCTTCTTCAACTTCCTTAAGTGATATATGTTGAAGCAGTTTATTGTTGTGGTCCTCTGTTATTATTCGAGGGATGTGTTGCGTTATCGTTCTGATTGCCTCATCTCTGTTACCTGTGGGCTCCCTGAGGATATCCTGAAAGTAGCCTGTGAATTCCTTCTCCATATCTTCATGTGCTTCTATTCTTTCCCCATGTTGATTGTTTATGAAGGTGATGTTGTTGTGCATACGCCTTTGGATGGCTGTTTTATGGAAAAATTTGGTGTTCTTTTCCCCATCTTTCAGCCAGTTGATTCTGGATTTTTGATGCCAGAGAATTTCCTCTTGCCGCCTGCGTTCTTCTATTTGATTCCAAAGGATCTGCTCTTGTTGTGTCTGTTCCTCTGTTCTGCCTTCTCGAATGAGAGTTTGTTGAAGTGCTTCCATTTGCTTTTCCAGCCTCTGGCGATTCTCCTGAATGTTGCCAAATTGTGTGCGATTCCAGCTCTTGAGGACTTGTTTTAAGTTTTTCAACTTTTGTTGGAATTGATACATTTTGGCCCCCTCTGGCGGGATAAAGGACTTCCATGCTTCTTCTACCACTGTCTTGAATTTTGGATTTGTAAGCCAAAAGGCCTCGAATCGGAAGGGTCGATTGCAGCGAGTACCGGGCCTAGACCATTGTAGCATGATGGGCCAGTGATCAGATCCTCCTTGTGGTATGATTGACGCGTTAAAGTCCCCACCTAGATGTATTGCATTGTCCGATAGGAGGAACCTATCGAGCCTGGAGGTTATATGATGAATGCCCCTGCGTTTATTAGTCCAAGTAAAAATTCCATTTGAGGTTGGAATGTCCATAAGTTGATTATTTTGAATAAATTCTCTAAGACCATTGTTGTCACTCTCTAGCCTGGTTCTGCCTCCTGCTTTTTCTTCCATCGACTTTATGATATTGTAGTCTCCTCCTCCGATCCAGAGGGGGTACTGCCTGTTCTCGTTTAGAATAGAGATTGTTTCCAGCAGATCTAGTTTTTGCTGAATATTTTGCGGAAAGTACACATTTGAGAGATGCCCGTGGATGTTAGTGCCAATGAGGTGGAAGGACGCTTGAATGAGGTGATGTGTTGCATGGAAGTCATTCAGTGTAAGAGTCTGCGGATTCCATAGTATGGCAAGTCCGCCTGAGGCCCCTGAGGCGTCAACTGAGATTGCGCTGCTACCTGCCCAAATCTTGTTTCGAACTTTTTCAATAGCTGTGTTGCTACTTTTGGTTTCTTGAAGAAAAACTATGGATGGTTTTTCTTGTTGAATCAGGTTTTTGATCATCCGGTGTTTTGAGGGGCTATTGAGTCCTCTCACATTCCAGGAGATGAGCTTCATGGAGACTGAGGTTTGGGTTTATAAAACTTTGTCAACTTAGGGAATCGCCCCGATTCCATAAGTAATTCTCCCACTAATATGGTCCTCTGTAGATCTGTCTTGCGTCCCCTTTTCTTGGTTTCTTTGAGAGTTTTTTTTCCGTCCCAAGGGCTTCCTCCTTGTATACCAAGACTTTTATTGTGCTGCATTTTGGCCAAGACTCCTTCAAGCCTGTCTATTTGCCAAGGGGGGATGGTGTTGAATTCTTTTTGTTTGCAGGCTGTTTCAAGTTTGAAGATATCTAGACCCTCGAGGATAATATTCTCCGGATCTTCCTCCATGATGATAGGGGAGCTCTGATCTTCCTCATCTGCAGCTACCTGTAGACTTAGAGCTAGAGCTGCATCTATATCCATGGTTGAAGCCTGCTGCTTAGGATCGAGAACGGCTTTTCCCTTGCCCGGGGGCAGGGGGCTGATATCCGAAACCACTTTTGTGATGTCTTTCATTTGATGAGGTGAGGGGCGAGAGGAGTCTGGATCTGAAGCCTGCATGGGGGCGGAGGGGTTGAGGGAAGATGAAGGCAAAGAATTATTTTCCAGGGGATCAGAGCTATGCAGGTCCTGGGTAGCAAGCGGAGTAAATCTGTTCTGGGAATCCGATTTAGCAGTATTATCAAGGACTGTCTGGCTTTTCTTTGCATGCCTACGGCGGTTAGGAACTTTGGTGAAGCCTTCCGAGTCTTTGGAGTTTTCAGTGGAGGAGGCTTTAGACTGCATGTTAAGAGGACAGTCTCGGAAGAGGTGGCCATGCACATGGCATTTACGGCATCGAAAGGGGATATGCTCATAATCTAGTGATTGTGTCCATTCAAAGTCATCGTGATAGAGACTTACCGAGTCAGCTAAAGCCTTGGTCAGGTGCATCTGTACGCAGATCCTGGCGTACGAGGTGTATTTGCGGGACTTTGTTTCCTCCGCAACCTTGATGAAGGTCCCAAGTTTGTTGCCAATGTCTGCCAGCGTTTCTTCCTTCCAGTATTCCACTGGGAGGGAATACATTCGTATCCATACGGGTGCCCAGCTGAAGTCTTCTTTATCAGGGTTGAATCTTGGTTTCCACTCCGTGAGATACAGTCCTGAGGAGTTAAAGAAGTATGGGCCGCCTTCAAATATCCTAGATTTGTCCTCCACACAATGGAAGATGGCTGTAAAGAAGCCTTTCGGTCCCAGTTGCAGAGTAACCTGTCCTTTGGGTTTCCATTTTGATGCTATCCATCCCTGCAAGGCCTTTTCGGTAGGCCAGAAGCCAAGAAACTTTCCTATTAACGCGTGATCTTGCATATACTGGATTTCACCATTTATGCGATGACTTGGCAGATCAACCTTGATGCGTTCTGCGGCCTTCGGAATACAGGTTGCCGAGGTCGCCTTTGGCTGTGACGAAGAGGCTTTTTGGTGCGCTTCTTTTTCTGTGTCCATTGCTTCAGGCTGAGCTGTGGGCATCTCTTTTCCGTTCGTTCCTTGTCCTTCCTGCTCAGATTCTTGGACAGTGCCAGAAGGGGTCAGTGGAGTCTTGTTCTGATTCGTGTCAGAGATTGGGGTGTTCAGAGGAGGGGGGGCAGAGCCCACCCCTCCAAGCTGCTTTGCCATTGAAGGCTTTCAGCAGTAGTTTGGCGGCGCAGCTCGATCCGTCCGAAGCGATCAGGGTGTAGGGTTTGCAGAAGTTTTGCAGGCGGCATAAAAATCGTCAGAGCGGCCTAGGTCAAGCTCATTCAAAAATGTATTTTAAACAACATAAAATATTGAAATTGTATTGTCGGATTTTGGTAAATATCAGTGAAAAAATATATTTCATCTATCAATTAAACTATGCCATTAATAATTCCTTCCATATTCAACCTCTAGTTACTCAATTTAACACATATCTTTTAAAATATAAGAAATATTCTCTAAATAAAAAAACAATACCAATTATATGAATAATAAAAAAATGAATATACACATTTGCTTAAAATTAGAAGCATTACAAAATATCAGTAATCCCACATATGATTCTCATTGTGATCATTTCTTTTCTTATATTACAAAATATGGTATTCTCACCTTTTTTTAAAGTAGAATATGAATTTTTGTATCAAGATAATGATCACTAGTACTTCAAGTATTACATATCAACATCAACAAAAAATGATAATGTTCCCTTCTATCCAATAGAATTACAATTTTATCCTTGAGGGACACAACTCTGAACACCATAAAAAGGGTTTTTTAGGTGTAAACCTTACAAAATTACCCTATCAAAAAGTAAACTTTATACTTCATTCAACTATTGATTTGTGATATAATCTTTCATAGTAATGAAATTGCTTAAGTCATCGCAAAGTTCATTTACAAGAAGATTATTGAATGTATTTGGAATGCTTGAATTGGTTGCATCCATCATGCTAAGAGATAAGTTGTTCACCTGTGCCTGTAGCTCTTCTATCTGTTTTTTAAGAAACCCCAACTCTAAACATCATAAAAAGAGTTTTTTAGGTATAAACCTTACAAAATTACCCCATCAAAAAGTAAACTTTATACTTCATTCAACTATTGATTTGTGATATAATCTTTCATAATAATAAAATTTCTTAAGTCATGGCAAATTTCATTTACAAGAAGATTATTGAATGTACTTGGAATGCTTGAATTGGTTGTATCCATCATGCTAAGAGATAGGTTGTCCACCTGTGCCTATAGCTCTTCTATATGCTTTTGAAGAAAACCCATTTCACTTTCATTTTTCTTTGATTTTACTTTCACTTCTTGGATATTTTCAATGACGCAGAAGTAGAAGTTACGTGTTCATTATTCTTCAATTTGAGATTGAAAATATCCAATTGCAGTGAGTCAAGCATCTCTGGAATTTAGGTAATGGCTACCTTCTAATTACACTTCTTATTACACCCCATGGATGCCTTACTATTGATGCCAACGACATTGAAATTACCATGAGAAATAAAGTGGATACCCAATCCCTTGAAAAAAGAACTTCGTAAGGGTAATTTGTTGTTAATTCCATCAGTGATTTAAATTTGGGCACAAAGTAATACGTTGGGAACTAAACTTTGAATTATACCAAGGTCAAGTGATGTCACTGGGAATCTTTCTCATAATAGCACAGTGTCCTTCCCAGAATCATCCATCTCTTACCTTGGATCATGCTTTGTTTTTTTCTTAAATGTGCATTATGTTAAGAACTATGTATTAGTTTGAATCAACACACAAAGCACAACTCTATTAGCATTCTCACACTTTCCTTTAACTCTTCACGATAACCCCATAAAATATTTTTCGCTCCATATTAAATTTGTTCTCCCTTTGCACCAGTCTTTTCCAACACCTAACAAATATCACTAGGGGCTAGAAGTAAGGCTCAACTAAAAAGAATTAATGCCTTTTCCCCCTGTCTAGTGACACCTCCACGTTATAAAAAAAAAGTTGTTTAAACCTCAAATTAAACCAACAACACTCTTACCTCAATCTTGATCCAGTCATCCAAGAGCCATGATGGATCCAAATGTGCCATACCTTTGTTGCACCAAATATGTTTTATTCTCATATTGATCCTCCTTCATCACATAGTTATATGTCTCTCTATTTTCCCAAATAACTCTGTTGCAGGGTCCACACTGAGATGAGCCGCTATTGCGAGGTCTGCACTTTGATGATCCATATACACTTACTATCTTCTGGTTATGTCTAGACCCATATGTACTTCATGCTTGGAAGGTCTCCAAATCCGATTTTCTGCTACTTGATTCCTACTCCTAATGATTTATATCCACTAACTAGGTGTATCGAGGGTCTCAAGGTATTGCTACTTTGGCAAGGAAACTTAGCCTAGATGTGAACGCCTATTTTGTCTTGCATTTCTCTACCTGCTAGTAAGAGTCGAACACTTTGTTTCATACATATTTGATTCAAATTCCTTTCATCAATACTGTCCACAGTCTTCACACTTATTCACAAAATATCCATGTATACTTCCACTTGCCTGCTAGGCTCGAATCTTTATACACAATCCCAAATTCTCCTTCACTTAGTCATACAAATATTAATTCAATAACTCAAAGATCAAACTTACATTAACTCAGCTACATAGAAATACATATTTATTCAAATACACATTAATTCAAATACGTAGACACACAATACAAAGGTTAATTTCCCAATAATAACCACACACAGATTGTATAATATGGCCTGATGACACAGATTTATGGGCTTTCCTTTTCCCTCACCCTTTCCACTCTAGCATACCTCTTTTGGTCTTTAGCCTCTCTGGCCTACCTCTATTCTTCTCTTCTCTTATTCTTCTATCTATTTTTTTTTATTTTATTTACCAAAATCAATTATGTACAACATTCTTGGTTTGTTGACATCCACTAAAGATGGATCTAATTTCCTATAGAAGAAAAATATTATTTCTACCCTTAAAATATCTAACTCTTCAACAAATCTTTCTAAATAACGCATTAAATGTTGGTGAGGAAATAATCCGTCATTTCCTAATTAAATCTCTATTTAAAATAGAAATCAATCTCCTATCTTTAAGTGCATTAATTTGAATTAATTAATTAAAGGAACCCACTCCCTTTAGAAATTCCAAGACTACTCTTAGGTCTTTCCACCAATGGTTGACTTCAGTTTTATGCTCCTGCGTTGGACTTCCCAATTAAAAATAGTTCATGGACTCATGTTCATGATTCTTCTTTTGTTGGTTGTACCTTTCGCCTTTGTTGTTTGAAATCTTTCAATTACAAGTGCATCTATTGCAATTTCTTCTCCTTTAGGATCCTAAACTATGTTATGTTGTTTCCATTTGCCCCACTTTCATGATCATCTTCAACAAAAAAATTGTTGTTGTTCAAACTTTTCATTAAGTCTATCATCTTCAGCCTTCATAGTTGTTGATGTGTCATTGTTGTCATAAATCTTCCAGGTTTAGATACTTTATTTTGTAATTATCTACTTAACATGTTAATGTATTACCTTGCATTCAATTGCTTTTTTTTGTTGACTATCTTCTTCACTTCAATATGCCTCCTCTTAGGATTTTTTTTCATAAACATACATAATTCCTCAATCCCAATGTCCAACATGCTCATTTTTTTATCCACATTGCTAACGTTGCTCTATTATAGCTTTTCTTTAAAATTTAAAAATTTTATGGCCTCCATTGACATTTCGCTATTTAGATTCCATTCTTCATCACCAGACACTTTTCTAAGGCACGTTATTTCCTCCTCCATTTTTTCTTTATGAAGGATTGATTTTCATCCTTTGAACCCCCACTTTTACCTGTCTCTGCACCATCAGCCATAAAAATGGCCACTTTCTTTTCTCCACCATTGTCTACTTAAATGTAGTATGTTGTCCCTCCATGTGCATTAGTTATCTTTTCAACCTTTGTTTAATCTTTTACAATTTCTTGGTGAAATTTTCTTATTTCTTCCTCTTCATGATTCGTGTCTAAATTCTCCTTGAAATAATCCTTAATCCTTGGATATACTAGTCATTCCTCCAACATTTTATTCTACATTGAAATCTTCATTTGTAAGGTTGTGATCATTTATTCCACATGTTGGAATCTTGTCATCACACTTTAGTTCTAAACGAACTAAAATTTCACTCTCTTGATACCTCTTTATCTCTTCTTCCCTTGTCTCAAATTCCTTTGTACATGTACATCCACAATAAACTTCATCAAAATATGTTAGCATTGCATCTAAATTTTGTCCTTCATTTTTGTTGTCCTCCTTATTGTTGTCTTGACAAGTTGTATGCCTCTTTCATACCGATGATAGATTTCTAATTATGTCCTTCTTCAATGCTTTGAAAAAGAATTCCTTCATCTTCCCCTCCTCTCATGACAATATTTAATGACTATCCCTTATCTTCAATAACTACAATCACACACCAATCATTAGTTTTTAAAACATAAGGCTCTCTAGCCTCCTTTGTTGTTTTTGTCATTAGATTTTGATGTTGATATGAGCATTCCAAGCACTTCACTAGTTCATCCCAAATTTTATTTTCTTCTTCCTCATACTCAATTGTCTGGAGTTATTCCTCATCCATCCAATCATTCATCATGTGCTTCATCTTCTTCTTCATATTTCTTGCAAACAATTCCTTTACATTCCATGTAACCTCCTTCATTATCCATCTTCATCTCTAGTCTTTTGCACTTTCCTATAACAGCATCATCATTATAATAAGTTGTTCCATCTCAACCATTTCTTGGTCAAATTACTCTAGACTCATCCTCTTTATCTTTATGCCATTTTCTTTGGAATATTCTTCCATTCCGTTGTGGCTTTCAATTGAACCCCTGTCATGACCATCAATAGTCATCTTTACTCTTCTTCAATAATGTTTCTTGTCCACTTGTGAATTGCACTAAGCCTTTACAAAATAAAGTTCGTTTCACCTTACTACAAGTATCACTTCAATATTCCTCATGAGATTAACCTTTTGGTAACATTAGTTCTCTCCATTGGAACCTTCTGAGCTTCCTTTACTCCTTCGTGTTTCCTCACTCTACTCACTCTTAAGAGCTTCATCTATTCTTCTCCCTCGACAACTCTACCGACATTTGTAACTATGGAGTTGTCTTAAGAACTTCTATCCAATATCAGCTGGAAGTTATTCTCCTCTCTTTTTATAAAATTTCTGCTACAATGGTTAACAAAAAATCTTCTTTCTCTCTCTCATATTACCTGTAATCAGTATTATGTCTAAAATAAATTGGAAACAATAAGACAATATTCCCTGTCAAATCTCAGTAGATCTAAATCCTCAAAGAACTTTATAGGTTCTAACATTAAATTGTTGCAATAAATATTTATTATAAGTATTCTCTAAGCTTTCCCAAATTGCTATTAACAACTCTCCCGAGCTCTGTTTCTTGGCTGGAATTGTCTCTACTTTATATAAGATTCTATATGTCATGTCTCCTCATCATACCTCCATTATTTATTACTTTAACCTATCAATATATACATTTAAATTTATTACTAAACAAAAAAAAACTATTATCCTTGTTTCTGCATATCCCTTTCAACTCTTCAAACATTTTGTTGATGCCTCTACAAATCCAATCTCCTATGCTAGTATTCTTCTAGTGATATCAAGAATATTTTTAAATAGTAAGTACTTTAACCACTACTTATGATTTGATACCAAAAATATGTTGTTGGGGAATATTTCTCATAACAGCATGGTGGCCTTTCGAGAATGATTGATCTCTTACCCTACCCTATTTCATGTCAGTTTTTTCAATGCACATTATGTTATTAGAAATGTGTATCAATTTGAATCAACAAACAAAGCGTAACTCTATTAGTGCTCTTGCAATTTCCATTAACTCTTCACGATAACCCTGTCAAACATTTTGTGTTCCATATTAAATTTGTTATCCCTTACCATCAGTATTTTCCAACACCTCACGTGTATGAACCAAGGTTGGAACTGAGGCTTAACGAAAACTCATTAATTATTTCCCCCCTGTCTAGCAACACATCCACATTATAAAAAAAAAAAGTGTTTAAACCTCAAATTAAGCCACTAGTGTTCTTACCTCGACCTCAATCTATTCATCCAGGATCTAAGATGGATTCGAATATACCAAACCTCCATTATGCTGGATATGATATTTTTACGAATGTATCTACCTTCCATACATTATAGGCCAAATGTACCCACCTTGCTCACACAATCATATGTCTCTCTATTTGCTTGGATAACTCTATAGTGGGGTCTAGACTCTAATGATCCTATATTTTGGGTTCCACACTCTTGTGATCTAGATACATTTTCTTTCATTCGGTTATGTCTAGACCCTAATGTACTTCACACTTGGCACGAATCTCCAAATATTGCATTTTTCTACTTGATTCCTACTCTTGATGAATTATATCCACTATTTAGGTGTATTGAGGATCTCGAGGGATCGCTACTTTGACAAGGCCAAATCTATTTACTTTGGATACAAATTCAATCCACCTTTCTTCATCTGGATTTAAAATTGGCTTAACCCGTCACTTGAATAGGAAGCTAGATATATGCTATGTGGATCTGCCCATCTAGGGATCTGGTTAGCACTCGAAGTATCAAATTTTATGAAGACCATACTTACATGGGGAAAAATGTCGATCCATGTTCTTTCTTTCACTACTCTATTCAATGGCAAGAGCCAATCACCCTGTTTCATACGTACCTGAATGAAATTCCTCTCGTCATAGACTAGATCCATATTGTTCACACTCATCGATAATATATACTGACATACTTCCACTTGTATAATAGACTTTAATTTCTATGCACATTCCTAAATTCTCCTTCACTTATTCATGTAAATATTAATTCAATAACTCAGATATCAAACATATATTAACTCAGATACCTAGAGATACATGTTGATTCAAATACACACTACTTCAAACTCACACACACAATATAGAGGGTAATTTCTCAAAAATATCCACACAGATATTATACAATATAATTGAATTACCCATATTTATGGGATTTCCTTTTCCCTAAACCTTTCCACTCTAGCAAACGGCTTTTGTTCGTTACCTTCTCTAAACTACCTATATTTTTCTCTTCTCGTATTCCTTTAGCTTCTGCATTCTTCAATTTACAAGAATCAATTATGCACAATAGTGTCGGTTTGTTGAGATCAACTAAAGGTGGATCTAATCTCCTATACAAGGAAAATATCAAATCTTAGCCAAAAATCTCTAACTGCTAAACAAATCTCTCTAGATAGGGAATTACATGTCATTGAGGAAATAATCCATTATTTCCTAATTATATCTTTATTTAAACTAGAAAATAAATCTTATATCTTTAATTACATTAACTTGAATAAAAATTAAGGGCACCCACTCCCTTTAGTAAATTCCAAGACCCCTCTTAGGTTTATCCAACAATTATTAACTTGGGGTTAATGCTCCTGCATCATTAAGAAGGCTTGTTACAACACCGATTGGAAAAAAAGGAATGAGACCATGATACTCCACATAGACCCACAAAATTATCAATTTTTATTAGACACATAAAGGAACCTTGCTATCAAAGTATTCATAACATAGTATATGAGACATTTCCTCCTTTAATTATCCACTATATGTAACAGAACATTTCTTGAATAAAATGAGATGTACACCATTCATCGAACATAATCGTGTGATGGTAGACCATATATTTTTAAAACTACTCTAAATACATTTCCCCACGATAACACACCTTACATGCCTTTGTGCAAACACAAAGATAGATTAAATATCGACCTGGAATATGCGCACACCCATCTTCAATGCCACCAATAGACATCCCCAAAGATAATTTCATGACCTCCAGTGGCCGCCACAACAACATGTCCCGGGGCTAAAGGTAAAATACCCCCTTCCTCCATAAAAAATTACTTGTTGAGGAAACTTGCCAAGATAGGAAATTATGGATTCATCCACTCTTCTCTGCCAAATTAATTCTCACTTGGACATCATACAGTCAAAAGGTTGGCAGAAGGATTAACCCACGTCATCCTTTCACATTATTCTCACATTCGCTAACACACCAACCACCATAACTCTTCATGATTGACTCTCCACATAAATTGAAAGTAGGCCACTAGAGCATGATCTCACAAATGTGGTACTCAATTATTTGATGCCTAATAGTGACAACCATCTACAACTCTGTAGCTTGTGAGATGATATATGAGTGAATGTCTCGTTTGATCGCATTCATTATCCTCATTCACATTGTTCTAGGGTCCCCCAAAATTTTTATGAATTAAAAATTCTTTTTTAAAAATTTATTTTTATTTTTAATTTTAACTATATTTATTTCTGATGGATTAGAGAAGGCCTGATTTGGCCATTAACTTCCAATACACCCATATCTAATTTACACCACTCATTAAGACAATGGTCCTCTTCTTTATTGAATTCTCTTAGGACATGTAAGATGTCTATTGAGGGGGTTCCTTTTACAACTAATTAGATTCTTTTCATAAGGGATTATATGGATTTTTCCTTTGGGGAGGAAGCCTTAACCAAATTCTAAAAAATTAGGAGAAAATATCCCAAGACATTAAGTGCATTGACATGATTTTATTTAACAAACATAAGACCTTGTTAGATACCGTAGGCTTAAACATGGTTATTCATTGAGTGTCCTAAACCCCATGAATACTCCACAAATTTTACATCCTCGAGGTCATAAAGCAGCCCTCCCCCTCATGCCACCCTAGATTCTGCTTTGAGGCTATATCATTTTTGAGGATCTAGTTGACCTTATCTGATTACAATTACTTAATTATGCATTGGTCAACCTAAGCTTCTATCTTTCTTGAAAATTTTCTTGGTCAAGCCGAAGGACCAGAGAGAGTTTTTTACCATAAAGCATTTTAAATGTCAATCTTTTGCAAGAGGATCCAATTTTTGGGGAGGAGAATCTCTTTTATGTTTTTGATCCAAAAGCTCAACACACATGTAACAACCCTGGTGAAAAGTTAGTGTAATAAAATTTAATAAAGAAAAATAAGACCATGGTTAAGGGACACTTATTCCAAGCTAAATGTTGGTCAAAGATATCCTAGTGGGCATCACTAGATGTGCGTTTTGGCTAAGGAAAATTGGAAAAGGGTAAGGCAAAGGCATTAAAAGGAAAAAAGGCATTTTTGGCACATTTATTTATGAAAATAATGGAAATTAGGATAAAAGGGAGGTGAAAGGTCACATGTTGCATGTGAGGAGGAAAATGAAGGAAAATAATGGAAAATGAAGAAAATAGAGGCCTCATTAATAAAAAGGCTTATGAGGATCAGTTGGTAACCTTTTGTTAGTTCAAGTTTGGAGCTCTCTCATTATTATCTCTCTCTCTCTCACTCTTGGTCACTTAGAGTTTTCTTGGAGCACTCTAACGTTGGGTCAAGGAAGGAAAAGTAGGGAAAGGAAAGGAAAGGAAAGAAAGGATCAAGGAAGGAAAATTATGATGAGACATCTTTAACAGGAATAATTGCAAGTAATCCTTTGCATGTGTGATTTCCTAGTTGTTTTGTACATGCATGGATTTGCATGTTGGTGTATGGTTCTCTTGTTGCCAGTGGCATGGTTTTTTCAGGTTATGACATTGGTTTTCAGCATAGCCTTACCTTTTTCTAGATGACATGACATGTTAGGATGTTTAGCTCAGTTTTGAGCTTTGGTTTACTGGGTGGATTTCAGAATCTGGGGTGGAGGTGGTCTCAAGGTTTATTCCCAAAGGCCTAGGAATCCCTTGATCGGTTTTGGGGGGATACATGGTAAATCTTGAGGGAGGAGTCTTAATCTAGGGCCTAGTGATCTGGGTTTGGATTGGGGTAAATCCTAAGAGACTCGTCTTGATTTATGGCCTAGTGATCTGGGATTGGATTACAGTAAATCCTGAGAAACAAGGAGACCGAAAATTCCTCAAGGATAGTGATGGATTCCGAATGGCATTCTAAGTTCGTTTGGGTTGTGATCAGAACACTGGTTTTGGTGTGATCATGATTTGATGAGGGTGGAGGTGGTTTAACCTCTCGATTCCCTTGGTTGTTCTTGGATTGGTTGTTCTAGAATATCCCGCATTCATTCTTAGAATATGGAATGAGGGTGACTAGCTGAAAGAGATATTTGGTTCAGCTATGTCTATGGTCGAGTGGTACGTGGAAGTCATGACCATGGTCAGATTTTCCTATAATTAATAAAAGCAAAGTTCTCTTACTTTTTCACTGGTTTATATGTGGATTTAATGGCTATCATATCCCTGATATTCATATGGTTTTATGTTGGTTATAAGCATGGTTATATGATTGGTTCATGTCATGGTTATTTGATGTAGTTACTTCTAATTGTTAAATGGATGGATGCAAGACCTAATTGATATTATAAAAGTTCAATGGAGAAGGTGGTGATACTTATGGTTATTTTCAATAACTGCTTTCAGTCATTTATGTTATGTCTTGTATCCTAGACCTGTAGGTTGCATTGATGCCAAGTGTTTGAAAAAATGTCAGTCTTAATTGGGGATGCTCATGCCTAGTCCTATGGTTGAATTTTAATTTGTTTATATTTCCATCATATCTTTGATGGATTATATAGGTTGTAACAAGTTTTGGGTAGAGGTCGCGATTCTGGGCTAGAAAAGTGGCTCAAATCTCAGGGACGCTGGCACAGGTCTGCTAAAAATTGTCCAGGGACGCTAGCACATAGGTCTCCGGGAGAAAATTTGGCTTCTGGACATTGTATTTCCTATAGAATGAGAGCGACTAGGGGTTAAAAGTCTTAAATCATCAGTAGGACTCAAGGACAAGATGTCTGAGTGGATGACATCTCTCCTAAGGGTGTTGTTTTCGATGTGGATGGGTTTATTTGATATGTTCTGTATGGTTCCATTTCCGTAAGGTCACTAAGGAAGTTGAATCCCTTATAGTGACCTCTCTCATCGCATGATTACCCCGAATGGTCAGTTGCTTGGGTGGACCTGGGAGGAGGGGGTGTTACATATTTGTATCAGACCATGGTTGTGCTCTCCTTGGGTGAATGTGTTGGTCATGCATACATGTCAGTTGCATGTGTATCTCTTACACTTGCATTCCATGTGCTTGTTGCATTGCATCATGTTGATCATGATTGTAGTAAGGTTGTCATGAGGAACTTGATGTTGATGTTGTGGAATGTGTCGTCAGAAGTATATGACTGGTTATATGATTATATGCAGGTTGATTACATCTTTGTATGTTACGTTGCATTCTTGGTTGTTTGATTACATGTATCAGTCTTGTAGGTTGGTTACAAGAATTGATCACTTATGCTCGCCTACATGCGTTCATGTGTATGTGTAGTTGATTAGGCATTCAATTATGCATGTTGATAGTTGCATGTGGAAATGTGTACAATGGAGTAATGGTTGTTGTCATGCAGGAGGTCATAGCATGTGTTGAACCTTAGAATTACCTTTCCCTTGACATTTTTTCTCACCTTTTTCTCTTGATTTCTTACAAGACTACAGATCCAATCAATGATAAATGTTATATTTTGTTTGAGGAAAGCATTAAAATGATCACCATATTATATTTTTATGTTCTTGCTATTCTAATAGATTTTTGCAAATTAGCTACAGAACACAGCCTATTCTGTAGCTAACTGTGGGTTTCGTAGCTACTCTCATGGTTTGGCAAGTTACAGGTGTCAAATGAAGAACTGGGCCACATGGGCATCTCCAGAATCGTCTCTACATGGATTCTATCCTATTGATTCGATCCAGATCGGCAAAAAAGCATGCCTAAAGTAATGGTCAAAGATGGAGTCAAATACGTTATCTAGTAGCAGTAGGACTCTTGATATTTTGTAGTTAATTAGGAGTCTAACAATTCTATTGAAGAGTTAATGTGGATTAAGCCACTTGCAGTTGATCAGAAGTTGAGGATTTAATGCAGATCAGGCCACCTGTAGCTGTTTAGAAGTTTAACAGTGTCATTACAATTCGAATTAAGCCATTTGTAGCATGTCTTTCTATAAAATCCATGATAGATTCGGATCGAGCCACCTATAACAATATTTTCTCTTAGAAAACTATGTTGTTTTTCTATAAATATCAGTTAAATGAGACCGAGAAGTATTTAGAAGCTAGAAGGGATTATAGGCTTTTTGTTAAAAACTTTGTTCATACTTCGTTTTGTTGATAATACAAACTCTGTTTTGTCAATGGTGGTTTAAAAGTGCATCTTTAATTAGTTTTCATCCAGCCACATCAGTTGCAGAGGGCCCTTGCACTGAAGGAGGTTTTTCACTTGTTGTTTTCATTTTAATTTCTACTACTATGTTTTCTGCAAGTCCATTTTCTCTAGTTTTGTTTCATTTCAGTTTGTAACCAATAGTGTAAGGATAAAAATCACAACTGTACAAGTCTTATTCTTCTAAGATATTGTATGAGAAATGACTGAATGAAAAATGAAGAAATTAGAATACATAGTTGCTTAGCTTCTTACTATTTCAATTACTCATTTTCTTAGCATAGAACTGTCAATTATCTGTATTAATAGATGTTCTCAAAACCATTTCGAAATAATGACAATTCTAAATTAATTGGTTGAATATCTAATTCATGCAGTGATTGATCTTACTCAGCATATTGTCAATTTTACAATCTGTCATCTTTTCTTTTCTGTTTTCAGGTCATCACTTAGTTGCATCACTTGACATTCCAAAAAATCACTTCAAGGAGACTGATTCTATCATGTTCCAAAATTGAATGGTTGAATGGCTAAATAAATGCAATTATTGAATTACCTTCTCCATCAGTATTACTTTTGGTTGTAAGAATTAGATCCATAAATTAGGACTCAATGGTAGATAAGATAGATGCTTTGTTTCTCTTATTAGGTCCTAACTAGTTAAAAATGATTCTTGGTTCATTTTTAGGAGATTAGACTAACTTAGGAACCTATCCTTCCTTTAAAAACTCATTAGATCCATGTAAATCTCTCATAGATTATATATTCTTAGACACCAAAGAACAGAAACCCCCAAAACAAACATGAAAATACAAAACAACGAAGTAAGAGAAAAGTTAACTAAGCACATATAGTGCATCACACTTCATCAGTATACAAACCTCGATTGATAATTCATGCAAGCAATTTAGGACACTAAATTGACTAAACATTTTGGTGCCATTTCTGGGGAAGTGTAATTAGGTAACCTTATCTCTTACATTAAAAAAAATAAAAATGATATGCATAGAGGAAGAGACTCTAGGGGTAGGTTTATAGCTAGAGGCAGGAGTTCAATTCCTACAACACCACCTACTCCACCAAGACTAAGAAGAGATACACCTACATGTTAAGCTCATATTCCTAGCCATAGACCTCCTGAAGTTCTAAGGTCAGAAATTCAATATAGAGGATCTCCTACTTCATCTACTGAGGTAGCCCTAGAGGAGGAAAATCTTGGATCTCCAATAGAAAGAGTAGCCTTTTTCACCTCCATAGGGGAACATATTTTAGTTGAAGAATTAAGAATGCCTAGTGGAGAAGAAGAAGTAGAACCTCTTTTCCACATACCATTAATAGAGTAACCAGAGGAAGAGAAATTAAACTTGCAGGTTGAATCTTATATTGACTATGAAGAAACTATAATGGCAGAAGAAGGAGAGGATGGATAATTCTCACTGTTTGGAGGAGGAGGAGGTAGAGGAAATAATGGAGAAGGCAGAGGAAAAAATGGAAGAGGTAGAGGAAATAGGGAAGTTGATAATTCTTTTGGATTCCCTATAGTTGATGAAGAAATAGATGCCACAATGAAAAATTCTCATCTTCTGTCCTCCCAAACTTTCATGGATTAAAAAGTGAAGACCCTGAAACCTTATTATTTGAATTTGAAGTCTTGTGCAGAACTTATGATTATTTGCAAGACTCTCAAAAACTCAAATTGTTCCCTTCAATGTTGAAAGGAGCTCCTTTAAAATGGTTCATGGGGTTGGTCACTCAGTCCATTAGAACATGGAATGACATGAAGAAAGTGTTTTTGGATAGGTATTTGGATTATTTCATGCCTATCCATCACAAGGATGAAGTGCTAAAAATGATGCAAAGAGAGGATGAAAAATTAGAGGATTTAATTGAGATATTCAACTATAACTTAAAAAGAGCACAAATGGATAACTTAGATCATGAGACTTTAAAAGCTCTTTTATTAAAAGCCATTAGAGATGAGTGGATAGATATCCTTAACATGGTGGGGAAGGGAGATATCTCTCAACTCCCATTAAGTGATATAGGATAATTATGTGTTTATCTCTCAAGAGGAAAATCCAAAACTGGGAAAGGTCCAAGAGATCCTTCTCTTGTTAGGGTGAATAAATCTGCAACTGGATCAGTGAGTAGGGAAGAAATTGGAAACATGCTTGATGAATTCAAAACAGATATTCTAGGGAGCCTTAGTGAACATATAGACACCCTTAAGTTACAAAATAAGCCGAAAACCGAGACTGATGCTCTGGCTATTTTCTGTCCCAAATGCAAAAATAAGCACGCTTTAAGACAATGCCCTTTAGATGCAAAAGTCATAGAGACTTGTGTGATTTGTTCAGAAAACCAGGCTGTTTTTCAAGAAGAAATAGTTTCAAATCCAATAGAGCCTCTTTGCTTTCTCTCTAGAAGACCTTGGCAAGGGTAGCAAAATCAGGGTTTTAACAACCAAATGTAAATTCAGCCCCCTCCAAATTGGAATTCTTGGCAACAACCTTGGCCTCAATCTAAATCTCAAACTCAACCTTGGGCTCAAGGAATGCAGAATCCATATGGAATATTCTCTCCATACTATCAATATCCTCCATCATATCCAAACTATCCTCCCCAACAAATTCCTCAACAAAATCAATAGCCCCAACTTTAAAACCAAAACCCTCAACTTTCACTGCCATTTCCACAAAGACCAAATTAGTTACGTGCCCAACCATTACCTAACCCCAACAATAAAAATCCTCAAAATACCTATATGGTGGAAGAACAACAATTTCCAACTTACATGATCACTCCATTAGATCTCAATGATGTCCAAATGAGATTTGGTAGGATATTAGAAAATAAAAAACCTTCTGTGGTTACTCAAGAACAAGACAATTTCGAGGAAGTTTCTCTACAGTAAAATAAAAGTTTTGAAGGAACATCTCCTCAAAACCAGAACACTGAAAATGAAAAGCAAAAAGAACCAATAAACTCAACTCCTATCATAGAGCAACAACCAATATCTACTTCTACACCTCCTTTTCCAGAAAGATTACAAGTTGATAGAGGGGTAGAAAAGCATATTATGTTGCCTAATTATGATTTTCTAGATGAATTGAAAAATGTCTGTATCAAAATCCCTTTGTTACAAGCCATTAAGGAGATCCCAATTCTAGCTAAAACAATAAAAGAGTTGAGCATGAAGAAACCAGGAAGAAAAACAAAAGAAGTAAAAAGAATTCACCTAGCAGGAAAAATAATAGATATAATGATGAGAAAAATTTCCATACAAAAATATGTAGATCCAGGATGTCCAGTTGTAAAAACACATATCAATGGAGTTGAAATCCCAAATACATTGATTGACTTAGGAGCAGAAATAAACATCATGAGTAACCAAACCATGGAACAACTCAAACATCCCAATCTTCTTTATACACCTACATTACTACAATTGGAAGATAGATCTGTAATCAAACCAGATGGTGTGTTAGAAGATATTTTAGTGTCCTTTGACTCTTGGGAGTACCCTATTGATTTTATGGTCCTAACCCCAAAGAGAAATCTAAGACCTCGGGCATCCACTTATATTAGGAAGAGCTTGGCTGGCTACAGCTGATGCTTTCATTAGCTGTAGATCTAGTGATATGTATATCTCTGAAGGTAATTCAACTAAGAAATTCACTTTATATCCTCCAGCAAGAACAATCACAGAGATATATGACAAAGAATGGATTGACGATGAAAATGATATTCAACCTCTCTTTACTATTTCAACCATTAGTGAAGATAGTCAAATCTTGAATACAATGGAAAATTTTGAATCATCTCCAGAATATGAACATGATCAGTTTCAAGAAAAATCTGATATTGAATATTTGTCATCTAGGCAGACGTCTCTTTATTCTATGGAAGAATTTGGTAGCTCTATAGTTGAAATCTTTCCAAGGAAAACATTGAACATAAACAATAACTTGGAAAAATTACAACAGGAAAAGCTAATCAAAACTTTGCAACAACATTATTCTGCATATGCGTGGGAATCCAATGACATGAAAGGAATTAGTCCTAAGACTTGTATACATCGCATCTACATTGAGGAAAATTGTAAACCTATCAGACAACCTCAAAGAAGGATGAATCCAAATCTTAGGGAAATTGTGAAAGAAGAGTTGCAAAAATTGCTGAATGTAAATTTTATCTACCCAATTTCAGATATCCAGTGGGTTTCTCCTCTAGTGATTGTGCCTAAAAATAATGGTAAATGGAGGTTATGTATTGATTATCGAGAATTGAATAAAGCTACCCTGCAAGATCATTTTCCTTTTCCCTTTAAAGATCAATTGTTAGATACATTAGCAGGTAAGAAGTACTTCTCATTCTTGGATGGTTTTAGTGGTTACAATCAAATTCAGGTAGCACCTGAAGATCAAGATAAAACCACATTCACCTACCCATGGGGAACTTATGCTTACCAAGTACTCCATTTTGGTTTATGCAATGCACTTGCAACATTTCAAAGAGTAGTACTAGGAATTTTTTTTCTGATTTGATACATGATTGTGTAGAGGTATATATGGATGACTTTATAGTTTATGGGAATACATTTGAGGAAGCATTAGAAAAATTGGAAAAAGTTCTTAAAAGATGTAAGGAAGCAAACCTTTCATTAAGCCATGTGTTATAGACATATTTGGGCACATCAACCCCAAACTTATATGTCGATGTATTAGGGCTCATCAACCCCTAAAAGAGTTGTTTCATACCCTAAAGGAACATAGTCATTTGAATACATCATTCCCCAAAAGTTCCATCTGAGAAACCATCCAAAAATTGCCTAAATTGAACCATACTGACATCTCCACTGGCAAAGTGCGATGCATACTGAGTGGTACACTGCCAGGGTGCGATGCACACTATTTAGGCCTTATATAAGGTGTGATGGGTGAGGATGGACAAATGTCTGAGACAGTTTGCTAGGTGGTTGCTCATGGAATCTTCTAGAAACTTCTCCTGTGCCACTTGCCTCTCTGAATTCGCCCAAGGATGAGTAATGGATCTAAGAAATGTCTAATCCCTTCTCTTATGGAATCAATTGTAACAAGTGGAATGACACTAATCAAACCCCATAGATGACTCACACCCTTGGACACATCTATAAATCGATACCTCATCCAAGAGATCTAGAGGCAGGAATATTGTAATTGCATCTAGGGATCATGTTGGTGACACACCATCAACTAGTGATAGTAAAGTTCATGGAAAGAAAGGAAAAGTTAAGTTTCCATGTAGGTTATGTGAAGGGAATCACCCCATTCACCTTTGTCCCTATCTGGATGAAGCCAAGAAAGTGTTGGATAACCATCCTGCTTCACCGTAGCGACTTCCATGTGGTTACAGGAAACTCTCCCTAAATCCTTCACTAGTTGATAAACCGACTGACCAAAATCAACTGTCGGTCAAAACCACTCTCTCTGAAAGTGAATCCAATGAGTCTATACCCGACCCAAATCAACAGGTTGAGGCAAAAGTTGACCTGATTTCACCTTCAGCAAATTGTACCTTTTCCGAAGAGAGTGAAAATGATACCACTCAATTTCTTTTTGTTACTTCAGATTCTAAAGAGCTTTGGGGAAATCTGCCTGTTCCATCAAGACAGGAGGAAAATCCTCTAGTTCTCGTAACTCAAGGGGTTAATTCTCCCATTTCTATGGTACCCCCTCCAAGTATTTTGGTCAATTCCTTTGATTGGAATCAACTGGCAAGATCTCACCTTCCTTCTTATGTGCCTTTCCAAATCATAGTACAAGTTTGTAAAATGATTATATTTGGCACTATTATAGACGAAGGGGCATCAATGAGTATCCTTTCCTCAACTGCTTGGCAAGCGCTCAGTTCACCACCAGTTGTGCCTATTACACACAATTTGTTGGGCTTTAACAAAGGAACTAGTCGACCATTAGGGATCCTTCCTCAGTTACCTATCACTTTGGGAGGAAAAACTGTTTATCTGAATGTGATGGTAGTCCCAGGACCTTTAGATTACAGTTTATTTCTTGGGAATGACTATGTTTATCACATGGGAGCTATTTTTTCAACACTCTTTCGAGTGATTTGTTTCCCGCATGAAGGTAGGATTGTCACCGTTGACCAGCTTTCATTTCCCGGTCCAAATATGGCTCCTAGTCAACCATATTTCCTAAATGGTCCTTTTGTACCAATGGTATCATCCCTGCCATGGGTTAATTATGTGGCAACCTATTCCATACCTACACCGATAGACGATCAATTCAGTGATGTTGTACATTATGTACTGGGGGCATTGGAACCAGATCTCTCCTTCATGACCACTTATGAGTTATGAACAAGGAGTTCGAGGATAGTTCCTTGTCTTGTGTCAACCTCATTAAAAAATGAGACCAAGGAGTCTGAGGATAGTTCGCTGTCTTGTGTCAACCTCGTTAAAAAATGAAACCAAGGGTCCCCGAGGATAGTTCATTGTCTTGTGTCAACCTCATTAAAAAATGAAACCAAGGGTCTCCGAGGATAATTCCTAGTCTTGTGTCAACCTCGTTAAAAAATGAAACAAGGAGTATGAGGATAATTCCTTGTCTTGTGTCAACCTCGTTAAAAAATGAAACCAAGGATGTGAGCATAATTCCTTGTCTTGTGTCAAGCTCTTTTAAAAAATGATACAAGGTCCTAAGTTCCAAGTCGAGTCTTTCACTTGATCTCATAAAATAACCTTCATTCCATCCACCGGATAGCTATGATTAATCTACTTAGGTGAATGTAATGAAGCTTGGGGGGTATGCAGCTAATGGTAGAGATAATTTTCCCTATAGGTTATGTGATTGGTTTATCACACCATTCACCTTTGTCTATCTGGATGAAGCCAAATAGGTGTTGGATAACTATCCTACTTCAACGCAGTGACTTCCATCTGGTTACAGGAAAATCTCCCTTTCATCATGCTGGGGGCATGTAAACCAATTTTCAAGCTTGTGTAAAAATGAAACTGAATTCAAGCATAGTTTTTTTGTTTTAGGCTTGTGTAAAAATGAAACTGAATCCAAGCATAGTTCCCTATGGTTCAAGCTTGTCTAAAAATGAACCCATTTTCAATTTTTGAACCCTTGTGATTGCCATTCTATCAAATTTTTGAGGCTTGGTTGTGTGCATCCCATCGCCACCATCCCTTTGGTTGATCATACTCTTCCACTTGTTTGTTTTACCCTTTTTGAGGAACAGTTGCAATGAGTGGTCTTATTAACCAACCTCTTTACATAAATCAACATGTTTTGAGAAGTTCCAACATCACCGGAACCAGTTTCTACCCTAGAAACTAGTCGTTCCTCAAAACTAGAGTCCTATTTAAACCATTTTCAGACTCGTTAAACATGAAAAGATTGTCGAGTGCTTGTCCTTTCCAGCTCGTTAAATTATTGGAAGTGTCATCCCTCCTGTATTATTTTATCCTTTTTCGGACCTGAGGGATTACTTTATGAAAAAGAACTTATGGAGTTTTCTTTTCGTCCATTTTCAAACTCTCTAAACATGAAAAATACCGAGTTATCCTTGTCGTTAAACTCGTTAAAACAATAGCGACAAACTTGTCCATCTAGATGAGACCGAGTTTCACTGTCGCTAGACTCGTTAAAATATTAAATAGCGACAGGTTTTCCTGAAGGGCGAATTATAGAACAAGCATATGTTATCCTCCTCAAGCTTGACAAAAATAAATAGGTACTAGTCAGCAATGACTGGGGAAAAAGGGAAAAAACTTGAAGAATTTATGGTAGCAAGTCGCTCTTGAACATGACACTTTCACTTCATCACCATTATTGAGTTGGGTTGGGTTATTTCATTCACCGGTCATCATACCATTGGTCTTTCATACCATCCATCTTTTGGGGTTAACGCTACCAATTCATCTCAGTGTCGCCGACATGTTCAAGAGAAGTCATTCAGTTGAGAAATCACCATCCAGTTAATGTCTCATACACTGAAATACCTCCAACCTTCATTTTTTCATGACCACCATTCTTGAACCTTGTGTCGTAAGTTCATTTTCACCTCCAGAAATAATTTGCTTCGTTTCGTGTTGTAGATGTGGGATACATCGAGGCCCTCCTACAACGAGTCACTTCTTGTCGACATCAGCTCATTATCCAAGAAGTTAACTTAGAAACATCCCTTTCAGTGCTTTGAAGCTTGCATACATCAATGGCAAGTTTCTCACTTTCGGCGACAGGTTGACATCAATGGCCTTCGACCGAAAGATTTTGCGTGGTGTTCGACATCGGATCATATATTCACACCATGTGAATTGTACTGTAGTACCTTGAGGGTAATTATCATTATCATTGATTCCTCTCACGTCTGTTAATAGCTCACATCATTGGTTGGTAATTAGGCGATGTCTTTCCATGTTTGACTTCAGAACATCTCTTCACATGGATTGACTTGTACATCGAGCGAAGATTGAATGAGTTTGAAGACCCTGGATCTAGTTTCATCCATCCGGGCTATGATATATTCAGGGACATAAAAACATCAAATGTACAAAGGCTCTACACAGATGGTCATCCTAACCATGGATGATGACTCTATATCTGAAGAATCACCAGTCTGTATCTGCAAATGACTATCTAATCTATGTACATGAAATGAATTTATAAAGCTGAGCATGTGATCCGGATTTAAACAGGAATGCAATAAAATACAGAGATAACCATATACACAAAGATGCAGCGGATATAATACTTTATTTCATTAATGGAAAATACTGAAATATGCTTACAACCAGAAATGGAAATAAACCAGCTAGGGCGATGGTAGCTTATCTCTGAGAAGAGATGTGGTGGCTACATGCCTCTGAACTGTTCTAAAACTGTGTTACAATGAGGCTCGAAGGCCTATTTATTGTTGAGAAACAATGGAAAACCCTTAACATTCCGAAATCTAACCCTAGAAGATGAAACACCAAATTGTGGGCCCCGTTTGGGTAAATTGGTACATCAATTTCCCGGGGTCGTAACTTTGGCATATGATCTCCATTTGACGCGTACAATAGCTCGTTAGAAAGATATATCCGAGCACTACAACTTTGGGAGGCAAAAACGTCATTTAGGGCCTCAAAATGGCTCCGGAAGTTCAGGACTCGAAAAACTGCTAACAATAGTAAACTGTGCTACAATTTAGGAAACTGAAAAAGCTGAAAGAGATAGTTGTGGGGGTCCAAATGGGATAGGTGGGTGGCCACCAACATCCACTTGGATCATTCCTCCCCCCTTAGGAAGCAATGGTCCCCATTGCGTTGAGTCCCTCCCTGAGATGAGGAAGCTTCTACTAAGCTGGGTCTCTGGTGAGCTGTTCTGCAATCTCTGATGTGTCCAGAAATGGTGGAAAGCATGGTCGATGATGGTCCACATTGAAAATTCGGTGCAGACGAAGGAATGGAGGAATGATGTGCTCCAAAGCATTGTTCCCCATAGCCTTGGTACTGCTGTAAGGACCATGTCGGAGTGCTCTGAGCTTCTGATGGGTTTTGGTAAGGCGTTCTTTCTGTCGATGCAACCAGACTTTGTTGCCCACCTGAAACTTGTGTGGTACCCATGTGGGTGAGGCGAAGTTGTTCCTGTGTTTTGTCATGACCGTATTCCTTTGCTGCTGCTGCTGCATGGAGTAACCCTTTGCAGGGGTCATGGATGTAGCAACGATCTTCCCCTTATTTTTGGAGTGAACCAGACAGGTGAATTTTCTGGTTTGTGATATGAGCTTGCTGCCTTTCTTGGTAATGATCAAAGATGTGGCGGTAGGTGGGGCTACCTCCGGTATCCTGTATAATGAATTATTCAAAGAAATAATGACAGCACGAGGCCTGGACTCATACACAGCATGTCGCCTCCACAAGTATGGCTGGCCTAATAATACATCACAAACATCCAGAGGTGTAACATCACACAATACCTCGTCTGTGAAGGGTTTGATGCTGTAGGGAAGGTGGCACTGCTGGCGAACTTTCAGATCTCGTCCTTCGTGAAGCCACCCGATACTGTATGGCTGCGGGTGCGGTGTAGTCGGTAGGCCCAACCGCTTCACGACCTCTGCTAAAATGAGGTTCTTTTGGCTACCACTGTCGACAATGAATCGTAGCGGTGAACCCTTCACCCACATCTATGAGTGCAAAAGACGCTCCCCCTCTTCTGGATCTGCAGGTTCATTCCTCTGGATCTTGGCAGTGGCAATAGTGGCACTGGGATCTGCATCAATGATCTGCTTCCCTTTGCCATTCCCCTTGTCAGGTTCTAGCTCAGGGTCAGAACATGCATCTGATTCGAAAGCCTTCAACTCGGCCACCAGCGACTGCTTGGTCCGACACTCACTTGTGTTATGAGTGGGACTCTTGTGGAACTCACACCACTTTCCTGTGTCCTCTTCGGCTTCGTGGTGTTGTTCTTTTCTTGCGGCTTCGACGGGTTGTCTTGGGTCACCCCGCCTTGGCGTTGTCCTTTGGGCTTCGGATTTGCAGATCCAAAGTCTCGCTTCTTCTGTTTGACTTTTGCTCGATTTTGACAGTGTATCGGTATGATGTGCCGAGTGAGGAGATGTTCAAGAACCCCATCTCTTCCTGGATGTATCTGTGTAGGCAGCCGCGGTATTTGAGTACCAGATGCAGCTCAGAATATTTGATACCCAACTGTCTGCGAAGGGTATGAAAAATGTTTATCAACTCGAGCACATCTTGGTCTCGTCCCTGCCGCAGTGTGGTCCATTTGATGTATTTGTCCTCATAGCTTCCGACAGGGTAGTACTGCTCCTTGATGGCATCCCGGAAGTCATTCCAAGTGGTTGCGGCTGAAAATAGTGAGCCTGTACTTTCATCCTTCTGCTCGCAGTAGGTTTCCCACCAGTCCTTGACGTGGTGGGCTGCTTTGAGAAGAGTGAAAACAATCTTTTCCTGATTTGAAAATTCATGAACAGAAAAATACCCATCTAGCAGATTTAACCATTTATCTATGGCATTTGCGTCTATCTGACCCTCGAAAATGGGGATTTCAAAATTAACTTGTACCTTAAAGGGCGTGGCGTTTCCAAAGTAGCTGCTGGAAGCTGATGTGTCACTTCTAGGTAGCCGCTGAAGGATCTGCGCGAAGCTATCCATCATCGCGTTCCTTTGCCACTCGAGCGCTTCTTCGAGAAAGATTTTGATAGGATCTCCTGCCCCCTCATCTTTCTTCTCATCCGCTATGGGAGGCCGTCAGGATTTTCAAGGCTGGTCTTGCAAAGGTTCGACCAGTTCAAGCCCTAACTCCTTATATCCCGACCTCGTTGGGGACATGCAAAGAAAAACAGAGAAAAAGCAGACCGCTTTGATACCACTGATCTGGATTTAAACAGGAAAGCAATAAAATACAGAGATAACCATATACACAAAGATGCAGCGGAAATAATACTTTATTTCATTAATGGAAAATACTGAAATATGCTTACAACCAGAAATGGAAATAAACCAGCTAGGGCGATGGTAGCTTATCTCTGAGAAGAGATGTGGTGGCTACATGCCTCTGAACTATTCTAAAACTGTGTTACAATGAGGCTCGAAGGCCTATTTATTGTTGAGAAACAATGGAAAACCCTTAACATTCCGAAATCTAACCCTAGAAGATGAAACGCCAAATTGTGGGCCCCATTTGGGTAAATTGGTACATCAATTTCCCGGGGTCGTAACTTTGGCATATGATCTCCGTTTGACGCGTACAATAGCTCGTTAGAAAGATCTATCCGAGCACTACAAATTTGGGAGGCAACATCGGTCCATGGACCCATGTTGCCCCAGATTCCCAAAAAAACGTCGTTTAGGGCCTCAAAACAGCTCCGGAAGTTCAGGACCCGAAAAACTGCTAAAAATAGTAAACTTTGCTACAATTTAGGAAACTGAAAAAACTGAAAGAGACAGTTGTGGGGGTCCAAATGGGATAGGTGGGTGGCCACCAACATCCACTTGGATCAGCATGGGAATGCCTCCCTCAGCTAGATCATGAAAAATTATATTATGATGATGTATTATATTGTAACTTATGCAGGTCACCTTCCAGTTCGAAACTTCGGATCCTCATGATAAAGCATTTCACTCGACATGAATATTTACGACCTCATGCTTTAGGGGGCAACTGTTATAGACATATTTGGACACATCAACCCCAAACTTATATTTCGATGTATTAGGGCTCATCAACCCCTAAAAGAGTTGTTTCATACCCTATAGGAACATAGTCATCTGAATACACCATTCCCCAAAAGTTCCATCTGAGAAACCATCCAGAAATTTCCTAAATTGAACCATATTGACAGCTCCACTGGCAAAGTGTGATGCATACTGAGTGGTACACTGCCAGGGTGTGATGCATACTGTTTAGGCCTTCTATAGGGTGCGATGGGTGAGGATGGAAAAATGTCCAAGACGGTTTTCTAGGTGGCTGCTCATGGAATCTTCTAGAAACTTCTCCTGTGCCACTTGCCTCTCTGAATTCGCCCAAGGATGAGTAAGGGATCTAAGAAATCTCCAATCCCTTCTCTTGTGGAATTAACTGTAACAAGTGGAATGACACTAATCAAACCCCATGGATGACTCACACCCTTGCACACATCTATAAATGGATCCCTCATCCAAGAGATCTAGAGGCTGGAATATTGTGAATTGCAAGTAAGTGTTGATAGTTTTTAATTGAGGAGAGAGTATTGTATTCTTGTTGGAATGATCTTGCTATTTCATGAGGTGAAGAAGGATTGAAGGTAGGAGGATGGCACTGGATCAGACAACTAGGTTGTAATTCTCCTTTCTATTAATAATGTTCTTCAAGCTTTCTTCCATATGATTGTGAAATTGTGAATGTTATCATTTGTGAATGCTATCATTTGTTCATTATCTATCTGATTATGTAATGTTTATGTTGTAATAAATCACGATGCTTTGATGGTTCTTTGTTGATGTACTTGTACAGGTACTCTCCAAGCGTGTTAAGTACGGGGAGGAGTTGCAGGATCTGCCAAAGGAGAAAGAGAGCAAGCAAGGGATTAAGCGGAAGTTCTAGGTTGGTTCCATTATCTTTCTCTTATTTGTTACACATAAAAGAAATCATTGGATTTCTTTAAACTGTTGTTTCTAGTGTAGCTACCAAACCTAGAGGGCTAGCATTCTTTAGGAATACTAGTTTTCCCAAAAACACCATGAAAAATGTTTTATGATGTTTACTTAAGGGATTGTTCTAGGACATCACATTTCAGGAGATGGAATTAAGGTTGATAAATATAAAGTTGAATTCATCTCTAAATTATCAATTCCAAGTTGTCAAAAGGATGTTAGAAGTTTTCTAGGACTCACAGGATATTATAGAAGGTTTATAGAAAATTTCACTAAACTAGCATCACCACTCTTCAAATTGCTCACCAAGGATTGTGAATTCAATTGGAATTTTGACTGCCAGTTGGCATTTGAGACTTTGAAAGAAAAAAATTCTGAGGCACCCATCTTAAGAGGTCCAATTGGAAACTACCTTTTCATATTTCAACAGATGCTTTAGATACTACTTCGGGAGCTCTATTAGGACAAAAAGATTTGATCCCTTATGCCATCTACTACACAAGCAAGAATTTGACTCCCACTAAGTTAAATTACACTGTAACTAAAAAGGAATTATTAGTTGTTGTTCATGCTATCAACAAGTTCAGACATTATATAACAGGCTATGAAACCTTTGTTCATACAGATCACTCTGCAATTAGATACTTAATGAATAAACCGATTACTAATGGCAGAGTTACGAGATGGTTATTACTCCTACAAGAGTTCAACATCACTGTTTTATATAGACCTGGAAAACAAAATACAGTTGTTGATTTCTTGTCTAGAATTCAAAATACCAAAGATAACACTCTAGTTGAAGATAAATTTCCTGATGAATATCTTTTTGTAGTAACTACTCAAACTCCTTGTTTTGCAGATATTGCTAATTACCTAGTCACAGGAAAATTACCTTCACATCTGTTTCCTAAGAAGAAAATAAAATCATTCAAACAAGTGCAAATTACTCATGGATTACTAATGAATTGTATAAAACAAGTCCAGATCTCATGATAAGATGATGTGTTTGAGAAGATGAAATGCCTGAAATTCTTAAGGCATGTCATGATGAACATTGTGGTGGACACTTTGCTGACAAAAGGACAGCCTATAAAATCCTTCATTTAGGATATTATTGGCCATCCATATTCAGAGATGTCGAAGAGTATGTCAAAAGGTGTGACAGCTGTCAAATGATAGGGAAACTTGCTCCCTCAAATGAAATGCCACTACAAACTTAGGTACTCATTGAACCTTTCGAAAAATGGGCCTTGGATTTTGTTGAACCAATTAATCCTCCATCTAAACAAAAGATTATATTTTGGTATGCATTGATTATGTCACTAAATGGGTAGAAGGTAATTCATTACCTTTTGCTAATGAGAAATTTGTAGTAAATTTCTTTTTGAGGACATCTTCACTCGTTTTGGTGTTCCAAGAGAAATAGTGACAGATCAAGGATCTCAATTTACATCTAAAATGGTGGAAATACTTGTAGAAGAATACATGCTAAAACATATGAAGTCTACTCCTCACCATCCATAAGAAAACGGTCAAGTTGAATCTACCAATAAGGTGATTGAAGGAATTATCACTAAGACTATACATCTACACAGAAGAGATTGGGCAGAAAGGATTCCTGAAGCCTTATGGGCCTACAGAACTACATGGAGGAACACAAAAAAACATACTCCCTACGAGCTTGTTTATGGGAAGAAAGTCCTGTTCCCTATAGAGTTTCAAATCAGAACTTTCAAAATGGCAGTCCAATTGGGACTAGACTTATCAGAAGCACATAAACATAGATTGGAGCAACTCAATGAGCTTGATGAAATCAAGCAAGATGCAATTCAAAGAAACACTTTAGTCTAATAGCAAAGGGCTAAATGGCATGATAAATATATCAAGGAGAAGAAGATTGAGATTGGGCACTTTTGTTTGATTCAAAATTCAAAGATTTTCAAGGGAAATTTCAGACTCATTTGCTTGGGCCATATGAGATTAAAGAAGTCTTTAATAATGGAGCAGTAAGAATAAGGACAATAGATGAGATAAATGTACCTCTTCTTGTAAATGGTCATTGGTTAAAGATATATCATAAGCCAATTTCGAGGGAGGATTTTGTCAGAATTTTCCAAGATAACACTGAGATGAAGTTGGTGAAGAAGAATTCTTCTTCTCCACAAACTTAGTTTTCCTGTACATATATATAGATATAAAAAAAACATAAAAAAAAGATATATAAATAAAATGTATAAGTATGAAAACCAATTGTTCATTGGCTTACTTATACAGGAAATACAGGGTGAAAATCAGAGATTTCTGACATCCTATATTTTCTATTTTCTTTCTGTAATAAGTAGTGACATAAAACTACATTCGTTTGCAGTGCCTAATCTGCAAATTCATTACATTTCATTTCATCTCACTTCACTTTCATTCCCTTTCACTGTTATATTCCATTTTCCTTTCATTACACTCCATTTTCTTTTTATTTCACGTCCATGTTCCATAGCTATATTTCATCTTTGTCATGTTCTACAGCTGACTCCATTCCGTAGCCAGTTTGATTCTGCAGCCATAATTCCATTCCGCAACTCTGTTCCCAATAAATGTTGATTGCAGGGAATTGAAGAATCTTTTTTTTGAAGACTAATATGCTAAGAGGGGTATTTGCAGATCAACATCAAAGAAAAACCAACAAACAAGAAGGTTAAGTTCCAACAGGTAAAAGTGCAAAAATTTATTTTGAAATAGCAAGGTTAGAACATAGAATATGTATCATATGGGCATTCATATGTCTCCATCACAAATCATCATTTGATTTGATTCCCATCTCTATCGTACTGCATATCTACCACACCATTCGTCTTCCGTCACATAACGGTCCATAATTAACTCCCTCATTGTTTTTAACGGTCATGACTATGACGTGACATATTTGTCCACGTCTCTCCAAAACCCTTATCATCTACTTATTTCACGCAAACCCGCAGTTCTTTTCAACATACTCGTAGTCAATCCATTTCATAAACCAGGAAGGGTATAAATTCTGAAGGTTAAGGAATTTTGTGAAGGAGAATACATGGGACTCATTGTCAGGTGAGAACCGGTAGGAGAAAAATATATGGAAGGACACCCACAGCTCAAGGAAATGTTGCAGAAGGTTGGATGGCTCAAATTCATCGAAAAATTTGATAGCTTTCATAAAGAGATCACAAAATCTTTTGATGGTACAGAGGTAGAAATTGGAGATATTAAGTTTGCAGTAACAAAATTGTTCATAATAGAGGCTACAAAACTTCTAAGACATGGTGAAAGA
This sequence comes from Pinus tabuliformis, assembly GCA_031772625.1. NCBI lineage: Eukaryota > Viridiplantae > Streptophyta > Pinopsida > Pinales > Pinaceae > Pinus > Pinus tabuliformis. The sequence continues at coordinate 357,391,874 of CM062811.1, forward strand.
TGCTTCAAACACAAGGAATTCCACAGTCAATCATGGAAAGTAATCCTCAGGAACCCAGGTATGGATGTCTCTATTTTTAGAAAAGGAATTCCCATTTCAGCTCTTAAAAGTAAATGGAAGAGCATGCTTTTGATATTACAGAAATTTATCACCTGTGAGGGGAGATTCGGGTGCATGTATGTCTACCATATACATTTATTGATGAATTTCCTAGAAAATGGAGAAATCAATCTTCCTTTCTTCCTGCTAAACAGTTTAAGAAGGATGACCTCAAATGTGCAAAAGAAAATAGAATTCATGTACAGAACCATGTACCATCATGGGTTGATAAAGATACTGATTGAGTTTCATTTAAAAGGCATAGGATATACCTGGGAGGATTTACTCATTAGAAGTAATTTTCAAGAAGCACTAGAGTCACCCAAAGAAGATAATGTTAGAAAAATCATAAGAAATAAGATTGGTATAACCATTGAAGACAAACCTGAGTCTTCATCATAGAAAGATGATGAAAAATTAATATTTGAAGAACTGACAGAAATCAGGAAAAAAATCAGAGCAAGAGGAAAGATAAGAAAAGAGAAAAAGATCATAGAGAAAGAGAATGTAAGTCATCCACAACCTAGAAGAAGCTCTAGACTTTGAGGGTTGGCAAAGAAAACACCGTCAAAAGGGACAGAGTTCATAAACTTAGAAGAGGAAACCCCAGAAACTTCTCCTGTTAACATCTCTTCTGCACACAGTCCTCAAAATTCTCCTGACCATCATTTTGAAGGTAGCCCAAGTAGAAGATCTCCTAGCATAGACCTGGTACAAGAATAAATATATGATTATATAGAATCAGTGGAGAAGAAAAGTGCCTCAATGAATCCAGAACCCTCTATCAATCCACAAGAACCTCTAATTGACTCTCTCAAATAGGAAATTTATGAATTAGAGATATTGAACAGACATATCAAAAAGGAGAATGAAACCTTGAGGGAACAAAGTAAATTGGACAAGGCTATTCATGATAATACCATTCTGCATCTAGGACTGTGGTATAAGAAAAATAGGAAGTTGAAAAGAAAGAATATAAGTTTGAAAAGAATAGTCATCAACCTCAAATACGGGCTTCTTATGAGGAAACACAGAATGACAGTCACTTCAAAGAAGAGAAAAAGAAAAAAATTGGATGTACTAGCAGAAGTGTCTGAGCAAATGCATTAGAAAATAAGAACTCACATTTTTGGCAAATTGCATGAGGACATGCAATGATTTTGCAGTGGGGGTATGTTGAACCTCAGAATTACCTTTCCCTTGACATTTGTTCTCACCTTTTTCTCTTGATTTCTCACAAGACTACAGATCCAATCAATGATAAATGCTAGATTTTTTCTTAGGAAAGCATTAAAATGATCACCATATTATATTTTCATGTTCTTTCTATTTTAATAGATTTTTGAAAATTAGCTACAGAACTCAGCCTATTCTGTAGCTCACTGTGGGTTCCGTAGCTACTCTCATGGTTTGGCAGGTTACAGGTGTCAAATGAAGAACTGGGCCACATGAGCATCTCCAGAATCATCTCCACATGGATTCTATCCTACTCACTCGATCCAGATCGATAGAAAAGCATGCCTAAAGTCATGGTCAAAGATGGAGTCAAATACATTATCTAGTAGTAGTAGGACTCTTGATATTTCATAGTTAATTAGGAGTCTAACAGTTTTTTTGAAGAGTTAATGTGGATTAAGCCACTTGTAGCTGATCAGAAGTTGAGGAGTTAATGTAGATCAGGCCACCTGTAGCTGTTTAGAAGTTTAACAGTCTCATTACAATTCGAATTAAGCCATTTGTAGCATGTCTTTCTATAAAAAGTCATGATAGATTCGGATCAAGCCACCTGTAACAAGATTTTCTCTTAGACAGTTATGTTGTTTTTCTATAAATATCGGTTAAATGAGACCGAGAAGTAGTTAGAAGCTGGAAGGGATTATAGGCTTTTTTTTAGAAACTTTGTTCAGACTTCGTTTTGTTGTTAATACAAACTCTATTTTGTCAATGGTGGTTTAAAAGTGCATCTTTGATTAGTTGTCATCCAGCCACATCAGTTGTAGAGGGCCACTGCACTGAAGGAGGTTTTTCGCTGCTTGTTTTCATTTTAATTTCTACTACTCTATTTTCTGCAAGTCCATTTTCTCTAGTTTTGTTTCATTTCAGTTTGTAACCAATAGTGTAAGGATAAAAATCACAATTGTGCAAGTCTTATTCTTCTGAGATATTGTATGAGAAATGACTGAATGAAAAATGAAGAAATGAGAATACATAGTTGCTTAGCTTCTTACTATTTCGATTACTCATTTTCTTAGCATAGAACTGTCAATTATCTATATTAATAGATGTTCTCAAAACCATTTCGAAATAATGACAATTATAACTTAATTGGTTGAATATCTAATTCATGCAGTGATTGAGCTTACTCAGCATATTGTCATTTTTACAATCTGTCATCTTTTCTTTTCTATTTTTAGGTCATTACTTAGTTGCATCACTTGACATTCCAAAAAATCATTTCAAGGAGATTGATTCTATCATGTTCCAAAATTGAATGGTTGAATGGCTAAATGAATGCAATTATTGAATTACCTTCTGCATCAGTATTACTTTTGGTTGTAAGAATTAGATCCATGGATTAGGACTAAATGGTAGATAATATAGATGCTCTGTTTCTCTTATCAGGTCCTAACTAGTTAAAAATGATTCTTGGTTCATTTTTAGTAGATTAGACTAACTTAGGAACGTATCCTTCCTTTATAAACTCATTAGATCCATGTAAATCTCTCATAGATTGTATATTCTTAGACATCAAAGAACAGAAACCCCCAAAACAAACATAAAATACAAAACAATGGAGTGAGAGAAAAGTTAACTAAGCACATATAGTCCATCACACTTCATCAGTCTACAAACCTCGGTTGATAATTCATGCAAGCAATTTACGACACTAAATTGACTAAACAACATGCATTGTTGATATGGCCTTGCATTGATGACTGGACCTTAACTAGCAAGATGTTTGTGTTGATCCATTTATTTTCATATGTCCATATGCTATTATGATTATGTTATACATGTATTGCAATGATTTGATGATCTTAAAGACAAGGTATCCTCCCTGAATTATGCTTGTGATTTCGTTTAGCTGACATAGTATGCCTTACAGGAAAGAGATCAGATGGATAGAAAGGTGGCAGACTACATAGAATCTCCCTATGAATCAAATGGGTAGCGTGGTGTGGGGCACTCTTTTGATTTGGCAGACAGATTGAGAAGCCTAAAGGAAGAAATAAGGAGTTGCAAAGCATAAAATGACAAAATCATGCAGGCACAAGAGAAACAAGCAGAGGTGAATGCGATACTACTTCAGAGTTTTCCAGATTTGCAGCGAAAAGGGCCACTTCGGATCAGCCATGGACATGAGGACATAACTAATGGGGCATATGGAATTAGGTCTCCTAGTAGACATAGGTCAGATAGATCCAACATGATCATAGATGGTAGGTTGTTGGACACTCTGGATAGGAGAGGTGATCGACACAGGTATTATTCCAATTCTAACTTTGATAGGCATCATGATTGTCATCGTTATCATCCTTACAAGAGTAGAGATAGGGGATACTTTCTAGATGCGTTTAATAAGGAAAAGCCACCTATCATTGATGGATAGATGAAGAAATGATAGGATGAAGAGGCATGGTTTCTTGGTATGAAGAAATTATTCTGATTACGTGATTATTCAAAAAACATCAAAGCAAAGATAGCCTCTTTCAGTTTGAAAGGTAAAGAGGATATTTGGTGGGAAGATATGAAAAATGTTCAAGTTATGCATGAGGATGATTTGACTTGGAATCCATTTGAAAGGCTCTTCAAGAAGTACTTGTCAGAGAGGTACTATGATGACAGAGCCAAGTCGTTTTATGAGTTGTGGATGGGTTCTATGATAGATTATGAGTATACTAGTAGGTTTTTGGAATTTTTCAGATATATACCTTACCTCAAAGAGGAGAAGGCCAAGGTTCAGAGATTCATCAATGGACTTCTAGTAGCATATAGAGACCGGATTGAGTTCGATGAGCCTGGATCGTTGGAGGAGGCCATCCGAAAGTTGAAACATTGTTATGAGCAGTCGAAGCGCAAAGTTGAGCTTAAACAAGTCTTGAAAAGAAATTAGAAAGATAAAGGAAAATGGCCACCAAAGAGAGGAAGACATCAAGATGAAAGTGAGAAAGAAAACATAGTTCCTTACAAGAAGTTCAATACAACCAAGAAAGGACATGGATTACAACAAGTTAGAGGTGGTGGTAGGGAACCATTGTAGTGTTGGATATGTGGTAAGGCTCATTGTAAGAGGGATTGTCCGCAATATCAGAGTGGTGGTAGATCCCATATCTATGGAATTCAAGAGGCACATACGTTTGGTGATGTTGGCCATAACATGCATCAGATCTATGCAGTTGTGGACAACAGGCAGACAGATCATCAAACATGGATCATTAAGATGGACTATAAGGTTTTTGATCTAGTTGTTTATATTTTGATTGATCTTAGATCTAACTATAGTTATATTGATCCTGACCTGATGGATAAGTGTGGTTTCAGAAAAGAAGTGCATGCAGAATATTGGTTGGTACAGCTGGCTATAGGTACAAAGAAACGAGGTCACCATTGGGTAAGCGCTTATGCATTTGAGTTAAATGGTATGCCTATAGCAACACATTTGAATGTATTTCCATTGGGATCGTATAATATGCTTTTGGGTATGGATTGGTTATACCTTCACATGACCAAAGTGGATTGTTTCGACAAGGCCATTGAGTGTGTATATGATAGTGGGGAAAAGAGGACTTTGTAGAGGAAGAAGAAACCTACATCAGTGAGGATGGTTACGCTATGTAGGTTAAGTGTAGTTGCAGAAACGTTTGTGTGACATGTGTAGCACACATTTCTAGTGACAAGAGTAAGGAGGTTGAGGATGCCGATGTGTTGAGGAGGTACTCGATTTTGTAGTAGTTTTAGGATGTATTTCCTGAGGACATTACAGAGTTGCCACCTCACAGGAAGGTATAATTTTCTGTTGAGTTTATTCCAGGGGTATCTCCAACATCAAAAGCACCTTACAGGATGAGCACACCTAAGTTTTTTGAGTTAAAGTTGTAGCTGAAGGAAATGTTCAACAAGTTGTACATTAGGTCGATTGTATCACCTTGGGGTGCACCAGTGTTGTTAGTGAATAAGAAACATGGTACCCTTAGATTTTGCATTGACTAAAGGTAGCTAAAAACATGTAACGATCAAGAAAAGGTACCCTTTACCGAGGATTGATGATTTGTTTGATCAGTTGAATGGAGCAACAATGTTCTCTAAGATCAACTAGAGATCGGGATACCATCAGGTACACATCAAGGAAGAGGATTTATGCAAGATTGCGTTTAGGACCAGGTATGGGCATTATGAGTTTATTTTTGTTCGATTCAGTTTGACTATTTCTCCAACTACATTGAAGTGTTTTATGAATAATGTGTTGCGTCCTTTTTGGGATAAGTTTGTTATTGTATTCATTGATGACATACTGGTATATTCTAAGAATGAGGAAGAACATGTCGAGCATTTAGCAGCAGTGTTGAGATTTCTAAGAGCGCATTAGTTTTATGCTAAACTTAGCAAGTGCAACTTCTTTTATACTAAGGTACATTACCTAGGGCATGTTGCCTCCAAGGATAGCATAGCAGTAGATTTAGAAAAGATAAGGACCATCATGAAGTGGGAATCTCCTACGAATGTGGATGAGGTGAGATCATTTATGGGATTGGCAGGTTACTATAGGAGGTTCATCAAGAAGTTCTCACACATTGCATATCCTATCACATCATTGTAGTGGAAAGGTAAGAAGTTTGAATGGACATAGGAGTGTGAGTCTAGTTTTGAGTAGCTTAAGTAGTTCTTAACACATGCGCTAGTGCTAAAGATTGTGGATTCGGACAAGGAGTTTGTAGTGTGTACAAATGCTTGCAAGAGAGGACTTGGTGGATTTATCATGGAAGAAGGACATGTAGTGTGCTACGAGTCACGGAAACTAAATGAGCACGAGCATAACTATCCCATGCATGATCTTGAGCTAGCAGCGATTATACATGCATTGAAGATGTGGAGGCACTATCTTCTTGGCAGGAGGTTTACGTTGATGATGATCACAATGGCTTGAGGTATGTTTGATCAGCCGAATCTAAATGCTAGGAAAGCTAGATGGTTGGATACCCTTAGTGAGTTTGACTTTGAGATCACATACATCAAAGGGAAGGAGAATTGGGTTGCAGATGCTCTTAGTAGGAAGGTACAGGTAAATCGTATAGTAGCTATGAGCTCTTATGGGATTGAGTTACAGGATAGGATCTTGCAGGTAGGACAATGGGATGAAAAATACATGGAGAACATGCATAGGTATAGGTACAGGTACATTTCCAGTTACAAGTACAAGTGATCAGGATGTAGACTATCATCGCACGACAGATGGTTTGGTGATATTTAGAGACTTGATCGATGTGCTGAATTGCAGTGAGCTCAAGAAGCGTATCTTAAGGGAATTTCATGCCAAGCCATATTCTGGTCATCCAGGATATCATAAGATGTTGACGATGGTAAAGAAGTTCTACTATTGGCCAAATCTGAAGAAGGAAGTGGCAGAGTTTGTGGCTAGATGTTTGGATTGTCAACAGTTCAAGGCGGAATGCAAGCATAGAAGTGGTTTACTACAACCTATAGCGATTCTGGAATGAAAATGGGAGGTAATTTCCATGGATTTCATTACAGGTCAACAAGGATAGTCAGGCAACGTAATTCTATTATGGTAGTGGTTGACATGTTGAGCAAGGTAGGTCACTTCATTCCAGTAAAGACTACATATTCAGCCAGTGAGGTAGCACAGGTGTTCATCAGTGAGATAGTGACATTGCATGGTGTTCTAAAGAATATTGGGTCAGACAGGGATGCAAAGTTCACTTCCATGTTTTGAAAGGAGTTATTTGTAGGTTTGGGTACAAATTTGACCTTCAATACAACTTATCATTCACAGACAGATGGAGAGACAAAGAGGGTATGTTGGATCTTGGAGGATATGTTGAAGATGCACGTGATGCACCAACAGAGGAAATGGGAGGAGTATCCTCCATTAGTTGAGTTCTCATAGGGAAATGGTTATCAGTTGTCATTGAGGACGAGTCCTTTTGAGGCATTGTATGGGTGGAGTTGTAACACTCCCACCAATTGGGGTGATCCAGTGAACATTGTACTTATTGCATTGGAAGACATGGAACAGGAAATGCAAGTTATAAAGAAGAATCTAAAGGTAGCACAAGATAGGTAGAACATTTATGTGGATGAGAAGAGGTTATTCAGGGAGTTTCAAGTTGGGGAGCATGTATATTTGTGCATTAAGCCCAAGAAAATATCTTTGAGGATTGGCTCATGTGCCAAGTTAGCACCATGATATTGTGGGCCTTTTGAGATCCTTTAGAGTATTGGATTAGTGGTATATCGACTTGCACCACCTCCAATAGAGAAATTCCATGATGTTTTCCATATTTCATTGCTTAATAAGTATATGAAGGATGTTGATAATGTTATTGATTGGTTTGTATTGCAGGTGGAGCAAGAAGGAGATTTCCAGCTGGAGCCTCAGTGTATATTGTAGAGGAAACATCTCATGCACAGGAAGAGATCCATGCAGGAAGTTAAATTATAGTGAAAGCACTTTGGGCCTGAAGAAGCTACATGGGAGATGGTGGATCAGATGCAGGCCCTGTATCCTTCATTGTTTGTTGTTGAGGCAAAGCAGTTTTAGTTTGATGTTAGTATATGTTTTGGTATACGTATGTATATGTATATGGATCTAAATACCGCCATTAGATAAGTTATAAATCTCCAATAAGTGGTATGGGTGTCGTGTTATTATGCTTGTTATATTTTCATGTTGTCATGATGCTTTTATTTTGAGAAAGTCTTTCATTGTAAATACTGCAACAAGATAAGTTATAAAGTTCCATGGGCAGTATGTTTGCTTTTTAAAAGTTTTTCTAAGGTCATGGTGTGGTTTAACACTGAGGACAGTGTTCCCCAAGAGGGAGGTTTCTGTGCTAGCCCTAGTGAAAAGTACATGTAATAAAATTTAATAAAGGTAAAATAAGACTGTCGTTAAGGGAAACTTATTCCAAGCTAAATGTTGTGTAAAGATATCCTAGCGGGCATCACTGGATGTGCATTTTGGCTAAGGAAAATTGGAAAAGGCTAAGGCAAAGGCATTAAAAGGAAAAAAGGCATTTTTGGCACATTTATTTATGAAAATAATTGAAATTAAGATAAAAGGGAGGTGAAAAGTCACAGGTTGCATATAAGGAGGAAAATGAAGAAATAGAGGCCTCATTAATAAAAAATCTTCTAAGGATCAGTTAGTAACCTTTTGTCAATTCAAGTTTGGAGCTTCTGATTACTTTCTCTCTCTCTCTCACTCTTGGTCACTTAGAGTTTTCTTGGAGCACTCTAGTTCTGGATCAAGGAAGGAAAAGCAAGGAAAGGAAAGGAAAGGAAAGCAAGGATCAAGGAAGGAAAAGAAGGATCGGGCAACTTCAGGAGGAATACTTGCACATAACATTTTTCATGTGTGATTTCCTAGATGGTTTGGACATGGATGGATTTCCATGTTGGTGTATGGTTCTCGTGTTGATGGTGGCATGGTTTTGTTGGGTTATGACAGTGGTTTTCAGCCTAGCCTTGCCTTTTTCTAGATGCCATGGTATGGTGGGATGTTTATCTCGGTTTTGAGGTTTGGTTTGCTGGATGGATTTTGGAATCTGAGGCAAAGATGGTCTCCATGTTCATTCTCAAAGGTCTAGGAATCCCTTGAACAATTTTGGCGGGATACATGTTAAAGCGTGAGGGAGGAGTCTTTGTTTACGGCCTAGTGATTTGGGTTTGGATTTTGGTAAAGTGTAAGACATTGGTCTTAGTTTAGGGCCTAGTGATTCGGGATTGGATTGCGGTAAACCCTGAGAGGGAAGGAGATGAAAAATTCCTCAAGGATAGTGATGGATTCCGGATGGCATTCCAAGTTCAATTTGGTTTTGATTGGAGCACCGATTTTTGTGTAATAACAGTTTGATGAGGGTGGAGGTGGTTTAACCTCTAGATTCCCTTGGTTGTTCTTGGATTGATTTTTATAAGATCCCACATTCATGCTTTGAATATGTCACGGGGGTTATTGGATGAAAGGGAGATTTGGTTCAACCATGTCTAGGGTCGAGTGGTATGTGGAAGTACTGAAACTGGTCGAATTTTCTATGATTAATAAAAGATAAGTTCTCTTAATTTTGCATGGGTTTATATGTGGATTTAATGGCTGTCATATATCTAATATTCATATGGTTTTATGTTGGTTATATGACTGGTTCATGTCATGGTTATTTCATGTATTCACTTATAATTATTAAATGGATGGATGAAAGACCTAATTGATGTTATAATAATTCAACGAGAAGGTGGTGATCCTTATGGTTATGTTTAATAAGTGCTTTCAGTCATTGATGCTATGTCTTGTATCTTAGACCTGTAGGTTGCACTGATGCCAATTGTTTGACAGAATGTCAGTCCCGGTTGGGGATGCTCAGGCCTATTCCTAAGGTTTAATTTTGACTTGTTTATATTTTCATCATGTCTTTGATGGATTCTAGAGGTTGTAACAAGTTTTGGGAAGAGGTCGAGATTCTGGGCTAGAAAAGTGGCTAAATTCTCAAAGATGCTGGCACAGGTTTGCTGAAAAGAGTCCATGGGTGCTGGCACATAGCCCTGTGGGGGCGAGTTTGGCTTTTGGGCACTATCTTTCCTATAGCATGAGAGCGATTAGGGGTTAAAAGGCTGAAATCATTGATGGGACTTAGGGACAGGATGTCTGAGTGGTTGACATGTCTCTTGAGGGTGTTGTTTCTGATGTGGATGGGTTTGTTTGATATGTTTTGTCGGTTCCATTCCCTTAAGGTCACCAAGGAAGGTGAATCCCTTATAGTGACCTCTCTCGTCACATGTTTACCCCGACTGGTCGGTTGCTTGGGTGGACCTAGGAGGAGGGGGAGTTACAACACAAGAGCATAAATATATGTACACTAGGGTGAGACATTCAAGTTATTGAAAATGGAATTGTATCTTTCTAACAACATTTTCAAGCACATGAACTTTTAAAGGGATTTTAAGATATTTTTGAAAACACATTTCTCGGAAGTGCTACCAGCATAGTTCTATGCCTAAGTGGTAAATAATTCCTCAAGCATGGTTGGTCATTTCAATTGGTTTCAGAGTGGGTAAGTCATCTCCACCTAAACTTATTTAGTGAAATAACATTCAAAAAATATATTAGAGATTCATTTTTCTTGTTTCTTACAAATATGGGATCTTGAAGGTCCTTGAATTCCCCTCTTTCTCAATTTTTCTACAGTCAAGAATTTGTATTGATCAAGAAGCCAAAAAAGGAATTAAAATTTGAGCTAGCATTCTCTTTCCATATTGTGTTTCCAACTTATTGTTTTGGGAGAAGCTCTATGAGGGAGGATAAATGCATCTTAACCTTCCAGCATGGAGTACTTACAGTTTTTCCACCCAAACTGATCTGCCTCCTCAATCCTCCATAGTGCACATCCCACCATATTAGCTTGAAGATTTACAACCAGGTGTTGCATGTTTTTGGGGGCATTTTTCAAATACAAAAATATCTAATTTCCATTGATATCCCAATTATAAATGTCTATTAAATTTATTTTACCTTATGTCGAAAATAATTCTCTAAGATGCATAATTTATTTATTTAATTGCATTAGTTATTTATCCCTTACTTCATTTATCCATATATTTATATCTATATCATTTCCTCAATCCAAATATATATAATAGCTAATGCGCGGTGCTACCACTATAAATAATTTCCCTATAGTAGAGTCTTCCCTGGAGGCTTGAATTAGATCAAGGCTTCTTATTCTCTCTTTTTGAGGGTATTTTGTTTTGAGGATTGTCTTCCACCAATCTTCTTCCCTAGTGATAAATCTCCAAACTAACTTTTCTACTATTTCTTTCTTCATGAGCACATGATCTATAATGACAAGGTCCCCACATATTTTAGGATACTTTAATATGGCCCATTTTATAAAAAGAAATTTCTTCATGCTAGAAAAATCTCCTTGCCATAAGAACTTGAGAATTTCCTTTGCCATTATAGAAAGAATGATTTGATGAGCAAGAAGATTTGAGAATTGGAAAAGAGGAAGAGAAAGAAAACAACTTTAATAATCATATTCCACCCAGATTGATTGAGCCAATGAGCATCACATGCTATAAATATCACCTTATATTTGGAAATGACTCCATCCTAGGCTTGTGGGGAGTGAGATTTCAAATAGAGTGGAATGCCTACGTATTTGAATTATTCCAATATTCCATAGAATTAAAACCTAGGATTCTTCCAATTTCACTCTGCTTATGGATAGAGATATTCCAAGAGTAAATTTGATACTTCCTTGAATTTATGAGTCCCACTCAGGTCTTAGGTAAGTAGTCTAGGAAAAATTGAAAATTCCCTATAACTATTATTAAATCTCCTCCCAGTAAAAGGGTGTGATCAGTAATTTGGCAATTATTTGTATTCTTTGTTCCTAGAAAAATCACTAAGTCTAATAAACAGTTCTAGCATCTTTCAAACTCCCACCATTTTCTATGAGAATCCACCATTATTATGCACAAAAAAGGAGATGAATGGTAGCACTAACACAAGCCTCTTGAAACATAAAAGAAACATGCAACTCTTCCATTTACTAGAGGGCAAATCTTGGGAAATTAGATGGAGAGAGAAACCCAAAAAATAAATTTATTATGAAAGCCAAATTTTGACATAACCTTGAATAAGTATTCAAATCATACTTTATCAAAGGAGTTTTGCATGTCTAGATTTATTAACATACCATTATCTCCTTTATCTTGGATGGAGTGAACAACTTCTTGTAGAAGAATGATATTATCAATTGTTTTCCTTTATACATAAATCCACCCTGATTTTTGGAAATGATTTTTTAAAAGAGGAATTTAAGTATTGTGGCCACTATCTTTGAAATAACCTTATAAGTGGCATTACAAAACGAGATAGGCGTGAGCCTTCCAAATGAGTATGGGTTGTATTCTCTTGGCCCAAATGTAAGGAAGGAGGTATTAATTCGTCATCCCATGTAATTATATTTAAAAGAGTAGTCTATCATTATGCAAGAGTAAAATTTTATCACCTCCTATAGTTGATTATTAAAATAAAATATGAACCCATATGTTCCTAGAGCTTTATTCGACTTAAAAGAAAACATAAAGTTTTTTATTTCTTCCTTATTGAGATCTTTCACTAGTGAAAGATTATCCCATGAAGTTATAAAGTGTTATGCCTGTATAATTTTTCTTCAGTCGTGTTGTACATATCACCATAGTGGTGGAACACCTCAATCTTTGATCTATGAGATGTTTGATATTTTTCTACCTCTTGCTACAATTTATTTTATGTTATTTTTCCAAAATCTATTTCTTGTCTAGTTATGAATGTATTTGTTGGTCATATCCCTTACTTGAATATAGAGACCTCTAGACTTTGGTCTCCAAATTTCTTCCTCCTTTTTTAGCATTATGGGATATTCTTAAAACTACTCCTTCTCCTCATGGTGAAGATCATTTGTGACTAGCCCTTCCTCTAGTTTGGATTGGAGCATCTCCATATGTGTTTGGTGAACCTGTACAAAAAAAATCTATCAATATTCTGATCTCTGGCCCATTTTTATAAGACTTATTTTAGTCTTTTAATATTATTTTCCTAGATTGATTTTAGGATTCCAAGAACCCACTCTCCCCATACCTGCTTTACGAAATATCTAGAACCATCCATTCTAGTATATATTGGACAATACTGAAAGGGTAAAGGACTATAGTCTATATTTTGATAAATTTCTAACTCTATTGGATGATGATATGAGTTGTTTCAAGGGAGAATATATGAAGTAGTAAATGATTTTTTTATAATAAATAATTTGATATAAGAAATATATCTGATCTTGAAGCAATATGGCCTAGGCTTGTTCTATTATTATTCCACATAAACTTGGTTGGGGAAGGATTAATATCAAATAAATTTAACTTTTAAATGAAACCTTCCATATTTTCCTAAAGTTTGTTTCACAATAGATCCCCCTTTTTCCTCCCATTGATGCAAAGTTGTATTACAATCCCCACCAAGGATACAATATTAACTAAATTTTTAGTCTCTTAGATCAATTAATGAAGCCCAAATCTATAATTTTTATTTGAAATGGGTTGGCATATAGAGTAGAAGAACTATAGGAATTTATTTGTACATTAATGATTTCACCTTTATCATTCGTTTCTTAGACCCTAATAATGAACAATTCTGGGAGATTACCCTCATTAGTTACGATTTGTATTAGTTCCCCCTTGCTAATGAGTTGAGTATCCTCCCTTTTTAGTAATTATATTTCATTTGATCAATTTTGAATCCAAGATTGATTGGTTTCCCATTTAATTATCATTTTCTTCTTTCTCCATTCTTATCTCCTAATTTGTCTTTCTTCCTACATTTGTATGAATCCACTCTTTCTATTTTTCCTTCTTTGCTTGAGATTTCTCATCTAGAGAACTATCAAGGGTTGGCCTTTTTTTATGTTTTTGGGAGAGTGGTATTGTTCCACTTTTGATGAAGACTTTGCCACTGGTTGTGTGGGTGTTGGGTTATCTTTCAAAGTAAAAATATTCTCATCAATCCGCTCTGCATTTGTATCATATCTTGATTTGGGTTATTTCTCTAGAGATATTGAAGTGTTTCTCATATGGATTTATCCTTCTTCCTTGATCATATTTAGGGAATCATAGTTGCTACTTCTATTGTTATTCCCTTTTGTGCAATTGATTCTTCTCCATTCTCTCGACTATGTTTTTTTGTATAAGCTGGTCCTTTTCCTTTATTTCCATTCAATTCAAATTACCTTGGTTAGTTATTAGTTTCATTGATATGCCCTCCTTATTTTTGGTTGTAGCCATTGATTGTCCTCTTCCACTTACTTTTGCTGCTCCAATTTCTTTCTACAACTTCTTGCAAAGTGGTCAGATTCATGGTAGACTTTGCACAATTGGGAATTAATCCTAATATACCTCGTAGATGTGAGACTATTTGTAACACTCCCTCCTAACCCCTTATCCTAATCTAGGGATGTAATAGGTGTTACCTTTGAATTAACCTAACCTCCATAGTCTGTCATGGAGATGGGGTTACAAGAGTGCTCCTTTTTCAAATTTTGTAGAATTAAAATTTGATATCACCATAACAGCTAGCTCATTGATAACTTTCTAGTGATATAATTTTTTTCTCAATCTAAGTTAAATATTAAAACTTATTCCCATTTGAAGTTTTGGCCGATTAAAAGAAACCATGCCATCAGTAGTCACTATTTGACACCCAAATGGCCTCCGCCAAGCCTTCATGGCACTACCACGCTATAAATGTGGGACCCAAAGTTACTTTCCACATCACAATGGAGCAGCACTCCAAGGCCTTTCTATCCAATGCATGTGGCCACTAAGAAGTAACAAAAATGGGAAATGGGAAGCCGCCTAGTGGGTAGGGTTCTTGTACCAGAACCTTTCCAAGATTAAAACTTTCATCATTAGCATCGTCCCTTTTAATTTCACACAACGTTCCAATCTATAGTGGTAGGCATTGGTCCAATTGCATGGTTCCATGAAATAGAACCTTGGGTAGGTTAAATTGACTGTCAATGAGCACGCATCTATCACATTCAGAACATGTCAGAACCCATGGTGATGATCGATGGGTAGCAATAACGTTACATTTTGAAACCATAGTTCGATTAGCCAAACTACTATTGCTTCACCCAATGAAAATTCAACCATAGCACCGATGATGAGTGGTGTTCCATGTTGCTTCTCTGCAAATACGATGTCCTGAAGGCCAAGATCCCAACATGTTCACTCCCAACAAATCTTACTGTTGGAGTCCATTTTCCTACTTCTTTTCTTGCCTCAATCTAATGCTTCTAAGGCTTGAAGGCTAAGAGCCCAACTTTGGGGTGCTATGGTTTGAGGCCGCAATCTTAGAATTTTAATATCAATGAGTGGAAATGGTGAGAGGGAAGATCCTACTCTCTAGCTGCAGAGATACTTTTCCTAAAGTATAGAACCATATCCCTCACAATACCTTTCTATAGCCAATAACAAATAGGTGTCCAAGTTACTTCTTCTTTAGAATTTAAGAGAGAGGACATAGTCTCAAAATTCAATCCCATGCAGATTGAAAGTTATCTACAAGTCATGAATAGGATAAAAAAATCCATAATCAATTATTCAATGTTCATAATATTGTCTGAGGAATTATATATCCTCTACTAGAGAACCATAAAGTTTGTTAACTGCATATTTTATTCCATCCCTTAGACATACCAACCAAGTGAAAAAGAACATTACACAATATTAACATATCAACCATAAACAAATATTGGATAGTAAAGTCCAAACATTGATGTATCAATCAACATATGATATAACATATATGTTTTGAGCTCTACAACAGGATTAATAGAGCTAGATATTCATATATACATAAACATCTTAGACAACTTTCAACCATAGATACAAAAAGATTTAAGCATTTAGTCATGAATCATACATAAGCATATATGAACTTGTTATCAAATTAAGCATAACACATCATTCATTAATGAACTATACATAAATCTGTATACTTATCTGAAAGAGATAAATCAACTCACAACTAGAGAAGGGAATTACACTCTCCACCCAACCATAGGCCAACCACATTGTAATCTCTCTTGCAGTTGGCCACCACAAAGGTAGATCCTGAGTTTGAGGGGATGCTTGTAAATAGGAATTTTACACCAATGGATTTGGTCAACCACTCTAAATATGGAGTCCACTACTTGGGTGGTTCATCAACTACTCTTTGGTAGTAACACCCTAGTGACTTTATTACTCTTCCTAATTCAAAACATAAGGCTTCACCCAAATATAGGTGTGTTATTTAGCTTTTGAGGATTGAACCCATTGTGATGGTGGTTAAACAACCAAGTGGAAAGCATATAGTGGTGTATCTAGTTGTTCGTTAAGAATTACGTGGCTTAAAAAATGAGGAAAGCACTTAATGGTGTAAAAACCGAACCACAAGCACTTTATGGTTTAACAAAAAATGCAAGCATTAAATGGTTTAACAACCAAACTATAAGTATTTAACACCTTTATATTTTACATTATTTAGGAAGATTTATAATTCTCATTCTTTAAAAAAATATTTCAATAAAGGATTGAAATAAACTATTTCAATATCCATGTTAACTAATATATTTCAATATCAACTTCATAAATATATATGCATAGAGAGGAGTTAAAAAAAGATTATTTTAATGTCAACAATAACAAAATATTTTTCAAGTTAGGCTAGATCAAGTGGTTGAGGAGGGAAGTTAACTCCCTCACCACTATTGTTTGATTCCCTAAAATTACATGCTTAGCCTGCATTGACGAGGCTCATGGAGTAGGCATCTCAAGGGGGTTTTTACTCCATCCATTGTAAATGTGGGATGTCTTGGCTCCTTCTTAGTCATTTGGTCACAAAAAAAAGTAATAATAAAATATTTGAATGCTCAAAGATAAGAAGTAATTGAAAGTAAACAAATTGAATTAATTCTTAATAAGAGGGGAGCCTCTAGGGTTAGCTCAATTGGTCGAGTCCCCATTGTTAAAGAAAATTTTCTATTAAGAGGTCAAGAGTTCAATTATCTCAACAATATTATGGTCAAGCTCTATGGTTGAGCCAACAGGAAGTGGTCCCTGCAGGTCGATCTACGTAGTACAAAAATTTTGTGGATCTAGAGGTTATTGATCTTCTCGTCTATGAAATGGGCAAGTTGGTCTTCCAAATCTCACAACTTGTAGGAGAGAGAAAAAAAATAGTTTGAGAAATTGGGATATGTAATTTCACAGTGAAAACGTTGGAATATCTACGTTGGAAAATCTAATCAACAAATTTTCCTTTTGTATACAAGGTACCATAACACTTGTATTCAAATTTTTCTTCCCTATCAATATTTTACATTCCCTATAAAGTAATATGGATGTCACTTATACATGATATTTATGAAAAAATGGTGGCATATGTAGGTGGAAATGCATCCTAGCTAGAGAAATTATAAGATTTTGAACATTTGTAGGAGTACAATATCCAAGTTACTTTGAGCCAATGCAATTTATACTTATAAATTATGTATCATTAGACTCAAGCTTTAGTCCAAAAGAACAAGTTTAAGTGGTGTTTGGTCTAAACTTTAGCAAATCGACATATAAGCTAAGATAATGGTTTTCATAAAAGATATAGATTCACCTAAAATTTTTGACATAGTAGATATGTTGGCTTTAGGGAGTATATGTGATGTGGATTGTATGATGTAATATCTTTTGTTTGGAAATAATATATTAGATGTGTTTTCAAAAAATATAAAATTGAAGCAACTAATTGGAAACACTAATGCAAATAATTCATTTTCATTATCATTCACAAGGAAAATAAGAAACTTAGAATAGAATAGGGGTTTGTAGACTACCTCTAGGATAGAAAATAAGATGACAGTCATGATTTCCTACCTAAAAATCCCTACTCTCGACACACAATATTGTGATCTTCCCCTTCTTCGATAGGTCCTTCAACCTTGTCAAATTATCAATTCTTCATGTAAACTTCCCTAGATTCCCATTCGACTTCTTGGAAATACCTCAAGTGCTTCTAGCCCTAGAAAAAATCCCCACGTTCTTGGTAAAATTACTTGCTTTCTTGATCACTTGGAATTAATGTACATATTTGGTTAGTTATAATTGTAAGTATTATAAAATATAAATAAACTTACATCTTACTCTCACTTAGATGAATCAGTTCATTGTTGATATCACAACCCTCTATGAAGGAGATATGGCAAAAGTATCTCATTCTCACTCTTAACCATAAATAAAATATCTTGATTTCTATGTTAAATAAAATAATTATATATGAAATTTACACACACACACACACATATATTCTCATGTTTAATTGAGGGAGATTTATAATTCTTATAGTTTTTAAAAATACTTCAATATGGAAGGTTAAGTACTATTGACGTGTATTTAAATCTATTTGTAACAAAAAAGACATTTTATCACGAACATTGTTGTCCATAAATAAAAATTTCATTGTCAACCATGTATATATCTAATGAAAAATATGCTTTTATGATCAAAACATTTAGTTTAAAATCCAATAAAGATTTGCTAGAGTTGAAAGTTGTATATTCTAAACAATCCAAGTAATCCAGGAGATTTTCAAGGCTTGGTATCCTTTTATGGATTAATATTTCAATTTACGAAAACTTTTATGTGCGTGTGCACACACAGATATAACCGATATAGATCCTTCTTAACTATAGGTCTATCAAGTGTTGAGAGGATCAAAACTCTTGAAATGTAAATCTTATATATTCAATATGTATGGATCTCTACTAGTTGATATTACAAAGCAGTGTGAAGGTGATGTGGTAAAAATGTTACACTCTGAATCTTTGCCATAAATAAAATATTTTGATATATACGTAGGTAATATAATTTTATATCAACCTAAAAAAACACCTTTATATTTCATTTTCTATTGAGGATGTTTATAATTCTCATAAGTTTAAAAAATATTTCAATAAGGTATTTCAATATCCATGTTAACTAATATATTTCATTATCAACTTCATAAATATGTATGCATAGAGAGAAGGAGTTAAAAACAGATTGTTTTAATGTTAACAATAATAAAATATTTGTTAAGTAAGGCGGTTGAGATATGAAGTTAACTTCGTCACCACCGATGTTTGATTCCTTGAAATGACATGCTTAGCTTGCATTGATTAGACTTAAAGAGTAGGCAGCCTGAGGGAGTTTTCACATCTTCCTTGGTCAATACGGAACGTCTTTCCTCTTGCTTAGTCATTGGGTCGTTATTGTCAAAAAGAAAAGAATAATAATAAAAATTTTGAATGCTCAAACATAATAAGTAATTGAAAGTAAACAAATTCAATTACTTCTTAATAAGAGGGGAGCCTTTAGGGTTAGCTCAATTGGTCAATTCCCCATCGTTAGCGAAAATTTTCTATTGAGAAGTCACAAGTTCAATTCTCTTATCACTCTTAGGGTTGGGATGTATGGTTGAGCCGGCATGAAGTGATCCCTTCGAGTGGATCTGCCTAGGTCAAAAATTTCATGGATGTAGTGGTCATCGATATTCGGGTCTGTGAAAGGGGAAAGTTGGTCAACAAAATCTCACAACATGTTAGTTTTAGAAATGGAGGTCATTGGAGGGAAATGAAAACACTTGTAGCAGAAAAAAAGGTTTGAGAAATTGTGATATGTAATTTCATAGTGAAAACATTGGAATATCTACTTAACTATGCAACAAATTTTTCTTTTGTATGTTAAGTACCATGGCACTTTTGTTCAAAGTTTTCTTCGCTATGAATATTTTACTATCCTTATCAAATAATATGGATGTAACTTATACATGATCTTTTTGCAAAAATTGTGGCACATGTAGGTGGAAATGAATCCTCGCTGGAGAAATGATAAGATTTTAAACATTTGTACCTGAAGTACAAGGTCCAAGTCACTGTGAGTCAATACATTTTATGCTTACAAATTAAGTATCATTAGACTTGAAATTTTAGTCCAAAAGAACAATTTTAAATGGTGTTAGGTCAAAACTTTAGCAATCCATATATAAGCTTGGATAAGGATTTTCATAAAATATGTAGACTCACCTGAAATTTTTGCCAAATTAGATATATTGACTTTAGGTAGTATATTTGATGTGAATTTTATGATGTAATATATTTTACTTTCTATTAATATATTAGATGTATTTTCAGAAGAAAAAAAATCAAGCAACTAATTGGCAACACTAAAGACAATCATTCATTTTCATTATCATTCACAAGTAAACCAAGAAACTTATAAAATATTAGGGGTTTGTAGCAGAGTTGCGAGGGAGCGCTCCCCCCCCCGCTCCCGCTCCCAATCCGCGCTCTGAGCGGGAGCGACTTGGGAGCACGCTCCCTAAAAAAAATTTCGCTCCCTGCCTTTTCGAGAGTGATTTCGGGAGCATTTTGCCTTTTTTGCAATTTTTTTTTTTTTTGTAGTAGTGTTTGAAATGCAATTTTTTTTGAAAGAAACAAATAAGTTTTTAGTGGGGCAGCTTAATGATCAATTCTAGGCCCTAGTATTGATATGCTATTCATGGTAATGTTTAAGAATTCTCCTTAATATTCATTTTCATCCTTTTACTTAAATTTTTAACATTACCATGAAATGACTCAGGATGTTTGAGAGTGGTTCTGGCCTCATTGGATTTCATATGGAGAAAGTAGAATTTTAGATTTCATACAAAATCCACCAGACTTATCAATTTTTCAGGATTTCAGGATTGGGGGATTGCAATGTTTCCATTGAATTTTGTCATGTATTAGGGTATGGAACTCGTATTTAATCAAGAGCGCCAATCCCTCTATGTACCTTGATGTTAGTGACATTGGTTGTCGAACTCCTCTATCATGACCCTCCAAAAAATGTACGCATCACTCAAACAAAATCTTGACTTGACATGCTATGCTTGTTCTATCTTATGTTAATGCTTAGAGGGTGATATTAATGACAAAGATCCCTATATAGATACAGAGGTAATGACAAATATACCTCTGGATATTAATGCTTAGAGGGTGATATTAATGAAAAAGACTCTGATTTTCCAACAAGACTAAAAAATTAGACATTTCTCGTGGTGGCAAGAGGCCCAAGCATAAGAAATAGATAGTAGATTTACTTCTCTTTTCTAGTTTCTAGTAACTTTTATAACTATTGACTCTTTCATATTTATTATGATATTTTTTTAAACAATATATGACAATTTAAGTTTGAAGTTGGCAATTATAACTCATTAGTAATGAATTATGAATATGATGCTTCATGAAAGTTGAAAGTTGCTTCATTTCATTTCATTTTGATAACATTTCATTTCGTGTTAGATATTATTTGTTGTAATGGTTACACTTAGCTTACAAGTACAACTTTGGTGATCAATGATGATAAATGTTATATATTGAATTTTGAATGCTTGAAACTTTATGATTGATGAATCATGAAACTCAATATGTTGTATGTTACTATGTAACTAACTTGTGGACGTGGTTGATGAAGAATATAACTTCTAGATGATTGTTGTTGTATGGTTCAATCTATGTGTTTTTATGTTTTTTATATCTAATTCATTATTCTACATGTTTTTGTTGACATATATGTATCAAAATATAATATCTATATATATAGATATATATATATATATATATATATATATATATATATATAGATATATATATATATATATATATATATATATATATATATATATATATATATATATATATATATATATATATATATATATATATATATATATATCTATATAAAAACGCTCCGGGATTCGCTCCCAAACCGGGAGCTTCTGAAAATGTCGCTCCCGCTCCCGTTTTCGCTCGCGCTCCCCGCTTTCGCTCCCACTCCCAAGTAACATTGGTTTGTAGAGTACCTCTTAGAGAGAAATAAAGATGATCGTCGCAATTGCCAACTTGAAAACACCTACTCTTGACACACAACCTTGTCATATTCCTCTTCTTCAATAGGTCCTTCAACATTGTGAAATTCTCAATTCTCCATGTAGACCTCCGTAGATGCCCATTCGGCTTCCTAGAAAGACCTCAAGAACTTCTAGCCCCAACATTAAGCCTCACATTCTTGGTAAGGCTACTAGATTTTGTGATCACATTGAAGTATGTGTTGAGCACAGTCGTGTCCTTCACCAAATAACCCATATCAAGAGCCAGAAAGTCTAACATCTTCATGTATTCATTCCACCCAAGGCTGGTATTATTTACATTCGTGTTTTCCATTGCAAAGTAACCATAGGAATCCCTATGCCTATGACTCATCCCAACGTGCTAATTCAGGACAAGCATTTGAAAAAGGCACCAAAAACTATGGCTTGGAAGGGTAGACACAAACTTCTCTATTTCATTTCTTTCGAAGCTCATGGAAATATAATAAACCCCATCGATAGTTAATTGATACACACTAAGCTGATAATTCCGTTCTCCAACCAGAAATATTGGGCTCATGATCTTTTGTGTATTAATAATTTCTTTGAAAAGGGAGAATTTGTGTACCTTCAAAGTCAATTTGTTGCTTAGAACATTAGTATAGGTGCAATGTCCATAGAAATATTTTGCAACTGAACCTCATTTTCCCCTAAACAAGTCATTGACTCGTGCATGACCAGTATCAGTGCCATGATTAGCACTGCATCATTTACTAAGAACCCTAACCTGGAATCCAAGATGATAGATCTTGGTTGAAAGTCACACTAGCCATGGGATGACTTATTTCTAGAGTATTAGTGCTAGGAATCCCATTGTATCAACTTCACCTCATTTCGTTGGTTGGTTACACAAATTTGATAGTTGCTGAAGTAACACAAAATCCTCCCCTTGCAAAACAATGTGATATCCTCCCCTTCCCTGGGATGTGAGATATGTTGGTTTTAACAACATAAACATACAAATATAAAAATATACATAAAAAATAAGAAGCAAGAAACATAGGGAGTGATAAACCCCGAAGGGGAAATTCATTAAATTATGTCATCCCCTTATATTACATGTAGTGTACAAATGGCCTCTTATATAGCTATAGACAATCATAAAGGTTCAAGTAAACTTATTTATTTCATTTTAACGAAACACATAGTCATACCACCCTACAGTTCATTTCTAACTAACTTTATTTATCAAATCACAAGTAGGAGTTACTCCAATGTACTACCCCTTAACGAATACTTGTGATATGCTACACTCATTATACTATATTTATGTACCTTCGAAGACGAACAATTTCACTTCCCCTAATCATCATTATCATGGGTTTTTTCACAGGCTTACCATAAACCATATAGTCAATTTCTGTGTACCACTATCAACACTTCACATTGTGTGGGTTTTGTTGACTAGAACCATTGGTGGTTTTAACCACAAATCTTACTTTACAAAGTGGTTTTAAGAGTACCACAGGCTTCTCAACATAAAAAAAAATTGGCAGTATACACATCTCATCATGCTTACATTAACATTGACCTAGGTACATTCAATTCAAATTAAGTAAGATTGTTAAACATTTTAGGGATTTTTTATTTGCACTTTTTAGGGATGTTGATTTTCATATGGATATATATTCATTTGCATCTATACATTACTATTGTTCTTCCTTGCTTCCTTTGTTTCTTCATCCTCTGCATGTTTTCCATCTACACATTCCCATCATTCTTTGTTCTTTGTGTCATCATTTTTAACTTTCTGCTCCATGATTTTCTTTGTTTGTTGTTGCACCATTCTCTTATCATTTTATTTCCTATTGCATCACTTTTTGATCATCTCAATCTCTTTTTTGTCGAAGCCTTTTATCTTTCTATGATGTTGCATCTCTTAGATCTATTTATTGTTGCATTCTTTTCTCTACTATGCTCTGCTACTACAACCTTTTGTCATGCAGTCATCATTCTTCCTACAAACAAGTCATTATTCATTATAACTTGGTCCTCACCTTGTCATTCGATAAATCAAGTTAGTTAGAGATTAACCATATAGTTGAACGGTTATGTGGTCGGTTAAAACGAAATAACTAACTTTAACTAGACTCTTATGATTTCCTATAGTGATATAAGAGGCTAGATGTACACTACATGTAATATAAGGGGTTGACATAATTTAATGAATTTTCCCTTCGCGGATTTATTGTTCTTTGTGTTTCTTGCTTCTTATTTTTCATATCTATTTGTAAGTATGTATGTTTTAGGCTCTCAAAAACAACACGATTATAAAACTAAATGACAACATGTAGCATATTTTTATAGTCTCCTCATAGATGAGAAAATCCCTTGAAACAACCTCCCGTCAAAAACACCTTCAAAGTAATTATTTTATCTATTAAAATTTTAATTATAAAACAATTTTAATTAAAAAAATATCTAATATATAAAAAGAATTTAATAAAATAAAATATTAATCTGATTATTAACCTATTTTTATATAAATTTTATTAATATAATGATATATTTATTATTTCAATTTTTCTAAAACATCATTAACACTATTTTAAAATATTTCATTTATATAAATATATAAAGCTATATTTTTTAATAAATATAATATAACTAAAATTTACATATTTTAAAATTAAATAAAACAAAAATATCATTTTATATATTAAATTGATTCAACATAAATATAATACTTTGTAACATCAAGAACGTAACACTTTATTTTCTCAACTATCATCTTTCAAAAATAAGTAAATGTTGGTCAAAACTAACATTTCATTTCCACAACTTTCCATTCGTCTCAATAGTCAAACTTAAATGTTTCTCTAAACTCTAATATTAATTGCATCTAGGCAAAAGATTCACTTCTGCCAAGTTTCGTTTTGGTGTAATTTTATTAATATCTGTTATTTTTTTCATTAGAATTTAATATACTTTTAAACAAGATTGTGGTTTCTTATAATTTAAAATATATATATTTATAAATAAATTTAATGGCTTAAAAAACACCAGTTGAAAATTTATAAATTACACACTTCAAACTTTTAAATTTATATTCCACCGTTCGTATTACAAATCTCGTTTCATATTACCCTGTTAAGTACTCACAATTACACAACTGTACATTGATTCATTTTATGTTTTTTTTAATTATTTTTTAATCATTCATATATGGTTATTAATTATATAAAAAATGCTTAATCAATGGATATTATCATTGAAAATTCTTACAGTGAATTTGCATCGCCGTCATCCTTTTTAGAGAAACAACTACTTGTATTTTAAAATCTTTTTACAACACTCAATTACAGATTAACATAGTGAAACTTTTTGAAATATTTTTCAACATACTATTACTATTGGCGTTGGTATTGGCATTTTTTATTATTATTCATTGTATTTTTCATGCTGGTGTTAATAATTAATTGTTATAGTCCTTTGCTTTTGCTGGCTCCAGTTAATTGTTATAGTCCTTTGCTTTCGCTGGCTCCAATAAGATTCGCCCGTCTTATTATACGTGTCAAAGTAATGTATTATGCTTTGAAATGGTTTAAAAAGGTATGTGAACATTGTATGGCAAATCTCGTCGTGCTTTAAAATGAAATGGGAAAATATTTGACACTTTTTTATTAATGAAATGAGTTCTTTTTAACCAAGCTTATTCATACGGATAGATTTACAAGAAGGATTTTCTCAAAAATATTTTTATTGTTGTGATAAATAAGCTTTTGTATGTAATAGCAGAATGTTGAAGGTTAAATTCAACGTTTTTGTCATTTTACATACAATATTTTACCAACTGCGAAATCATCTAAAATCATTATTTTTACATAAATTTTTGAATAATATATGAAATTTGAAACTCTTTCTTGATGATTGGGATCTTTTTATGTGACATTTTAATACGATTTGTCCTTTTATGGATAAGAGTATATTTAATCTAGCAATTCTCTTTGTTACCAAGAAAAAATATCACCATACATAACATAGAAATGGTGAACTCATGAAATTCTATCGCCATACATAACATAGAAATGTTGAAATTAATATGCATAACATAGAAATGTTGAAATTAATAAATTTTTCAATTGCATGATGATTATTTTTTGGTGTTGTTTATGATCAATTGGAATGGGAAACATGTAGTTTGTGTAACCTAGGTCTCATGTTCACATGTAGCTTGTGTAACCTAGGTCTCATGTTCACATGTAGCTTGCGGGATGAAGATTTCTTAGTTTATGGTTTACTTGGTTTTATTCGAAATATTTTTTATATGCCTAAAGTGCTCTCAACTTCTAATGTTCACTAAAAGAAATTCTATAAGTATGTTTATGTTCCAATCTCCTGTCAAAAGAGAAAATCATTAAAAATTACTTTAATTACATGTTCCGTTGTAATAAACAAAACAATGGATATTAGGAACAAAGATTAGTACGGGTTAACTTCCACTTCCAATCTCATATAAAGAGTCAAATTATAGTTTATGAATATCTCTACATTTCAATTTTCAACATTATGCTAAAATGAAAAAGTGTACTTATGTTACAATTAGAATGAAAGAAAAATAACAATTATAATATTTAACATTGTAACATTCAATATAAATATTCAACTTTTTTTTATAGAATGTCTAGATTTTTTTTTTAATTGTCTTCTAAAATTACTATTATTATATTAATCCTTGCAACTAAGATTTTGTATAGCTTAATAAAATAAATTTTACTATTTAAATAAAAAAAAATTATTAAATTTTACTATTTAAATAAAAAAAATCATTTTTGTTTTGTAATGCTTTTTTTAGTGAAGTTCATCACTGTAGTTTTGCTAAGCACACTTAAATTATCATTTATTAGTAAACTATCATATTTTTGAACTAGAATTTATGCAGTGAAAATTTTATCTATATTTTTAAAATTATATTTTTCATGCACTTTAGAATAAGTTTTGTTATGTCTTCTACATTTTTACATTTTTTTTAGGCACTATAAAATGTAGTTAAAATCTAAATATTTTTTAAATATATATTTTTTTTCTTTTATTATATTTTCTTCCAATTATCTTACTATAAATTATATTTATTTCTAACTATAATTATAGATTATATTTTCTTCTATCTTCCAATAAATTATATTTGTTTCTAACTATATTATGTGTTATACTTAAAAAAAAAAAATCAAATTATTTATATCACTATTTCTTATGTTATTTATTAAAATATTATTAATAATTCTTTTCTAAATTACATATTTTTTTTTAATAAAACTTATATTATTTTATATATATTCCATTAAGTCTAAAAATATAATCTTCCATACTTATTATTCATATATCATAAGTTCACATATAGTCTAAATACCTACACCTAAAAATACCTTTTATCATATATATCATTCTTTTATCCATAAAACAGATGTAATATAAGGCTTACTACCTTCTATCCTGTTATGTGTTACGGAGAGAGAAAAAAAAAAACAGGCCAGATCATTTATATCAGCGGTTATTATGTTTAAAATAATACAAATCCTGCTCCCTTCCTACCATGCTATGTGTTACAGAGAGAAAAGAAAGAAAACGAGCCAAATCAAATCATTTATATTAGTGGTTACTATGTTATTAAGATATTAGTGTGATACTTTTCATATTTATAAAAAATAAAGAAAAGGTTATATTAGTATGGTTCACTTTCCTTTAAGTTATATTTTGTTAAGGATAATGGTATTAATTTTTATTTCAGTTATAAGGTTTATTTTATATAATATTGTTTATTTTTTTCCTAATGTTAAATATTATTTATATATTAAATATAGTTTTTTTAATATTTTTGTTAGAAAAAATAGTAATTGGGTTGGTTTTGTATTCAATGACACAGAATTAATTTTAACTTCTACTATTATAATTTCTAGGTGGGTCCATTTTATGAGGTAGTCATTGGTTAAAAATTTTGAGGGATTGGTTAAAAATTTTGAGGGATTTAAACATGAGACTTTATACTCACAAATAACATTTGAATGGACTATGCAAGTGAGCTCCTCTAAGAAGTGTATTACTCCTTAAATGTTAATATGAGTTATTCCATGCAATTTAATGATCTTATTACTTTTAGAATGTCACAATATTACTAAAATTAATCTCTTAATTTAAGAATCTCAAACATAATCACTTTTTAATTTAATATCAACGTTTTAGATTTCACAAATATTTATATCAATGGCATAAATTTATTATTGTCCCAATATACCCATATATCATACTATTCAAATAAATTACAATGTCAACTTTAAATATAACATAAATTTCTATATAACATACTCTTTAAACTATTTTACAATATCAACTTCAAATATAACATATATATCTTCACACATCTCAAAAAAATAATAAATTTATTGTTATTCATTTTTTACTTTTGAATTCACAATGTATGAAATTTTTTTATACTCATCTTTTGAAATGTTATTAATAAAATCTCGCTTTTTTCAATAACCATGATCTACTGTAGTCATGATTAAGGTCAACCACCGCTAACTAATGTCAATCATCTTAAACTATACCTAACTAAAGTCAACAATTATCATATTCAACTATACTCATGATCAATCATAGTCAACAATTTCATGGTTGACAAAAGGTCAACCACAACCAACCATGGTTATGTTCATAATCAACCATAGTCAACCATGCTAAATCAAGGTCATCCATAATCAACAATAATCAGCCATGACATGGTCACGGCTATGTTCAAACATGTTCAACATAGTCGATCAAAGTACATCAAGGTCAACTGAACTTAACTATAGCCATTTGTTGACTACCATGTTCAACTATAGCTAATCATGGCCAACTAAAGGTTTGCATTGTAAAACATGGTCAACAATGTCACCCAAAATGACACACAATCAAATGATTATTTATAATCAATATATTCCAACCATGGTCAAACACAGTTAACCAACTTTAATCATAGAATTGAACATAATTAATTAAATCAATCATAATCAATCAAATTCAACTTTAATTATTAAATTAATAATAGTAAAACATATTCACCCATAATCAGCGATTACTAATCAAAATTAACTATAATATTTTGTTATCAATTATGTTTATTTTATTATTAATTATGTTTTGCTAATTACTTATATGATTATATCCACTAATTAAACGGAAAAGCTCATTTTAATTTTACTCATATTAACTAAAATAAAATTAAAAATTAAAAAAATTAATAACTATATAAAATATTTAAATAATAGCACTTTATAAATATTTAAATCATACTTAAAATAGATGTATCCTGATTATACTCTCTTTCCGAACACATCTAAACCATCTACAGAAAACTCTTCTCCCTCTCTACTCTCTTTCCGAACACATCTAAACTATCTACAGAAAACCCTTCTCCTTCTCATGTCTTGGTACTCCGCCTGTCCATCTACATTCGTAGCTTTCCCATTCATTCAAATGGCTTCAGCAGGTTGCTTTCTCAGCATTTAAGAGATGATAAATCATCGTGAGCTATATTTTCTGAACGGGTTTCAATTGACTTCATGTTCTCTGTCAGCGCCCCATTGGCTGTGACCTCTATTGCCGGGTAGGAACTAAAATCTATATCACGTGAACAGACACACTCAAATCGTATCCCCATGCGCGGAAATTGTAATTATATCAACTACTGACCGCTTTTCTGGTGTGCTTGATTTTTCTTTCTGCATTTTAACCTGTCCTTTTTCTGTCCCGGGTAGATGGACAAAGCCTTTATCCAAGTGAGTGTTCACAGCCGTCATGATTGCTCAATTGGATGTTTAGTAGTTTTGCATATGTTGACCCCGGAACTTTCGGTATTGCCAATATCAAAGCTGTGATTTTCAAACGGCTCAATTTCTGTTGTCACAGAACCAATTTCGCTTTTCTCGGACTCCAATATGGCGTTCTGGCAACTGTGCTTGTCAGGGGTGGAATTTTGATGTGCAAATTGCTAGTTGATTTGTGCATAAATATAGTTTAAAATATTATAAAACCGGCCAGAATTTGATTTGAAATTATAAAAACAGGTTAGGAACTGTGAAAAATGTCACATTTTTATTGAAATTCCAATCCTGTCATGTCAGGGGTGGAATTTTGATAGGCAAATTGTTAGTCATGGAGTGATTTATCTGTCCAATATAATTTAAAATATTATAAAACCATAAAAAATTTGACTTCAAATTATAAAAACAAGTTTGTGAAAAAAGGTCAATTTTATTTTGAAATTCCAACTGTCTCGTTATGCCTTTTTCATTTGGCAAAACATGTTTTTGACCGCACTTAATGTAAAAACAACGCTGAGATGTGACGGTGAAATGTAAAAAATGTGAATGTTTACAATTCATTTAGTTGTGTCGCGCCCCCAAGCCTACGGTAGTCTTTCAACCGCTTTTAGCGAGGTGCGGCACCACCGAACACTTTCTTTTCACCAATATTTATGTTCGTGGACTACGCCTAACCATATGTCCTATTTAGTTTGTGTTTCTCAACTAAGTAATTATTATGTTTCCTTTATACCAATGAACATCCATATACATTCATTATCATCAGCAATTATACAAGAGAACACAATTGCACAGTATAAAGGTAGGGGCAACTCCCTAAACAATGAGTCTGCCCGAATAATATATTATACAATCTTCAATGTTACAAAGCTTTACGAGTATACTTGGGAAACACCAAGTTTCATACTTAGCCAATTTTACAACTTCATCACATCTCCGTGTGATAACCAATATTTCCTTGCCCAAGGCAGGTTGGCGCACCGTCACACGAGCTGCCTTCCACACTTCACAACCGAACCTTGTTTTCGTGCACAACGGGCGGGTGACTCCACCCGAGTCAACCTTCGTTTACCTCCGCACGGTGGGCGGGGGACCTCACTCGAGTCACCTCTCAACGGACAATCGAACGACGGGTGCTCCTTGTCCATGCCTTCCACCCGATACAACTTTCTGTGATATCCCATGCGGCCTCGCCCAAGGTTGGGTGCATAGAGCTGTGCAACTCTTTGCTGCGGCTACACTCTCAACTTCGCACCTTTTCCTTGTATCTCTTGTGGAATGCGCTTGAATGTTTGATTGAAGGTCGATGCCTCAAATGTTCCAACAACACGTCCATATATACACATCCACGCATGGTCAACCAACTCCACGGCCGACCTGTGTTATTTGTCAACCAACGCCCTTCCATCACCAATTTTCTTGGTCAGCCCATCAACCAACGCCCGAACAACAATCTTTCCAACGTCGGCTTTACTCCACGAATGCCCTCGTCCATCCTTATAAACATATGACTCGCTCCTCACTTGCACGTGCGCTCCAAGTGTTTGCTCGGTCATCTTTTGTTAGCTCATGCGCTCAACCTTCGCACTTCGCACTAGCGGACGAGTCAAGGACTGAAAGTCCTTACATCCTCCTCCACCTAAAGTCGTTGTCGTCCATGACAACATCCCATTCCGGTAGCCGTCCACCAAGATCAAGATTTACATATCAGGACAATGTTATCCATGATATCAACTCCTCCACATACTGCAAACATCCCTACAACATATGTAGAACTACCATCTCCACCCTATCTCGTCCTCATCCTGTAGTCTTTCATCAGATGCCAACACACCTCTACCATGTGCCAACATGTAGTCCTGATAGCAACATCATTCTGCACACTGGTAGCCCTCATGACTCGAACTAGTTGGGTAGCTAATGCAACCATATGCCCAAACCACAAGAATGCACATCCTTATGCCACCATTAGTCTTTGCCTAACATTTGCTACATCTCGGACTCATCAAGTCTGCTCTCAATCCCATGCTCAGGTCCATGGAAACTCCATCCCATCTGCAACATGTCCAGTCCATGGTCTTGTTCTACAAAGAGTCTACAACCTCCCCATCGGATCATACAAACATCACCATGTCACATCAACATCCACACAACATCCTTTGCTTCGGCATTCCCCATAGAATGTCCATGACACCTCTATACATGCTCCTGCATAATGTCTCTGCATAACTGCCATGCTCCATGTCTCCAACCTGATGTCCATGACTCTAGTTGCCCATGATGTCCAACCCATGT
This sequence comes from Pinus tabuliformis, assembly GCA_031772625.1. Lineage (NCBI taxonomy): Eukaryota > Viridiplantae > Streptophyta > Pinopsida > Pinales > Pinaceae > Pinus > Pinus tabuliformis. The sequence continues at coordinate 357,423,827 of CM062811.1, forward strand.
AGACTTCATCCCAACATCTAGTCATTTGCATCCAAGTCTGCAATTTGTCATAAAGAAGCCTCCTCCCAAGGCCCCTTGTTAAGTTGGTGTAGCCCCTCCCAAACAAGGTCCCTACACCAACCCTTCCCCAAGGTTCTCTATAGAGAAATGAGGGCCAGGAAGTTTCCTCCCTGAATCTCATCCACCCATGTATCAGATTGATACTGTGTCCTCAAATATCTATGCACAGCTTCAACCTCCTCATAAGTGCACCCAAGCTTACAAAGCTTGTCCTTTGTCAACTAAAAGTCATATATACCCATAGCATACCTACAAAAGTACACTATACCAACCGATTCTCTACCTGCATAATCCTCTCCAACCACTGCTTCTGAAGTAGTACTCGGACTCCTTTCATCAGCAACTCCATTGTGAAGATCATCAGTAGAAGATGTCTCTGTCAAGTGCCTCAAGGTTCGTGAGATTGTCCTCTCACTTCCTTCCTTCTTCCTCGCTCTTGCAATGAAGTTAATCAACTTACCTTCCTTCATTGTTTGAGTCATTCTCCCAAGTCCTCTTCGCTCCACATCCTCATGCTTCACATTCGGATCTTTGGGATACAAAGTCATAGAATTCATCCTCGGTCGATACCCCAAGCATCTCCTTCTATTCATCGGAACCATCATAGTTCTTCCTCTAGATGTGATCAAGAGAATGTCCCGGTCCACCATTGGTATGGCTTGTGCAAGCCTCATGAAATCTTGCCCCAGCACCATAGAATGATCATCCATGTCCACGATCCTCAAGTCCAACTTTCCAAACCACGATCCCACTCTCACTTGAGTGTTCTCCATTACACCAATAACAGCTTTCATGGTAGAGTTGACTGCTTTGAAATCACTCCATTCCCTCTCCATCTGAGCTTTCTTCCCAAAAGACTTTGTTGCCTTCTTACTCAAGAAGCTATGAGTAGCTCCCATATCCGCCAAAGATGCAAATCTCTTGCCCTTCACGGTCACTTGCACAAAACTCAGCTTCAAGGCATCACTTCCTTCTATCCACTTTATCTTGTGTCTCACATCAACAACCTTCTTCAAAAACTCGGCCTCAGAAGTGTCTATTGGCTTGTGCTCCAATTTGACATTCCTCCTAAGGTACTTCACTTCCTTGCTTGGCTCTTGTAAGCAACCTGATCCTAGTCTAGCTTGACTCCCTTCAAGCTTGTCCTCCATCGCATCCTGCTTAAGTGCACCAACCAAGTGTCCATTGACTACTTCCATAGAACTAAACTTCCGAACATCCTCTGGATTATTACGGTAGTGAGTTCCCAGCCTGTCAATGTAGTCGAGTTCATCCTGCTCAATTACAACCTTCTTACCAAGAAGTTTCTTCTTCATTTCTTCCTCAAGCTACTTGATTTTGGTTTCCACCATGGCACTTTTCTTCCTCAACTGGCCTCTCTCATCCAAGAGCTCTTGAAGATCAAGTCCATTCTGTCGGATCTCCTTGTCAAGTTCCTTGAGTTCACCATCCATCGTACTTCCGTATTGGCTTTTGAGTTCTTCAAGTTCCTTCCTTAGTTCCGAACAACCTTCACGAATCTTCATGTTCTGAGCCTTCATCGAAACCCAGTTAGAACTCCATCAACCCATTTGTTCCAACACTTTGTACCGGAAGACTTCACTCGCATTATGGCTAGATTCACCTACCATAGGTTCATCCACCATCTTTGCCTTTCAGCCTTCTCCAAGTTCCCTGCAAAGCATGAACTAGCTCTTGTTCCACTTGTATGTGAAACAGCTTCCTTCACCTGCAAGTACCTGTCACGAGCAACCCTTCTCAAACACCAATTGTCAAGTGTTTACACACCTTCTTCACCCAGCTTCTTGCAAGACTCCTCCAAGTCTTCAGACTAGCTCTGATACCAACTGTCACGCCCCCAAGCCTACGGTAGTCATTCAACCGCTCTTAGTGAGGTGCGGCACCACCGAACACTTTCTTTTCACCAATACTTATGTTCGTGGACTATGCCTAACCATATGTCCTACTTAGTCTGTGTTTCTCAACTAAGTGATTATTATGTTTCCTTTATACCAATGAACACCCATACACATTCATTATCATCAGAAATTATACAAGAGAACACAATTGCACAGTATAGAGGGAGGGGCAACTTCCTAAACAATGAGTCTGCCTGAATAATATATTATACAATTTTCAATGTTACAAAGCTTTACAAGTATACTTGGGAAACACCAAGTTTCATACTTAGCCAATTTTACAACTTCATCACATCTTCGTGTGATAACCAAGATTTCCTTGCCCAAGGCGGGTGGGCGCGCCCTCACATGAGCTACCTTCCACACTTCACAACCGAACCTTGTTTTCGTGCACGACGGGCGGGTGACTCCACCCGAGTCACCCTTCGTTTACCTCCGCACGGTGGGCGGGCTACCTCACTCGAGTCATCTCTCAACCGACAACCGAACGACGAGCACTCCTTGGCCACGCTTTCCACTCGATACAACTTTGTCCGATATCCTGTGCGGCCTCGCCCAAGGTTGGGCGCATAGAGCTGCGCCACTCTTTGCTGCGGCTGCACTCTCAACTTCGCACCTTTTCCTTGTATCTCTTGTGAAATGCGCTTGAATTTTTGATCGAAGGTTGATGCCTCAAATTTTCCAACAATGCGTCCATATATACACATCCATGCACGGTCAACCAACTCCACGACCGACCTGTGTTATTTTTCAACCGACGCCCTTCTATCACCAATTCGCTTGGTCGGCCCATCGACCAACGCCCGAACAACAATCTTTCCAACATCGGCTTTACTCCACAAATGCCCTCGTCCATCCTTATAAACATATGACTCGCTCCTCACTTGCACACGCACTCCAAGTGTTTGCTCGGTCATCTTTTGTTAGCTCGTGCGCTCAACCTTCGCACTTCGCACTGGCGGAAGAGTCAAGGACTGTAGGTCCTTACAGGTTGCCTCCATCATTTAGCCAATCACCATTATTTTAAACTAAAACAAGTGGGGACTTCTTTCTGGAGTCATCTAAGGAGATGGAGGAATTGCTGGGATGGCCAAAAGTGGTCGGAATCCGGGCAAAAAAAATTCAAAAAATCCTGTAGAGGCATTGTTTGAATCGTGTTTTTGATGGTGGAAATGGATTCAGCGCCAACAAAAACCTCTAGGACACCTAAAATTTTGAAGTTTAACAACTATAACTTAGATTTACAAAAATCCTTGCCGGATTTCCTTTAAATATGACAGGAATTTCCATAAATTTCTGGGCAACTCCTCCGCCTCGTTAGACTATGCGTAAAGATATGCGATTCTTTACATGTAAGTGGTTGTTGAATTCTGTCGGGGGGCAGTTTAGAGTTCTCTGCTTTTTGCAAATGTATCACTGGAATCCTGGAATCCGCCACGTGATTTTTGCTGAAAAAGTTAATTTTTTATTATTCAAATTGTATTTATACATTTGCAATTAATTCATAGATAGATGGAATGTTTAGGAATTTCTTTAATATATGTGATTTCAAAAAGTGATTTTATACTTTTATCAATTGTCTTAATATATGTGATTTCAGAAAGTGATATTTATACTTTTAACGATTGTTTTGTTTGTGTGAGTGGTTTTTGTGGTCCGAGCTTGTTCATATTCTTGTGCTTATTGTTATATCCATTTATATCTTAAGCCGTATATTTACTATCCATTTCTGGACCTCCCACCGGCACTCACATGCATTCGGAGATTGAGACTTCTTTTCGCCATAGTTTTCTTTTCTCACTTGATAGCTGTTCTGGTTTGGTGTCTGGAGGGAATTTGAACTGTCTTCATTTCATTAATCCTTTCTATATTTCACAGCCGTGTAAGCAGTTTAGTTTTCGTCTCGGGGATATATGGTGGACTTGCAAGGGTTGTTTTTGCCTTTGTTGTTGTGATGGTGTGTAGTTTTTTCCATGTTTTTGTTCTGTCTGCACTGGATACTCTGGTAATTCACTCCACTGCTAGGCAGTTGCACTCGGCCTGCTTGCCCTGTGTTTTCTGGCAAACTATTCCAGTACTCTCCCAGTATCACGTTGTTCCATGGTAGTAGGTGGCTATTTACTATCACATTCAATTGACACATGTCCTATAGATCTTTCCTCTTCTCGGATCTGCCTTACATTGTACTGTACCCCATCTTGGTTTTAATACCTCCCCAATCTTGAGTCATTAGTTCTGTCATTCTATTATTAGTTTATTCTCGAGTGTGATTTTCTAGCGTTGGTACTACCTTATATGATCTCTGGGTATTACTTATTCCTCGGTAATACATTTCCTTTTCTGGATCTATTACTATCTGGCATTCCTCTTTATTGACTTACTTGGGAGTTGTTATCCTTCGACCTATCCAATTGGGGTGGGTTTCAATTATTGCGTCTATCTCTTCAAGTCTGTGTTCGCTATCAGAAGGTACTAGCTTGTGTCATATGGTTTAATTCCTAGTGTATGATGTTTCTTCTCTCCATTGTCACTATCTGTCGCATATATTGTTTTGGGCATGTGGCTATCTGACGGAACCCCGATTTGGGTGGGGTCTTTGTATAGAGTGTTATGGATATATTAGACTCTGACACGTTGGCGTAGGAGGCGTTCATTCAAGCCACCCTTGCGGCTGAGTCAAATAGGTTTAATAGTCTGGGAGGTGGTCGTTGTAATAGCATGAAATCTCTAGATGGTTGGCACACCATTCTAGGGGATGGCTCTGCGCCAAGTGGTGGACATGCCTCCTCTGATATGCTGGGTGGTATCCATTCTCGTCATGATCGACGTACTGGTCATAAGGCCCAATCTATAAAAACAACATCTCCCCCTCCTGCACTGGTTTTTGACCTTGATCGACTTAGTGACCGTATCACCAGCCTGCAAAAACAAGCGCTTGTGGGGCGTTGGCATTTCTCTGATAAATCTGACTCTGATATGCAGTCCTGGATTGAACAGAAGTGGAAGACTATGCTTGGCTATATGCCAACAGTTGTGAGGTTGTTGTGGGGATGGTACAACTTCCATTTTCTGAGTCAGGAAGACTTACAAAAGACCAAGGCCATCCCATGGATTGATGGACGTAGTTTCCTGGAACTACATTCCTGGTTTATTGGGTTCAATTCCCTGAATAATACCCCGCAGAATAAACTAATTTGGGTGAAGCTGCCCGGTTTGCCGATCGAACTCTGGACGAAGCAGGCCTTGGAGGACATTGGGAATGCAATAGGGAAGTTTAAATATGTTGATCCTCGGTGTTTGGGGGCACCTGATAAGCGGGTCGCATGGATTTTAATCGAAAAAGAATATCGGGGTGGCTTCCTGGACCATATTGGTCTCCACTGGGGGGAGACACACCTTACCCAGAGGCTGGATTATTGGGGCGTCTCGTTCCGCTGCTCCTTTTGTCACCATACGGGGCACATGGTGGCTAATTGTCCTCGACGCAGGGGTGGACGATATCATGGACATAATCATATGGGGGCACCGAACAAGTTTCATCCGGCTGCTGCATATTCTCGGGGTCATGATACTCGTAGTCAATCAGGTATTTTTCATAGATCTCACTCTCAAAAATACTCTGCTCATGGATCTTCACGTGATGGTTTTTCTCCTCGTGACGGTATTTCCCCAGTTTATATTCCATCAACTTCCCATTCTTATGAGAAATCGGAACCCATCGCCATTCACTGTCCGGCTCCGCCTTCTTGCACAACCTTCCCGGATTTTTCTCCTCCTGGCAATATTAATCCCAAGTTATATCAGGCACATGACATCCCATCCACCTCATATGTAACCCACATTCCATCTCCCCCTCGTGTGCCTAAAACTCAGAGTCCTCGCATCAGCAGCAGCCCTCCGGTTACTCCTCGGCACTCACCTACCAACTCTGTCGGTAGTGACTTGGAATCACTACTAAACCGGAAAACCCTTAATCTCTGGTCACTTACTATCCATAAGCCGAACAGTCTTTCTTCCCCACAAATCAGTCCTACCTCGGCGGGGAACATTACTAATCAGCGAAAAAGTAACTGTGTTAGCCATCATTTTAGGGGTCATGCCAGAAAGATAATTTCACACTCCCCTATTGAAAACTTCCTTGTCGATGTACCGATTGCTGACATTCCATCTACTCGGGCCCTTGGAGCACTTATGCCTGCAAGGGATGTGCCATGACTGCTATATTATCTCTCAACATCTGGGGTTTGGGAACACCCTCAAAGTTCCTGGCTCTTAGGCAATTATTTCACTCTGTTCATCCCTGTGTTATTTTATTACAAGAAACCATGCATTCGGTTTCTAATGTTGTTGTTTATTTCCGGAAAATGTTCCCGCATTGGTATATTTCTGCCACAACCGCTGCTGGTCTATCAGGTGGGCTTGTGGTCATATGGGATCCGCTCTGGGTGCAGGCAAAAACTTTCTCATGCTCAGCCGACATTCTGATTGAGGCTTACTTTCGTGGGAAACTAGAATGTATACATATTCTGAACCTATATGGTCCATATAGGAACAGGACTTCCTTTTGGAAGGAACTGTTCGAATCTGGTATAATGAACCTAGCTTCATTGATTGTCACGGGGGACTTCAATTGTACAATCAGTATGGATGAAGTGTGGGGGAGGACAGCCAAAGGAGATCCTATTGCGGGAATGATTCACGAGGCTATCATAGAACATAATTTCATTGATATATGTCCACAATCGATCCTCCCTACATGGGATAATGGCAAGAAAGGGGAGGCATATATTGTGAAAAGGTTGGATCGATTCATCCTACATGAGACCTTGATGGATCGCCTGGGTAATGTAAATTCAGAGGTCATTAGTAATTTTCTTTCAGACCATCGGCCTATTGTATTGCATTGGCTGGCGGGGATCCACAGGTATGGTATGCCATTCAAATTCAATCATACTTGGCTCAAAGACCTTGAGTTTAATGATTTTGTAAGCAAGATATGGACCCGGCCTATTCAACAGGTGGCTTCCCCAATGGAACACATATTGGCTAAGTTGGATATTCTCAGGCGGAATGTAAAGAAATGGCAAAGACAAAAAACATTGGCTCAACAGAAGGACCTTAAGGAGATCGAACTGGAACTGGAATCTCTCCTTCCTTGGATGTCCTCGCACTCACTACATGAGGATATCAGGACTCGTATTCATGCTCTTGAAAGCAAGAAAAAGGATATCCTGTCTACTATTGAAGCTACTTGGCATTTGAAGAGTCGGGCTATTTGGATTAAGGAAGGTGACAAAAATTCAAAAAAATTTCATAGATATGCGAATCACCGGCGCAATATAAATTCTATTTGGGAAATACATGATGTGGAGGGCAGAGTCTTCCAATCGTAGGAAGCCATTAGTGGAGTTGTTATTGAACATTTTCAAAAGGCTTATGACGACAAAGGTGCGGCTGATGGGGAAGCAATGGTATGGGCGTTGGAGTTATTTCCTACCATGTTTAACGCGGAGGACAATGAAAATTTTATTAAAGAAGTCACTGTTGAAGAAATTCTGGCAGTACTTAAATCTTTTAAGTGGGATAAAAGTCCCGGCCGAAATGGGTGGTCGGCTGAGATCTTCATACACTTCTATGAAATATTTAAAACTGATCTCTTGCAAATGGTGGAGGAGTCAAGAACTAGAGGTAATATTCATCTGCGAATCAATTCAACTTATATAGCACTTATTCCAAAGAAATTTCCATCCCTCACATTTTATGATTATAGACCTATATCGCTTTGTAATCTTATTTATAAGATTATATCCAAAATTATTGTTGTTCGTATGCGAGGGATTTTGTCAAAGTTTATATCGCTAGAACAATTTGGTTTTTTACCAGATCATAAAATTCATGTTGCTATCGCCATAGCACTGGAGTGCATCCCCTCTATCCACACAAATCATATCAATGCCGACATTATGAAAGTGGATCTATAGAAAGCTTATGATCGTGTTGATTGGGGATATTTGAGAATGGTTTTTTTCAAAATGGGTCTGCAATTCAGTGGTGTAAATTGGGTCATGGCTTGCGTATTGAACATCAATTATGTAGTTATTATAAATGGCCTTCCCACTCATTTCTTTCGGGCCGGTCGTGGACTGCGTCAGGGCTGCTCATTATCTCCCTTACTGTTCATACTGGTCATGGATGGATTGAGCTTGCAAATCAAGAAAGCGGTGGTGGATGGTCATATACAAGCTTTGGAAATGGGTATGAACATCAAAATCTCTCACAGTCTTTTTGTTGATGACGTTCTTATAATGGCAATGTTAAATCGGTTCACTTGGTTGTACCTATTTCATATATTTAACAAATTTGCTATTGTATCTGGACTAAGTATGAATCTACATAAATCCATAGTATATCATGATGCTGGTGACTTGGAGGTGATTGAATATATCAGAAATATTTTTGGTATTGAAGCAGAACAAATGTTGCCTGGTATGCAATATCTTGGTTACCAGATTAAACCAAACTGTTACAGAAACTCCGATTGGCAATGGTTGGTTGATCGTTTCTTCAAGAGGGTTGCTGGATGGGAATTCCATTGTCTGTCTCTGGGGGGCCGTGTGATCCTCACACGGGCTGTGCTCACTCAACTTGGGGTATACTGGGCTCATTTATATCAGATTCCAATGGCTATACTAAAAAGCATCAATCGTATCATTGCTAACTTCATATGGTCGGGTTGTAATGATAGCCATAAAATTCACTTGGCCAAAATGACTCATATTGCCCGACCAAGAAACAAGGGGGGATGGGGCATTATGGATCTGAATCTCTTTGGTATCTCACTTCGGGTGAAATCACTCTGGCGTGCCATTTTTGGCTCTGGCTTATGGAGTATGGTGATCAAACAGAAGTATATGAAAAATCGAGATTTCATATATTGGTTCCGCAATCAAAGCATTGGTTTACCAAGTGGATCGGCCATTTGGAACAACATGCACAAGGTGTCTTATATTTTCTTACAACATTTGGTTTGGAGTATGGGATCGGGGCATTCCATAATCATTGGACTGGACAAGTTTCTAGGTGTTGGTCAGGATTGTTGTCTTCCTGACAATTTATTGCATTTTCTATATGATAATGGTATTTTCTTATGGAACCAACTGATCAGCTATTGGAAGGATAGATATCCCATATGGAAAACCGCAAATGAACTGGGGATGGCTGATAACCTGGCACTGGAATGGAAACATGTTTGTGAGGCTCTTAAAGCTTTGGGAATATGCCGAGAAGATCAACGTGATAAAATGGTATGGGCAGGGAAAATGAAGGATGGCAACATATGTGTTGCTGATGTTTATGCTATTTTGTGTGACGGAAATGATAACAATATGGAGGATACCATCCTCAAGGCTCTCTGGAGTAACTATATTCCTATCAAAATTATATGTTTTGCATGGCTGGTATATCAAAACAGTGCAACAGGTATGGAAAAAATTAGCAGAATATTTTGGATTTACATATCTATTTCACCATGAATTGCAGATTGTATGGGGTGGTGGAGTAAACAAAAAATAACCTGGCACGCCATCCTTCTATTTCTTTTTTGGTCCATTTGGAAATGGAGAAATATGTATATTTTTTAGAATAGGTTAGAGGACTTTGAGCTGATGCATGAAAAAATTATTTCATTACATGCTTTATATCCTTCACAAGATGGTATCCCAAAAGATAAGGTTGATACGAGCCATGGTCCCCACAAGGAACTTTCATTTGCTTGCTTTAATGGTGCTGCTCAAAATAGCATATGTGGTTGCGGTTTTTGGATAAACATATCAAAGGATTTACAATATAAGGCTCATTGGAATGCTGGCTTGGGTACAAACAACAAGGTCGAGGCTATGGCATTATGGGGAATGTTGTGGTTAATAAATTTCCTTAGTATTCTGGAGATCCATATATATGGGGACTCGAAGATCATCTTGGATCATGTCAAAGGGAAGGCACAAATTAAAAAACAAGAATTGCATGGCTGGTTAAGGAGAATACAAGGTCTTTGGAATCAACTGGGGCAGCCCATAATCTGACATATTGGAAGAGAATATAATCAGGTCACTAATGAGCTATCAAAAAATGGTCTTCATGGTCCAATGGGTGAAGTGCAGATGGATATTATTATGAAGGACAAGAGGATCAACGGAGTGGAATATACATTTCCTGGATAACACTATATATGATATTTTTCCTTTTTTGTATAAGAGTTTTGTTTTTTTGTATGCAACAGGTATTGACATAGGGTGGAAACACAAAACATTATATATTATCCCAAAATAGGTCGATATTGTTTTTATATCAGCAAGTGCACTACTTGGAAATAACTTTTTTCATATATGTTTATTACTTCCATGTAGTATTTATCAATTCCTCTATTAAGACTGTATATGACTATCCATAGTTTTATATGTGGTACCCTTTATTTTACGGTTCTCATAGAAATAACTGGATTATCTCCTGATGTTTATGTGGAATATTATGTACATAATCCATATAATTAATATATAACCTTTTTTATGCTGGGAAAAATAAACACTGAAAATATAACATTTAAAAAATGGAAAAGGTAACATGCTAAACTTTAGACTACGCTATTCTCGCTCATCATTGTGTTCTGTACCATTGCTCGGAACTATTTTTAGCCTTTCAAGCTGATCAGCCTTAACATCTGACATTCAAGTACATTTTGGCGCTTGAAGTTTCAAGTGGCCATCGTTAACAGTTGAAGACGAAATAATGTTCCGGCCGTGTTCCTCTGCCAAACAACCATTCAACCTTCCGGTTATGTTTTCTCTGTTATTAACAACGTTGTAATATTTGTTAAGTGGTCAGGTCCCGAAGTTTGAAATGCACTATGATGTTTAAGTTTTAAAATTTTATAGTGTAATTTGCTGAGTAATTTGTGGTTTTATTGAATAGTAAAATCATATTACCTTGGTTTATATTAGAGATATATATTGATGAAAAAATGATATAATATATTGAGCATATAATAGCGTAATATTAGTTGGTTTAAAAAATAGAATAAAAAGATATAAAAAAGTATAAAAAATGTTAATGAAAAAATAAAAATCTATAACATTAAGATTTTTTAAATTAAGAAAATGTATAAATTTAATTGATATGAGTTAAGTAATGTGGTTTTTAAAAATATTGTTAGAAATTCATTAAATAAAACCTAAATCGCAATTAAAAAAAACTATATTATCCATTTTCACTGTAAGAATCATTGCCTCTAATTTATATTAGGCCTCTATTCGTTATATCACAGAATCGATTCCGCTTCTTTTGCCTCTAGTAGCGGGCAGTGAGACTATTGACGGAGCAAAACCCGATTGCAATGGTACTGCGGAAGCACAATAAGAACAAAGAAGATCCAAGTGAGGTACAACCATAGTGGGGATAGTGAGATCTAATTCCTCTTTCATTATCAAATAATAAAATTTGAATCTCGTATGTTGAAATGTATCATTAATGATTAATTTGTTTTACTTTATTCCAGTTTCAGTACAATCTAATTTACTTATTTTTTATTTGTCTTTCCAAAGCTTATATTGCCGTTTCATTTTCATTGGTTATGCGATTTAATATTTTCCAGCACTTCTGTGTAATTGTTACTTTTTCTACACCTTATCTATTTTTACATTATTGCTCCGGTGAAAAGACTGGTTAATTCTATAATCAAGATATATATCCTTCACTAATACGTATTTTTTATTCAATAATATTTTAGTCATATATTTTAACCGCGTAAAGGAGAAGAAACCAGAGATCCTCTTCATTAGTGGAGCAGACTTATTCTCTTACAACTTTTTTATTAATAATTAAATTATATATCACTTAAAAAAATTATTTTTATAATTAATTGTATTAAATGTGGGGCTACATTTGATAGTGAAGAAATGATTACCTTTTTCAATTTGATATTACTGTGTTAAATTTTAAATTTTATATTAAAATTAATTAAATAGAATATATATTTACATATAGTGTTGGAAATATTTTGATAACTAATTATTAATTTTAAGTTTTCTCTTATTCATTTATTTTTATTTTTAAGAATTTTAGGTTTTTATTTTTTAATGGTTAGTTTAGATGCTTTTATCTTTCTTCTTTTTCCTATATCTTTATTTATATTTTATTTAGCGGTTTTTTTCTCTTAGGCATTTTGTCTTAATGATAGATCTTAGATTTGAAAATCAAATCATGGAGCATATTCCAAATTTCTCATCTTCAATTTGAAAATTTATAATTATTTGAAAATTTGAAAATTGTTATTATATATATATATATATATATATATATATATATATATATATATATATTCTTCTATTTATATGATGATGATTAATGTTTACTAAGATTAATATGGTTTATCAAACTTTAAGAAATAAAAGATTATTTGAGATTATTTGATATTTTATTTCTATAATGAAAGAAGGGAGAGAGGTGTTCCTAGATCACCATAGTTTTGTTTCCCTAACAAGTAAAAAATGTTGGTAGTGTGGCAAAGATTTATTCCTGTAATGAAAATAAGGGAGAGAGGCGTTCCTATATAACCATAGTTTTGTTTCCCTAACAAGACAAAAATGTTGGTAGTGTGGCAAAGCTTTTGGAAATGAGAATGGATGCGATTAGTTGAGATTATCCAATATTTTGTTTCTATAATAAAAGAGAAGGGAGAGAAGCATTCCTAGATCACCATAGTTTTGTTGACCTAACAATTCAAAAATGTTGGTATTGTGGCAAATATTTTGGAGATGAGAATGGATGTGAGTAAGAGTCGGGCAATCCAAGAGAAAGTGTTGTTCAACCCTCTTAGTATCACAAAAGTGACAGTCTCTTTCGTCCCAAGGTGTTTTGCGAATTGACGAATATGAGATGTCACTTTGAAGCTCATCATAATTAGTTTTTATCTTAGAAATGTGCATTTTCTTATTAGCACTAGTCAAGACAGAAAGATAATTTTGGTTAGCAGATTTTGGTTAGCAGATTGGGGTTGATCGCCTCCTTATAATACCTTACTATCATTTTTCCCTCTAACTCCTTATCATCCCACAACTTATTCTTAAAATTGGAAGTAATAATATTTTTAATACTATCCTTATTCTCCAATGCCTCACTTGAGCTTAACGTGTGGGTTTTGGCTAGTGTAAGAAACAATTTTGGGGAACCTCTTGGCTTCCATGTTGTAAAACTTCTTTTTATACATGAGATACCTAATCATAGCCATGCTTTCAAAGGGATAAATGCTAGCTTCAATTAAGAGGATAAGGTAGGGAGTATTTCCTTTAATATTATGGTTGTAACTTATAAATTGCTTTTGGATCATTTTGATCTTCCTCATTGATTCGCTAAATTACTAGAACACCAAACCTCACATCCATATAAAATAATAAGGGTATAAGAGTATCAAAGAGGAACGTTTTTTACTCCATACCCAAAGATTTGTTGACTTACACTCATTTTCAAGCCCATAATACACTCATTTTCAAGCCCATAATAAATTCTCTGACAGTCTATTATCCTTTTCTCAATACTAAAATTCTAATTAATAATGATGCATATTAATACTCGTATATTTAACAATATTAAAAATCACACTATATATATTTATAAAAATTTAATAAATAAACAAATGAATTATAATTCTATATATATATATATAAAATTGTAAACAACTTTTAAAAAAATAGTTATAAATATATTAAATATATGTAAACGAACCTGTTGACACCTAATCCGAAACGGATGAGGTGAAGCCGGACAGTCATCTAGAAGATGAACTGATCCGTTTCTGTACATGTATAAATAACAATAGTTGAATGAATAATATCATAAGTTGATTTGCGCTCATTAATTTCTGACCTAACCTGGCCTGACATGGTATCAGAGCACAGGTCCCAGGCTTCAGAAATAGCGTAACTCCTCCTGCCTCATAAAACCTCTGCTCCCTGGCGCACCAGCGCTGCATACGCTCTCTGCTCTTCTGACATCCCTTCTGACATAGCTGCATACGCCCTCCCTTTCGCTGCGTTGAGGTCCGTTGCTGTATGTGGAAGTCGTGGAAAGGTCTCCGCCAGGTTACCATACTATCAAGGAAACGGTAACGTGTTATTGTAAGAAGAACTGCGTTAAGGTATTGACTGTATTGAAGCTGTGTTAATATATTAAGAGCTGGTTTAAACGTATTGAAGACTGCTTTCAGATTTTTTAATGGTTGAGTGCGTATCTTCTGTTGAAACCTGTTATGTTATTGAAGCCTGAGTTTATGGTATAAAACTGTGACTGCGCCTTTACGCTGTGGTGACTGCGCCTTTCTAGTCTCAACCACTGGTATGAGCCCCTGCAAATAAAAATGTGGTGAAGGCTCGGCGGTGTGCGTTGAAGAGAGCCCGTTGTGTAGAGCGTAAGCCCTAAGGTGAATGCTGCTGTGTGAAAGCAGCGTAGTTTCTTGTAGCTGTTCTGTTTGAGTCTGGCAGCGTTGGCGGGTCTATGGTATTACCAGCAGCCAACACCTGTTTGAAGTAACTGATTTGTATAGACATGAAACTTGTGGACGCCGAGGGTCTCTGGAGATTCATAGTGGAAAGCAAACGAAGTCCGTGGTGACGTTCTGAACGGTGGTAGTGACTGCGCCTTTTTTTTCTTTTAACTGGATGCCTACTTTAATGGCAAGCTAACACTGCGTGTTTTAAATGCTGAATGCCTATTTTTTAAATAAAGCTAACACTGAGTTGATATATGAGAACTGTGTTTGTGTGAAGACAAGGCCGACACTTGTGTTCTGGACAGCGGCTACCATGCCGTGAAGACAAGGCCGAGAAATGTGTTTGTGTAAATGACAAGGCCGAGAATGGTATTTCACATTGGACTCAGATGAAGATGATACCCTCGAAACTCTGCAACAGAAACATGGAAAGATGTCTGTGATGAATGGTATCAAAGCGTTTTCATGCAATCTATATATGTGAGCGCCCTTTTTTACTGCTAGAACAGTGTATTGAGCACCCTTGTTATATATATACTGTTGCATAAGGCAATCATATAAGGATTTTTTTTCTCTCAAACAGAAGTATATTTTGGCAGAGATTTTTTTTTTTCTTCACAGAATGCATTCAATCATTTCAATGGTCGGAATAGTTCTCACTGGCAAGGAGAACTATTCTGAATGGTCTCGGATGGTGAAACACACCCTCATCTACAATGAGCTGTGGAAAGGAGTGTGTGTTGGAGAAGAAGACAAAGACCCTGTGCAGCCCACATCAGACAAAGAACTCGCCATTTGGGAAAACAAGAACAGCAAAGCCTTTGCATTGATCGCAGCATCTGTAAATGAGGAAGTAAGTCGTCATATTTCATCCTATTCCACTGCCTTTGAAGCTTTACAAAAGCTGAAAGAACTCTATGATACACATTCTGCACTTGAAGTTGTTCAGCTCATGATTAAACTCTTCACTCTTGAACTGAAAAATAATGATCCTCTTACTCTTGCTTCTGAAATAAAATCTATAGTGCATGACATTAAATCCACTAAGGTTGAGCTGGATATCTCTCTTATTGCCTTTCTCAAAGCACTCTATCCTACCTACTCTAACTATCTTGAGTCTTTACAAGCAAATGGAAATCTTAAAGATATAACCTTTGACACTCTTGTGAAAAAGTTTGCTGAAAGAGAGAAAGCCTTTGGAAAGAAAACAGTCCCTGAATCTTCTGAAGAGACTGTTTGCCTTGCTCATAAAGAAAAGCAGCCTGCTCAAGATTCTACAAGAGGAAGAGGTGGACGAAGAGGAAGAGGAAGATACTTCAGAGGCAGGGGGGGCAGACATCCTCAAGCAGAAAAGGCAGATCTGCATTGCATTCGCTGCAAACGAAATGGATCACATGATGCCTCTACATGCAAGCTACCATGGGACAAAGTTGAGCAGAGAAGAAATCAGCAGAAAGGTAAAACTGATGACTCAGACAAAGGTAAAGCACCCGAATCTGCACACTATATTGAGGCACAATGTAATATTGGAGTAAATGAAGATTTGTTTAATGCTTCACTTGCTTCTTCGAAAAATGACTGGTTGCTTGATTCAGGAGCAACCTGTCATATGACTCATAGAAGAGATTTCTTTGAAGATTTCACTAACAATGTTGATGGAGCAGTATACTTTGCAGATCAGTCAAAAATCAAGCCATCAGGGCTTGGCACAATCAGGCTTAAACTGCCTGGTCTTCCAGACTTTCTTCTGGATCATGTTCTATATCTCCCACAGCTGAAGAGAAACTTGCTGTCCCTGGTTCACATCCGCCAGCAAGGTCACTCCATTCACATGTTTGATGGCAAGCTTGAGGTAAGAAAGGCATCTGACCACTCACTTGTCATGAGGGGTATAGAAGAAGAAAGACTCCTTAAACTGCAAGGAACCTCTGCTCATGCACAGCATTTCTCATATATTTCTCATCATGAAGAATGTACACTTCCATCAAGTTTATTATGGCATGCTAGATTTGGGCATTTAAACTATGATAGTCTCCGCTTGTTGAAGAAAAATGGTGTTGCTGGTTTGCCTACAATTCCTAGAAAACATAAACAATGTGATGCTTGCATTCTAGGAAAGCATAGCAAACAGTCTTTTCATGATTCACATTCAAGAGCACATAGGAAGCTTGAACTTATTCATTCAGATTTATGTGGTCCAATGCCTGTTCCTTCTGCAAATGGAAATAAATATATCATGACATTTATTGATGATTACACCAGAATGTGTTGGGTTTACTTATTGAAGAACAAATCTGATGCTTTTCAAACATTTAAGAATTTTCATAAGTGGATTGAAAATGATGCACAATCTCATATTGGGTCTATTCGCACTGATAATGGAAAAGAATATACATCAAATGAATTTGAACACTATCTTCGCCAACATGGGATTAAACATCAAACAACTGTGCCTTATAATCCTCAACAGAATGGTGTAGCTGAAAGAATGAACAGAACAATTTTGAATATGGTACGATCTATGCTTTTCTTCAAAAATGTAAAGACAATGTTTTGGGCTGATGCTGTTCTATGTGCTGCATATATAAAGAATAGATGTCCATCTAGTGCTATAAGAAACAAGACTCCTTATGAATTGTGGTATGGACATGTTCCTTCGGTAAAACATCTCAGGATATTTGGTTCCACCTGTTATGCTTTAATACCAAAGGTACATAGAAACAAACTTGATGCAAGAAGTCGTAAGTGTATCTTCCTGGGGTATTCAAACACATCTAAAGCATACCGCCTTTATGATGAAGTAAATAAAAAGTTTGTTTTATCTAGAGATGTCATTTTTCTTGAATCATCCAAATCTGACAATGTTGTTGAGCGGCAACTTGATCGCTTGGATAGATTCACAAAACAGAAATCATTTCAAGAGTTTGATAATCAGATTCCACATCTTGAAGGGGGGATTCCTATACTAGATCAACATGTGGAATCTTCTTCTGAAGAACAATCTCCCCTGCATGACACTCCAACAACGGATGATGCTTTAAGTGATGTAATTGATAGAATTGGGAGACTCAATCTTGATTCAGACCCAACTCAATCAACAGAACAGCCTGGACCATCTCAGAAAGGTCCCCAAAGTGGCTGACAAAGACACTTGAAAGTGTTCATCCTGATGAAATTGGAAAAACAGGAACCCGAAATTCAAATCGACAAGATGGAGGTGATGTAGATAACTCTAATTCACATGTTGATATGGATGTTACTTATGATTGTGAATTGAACTTGTCTACAGATTTTGAACCAACTTCCTTCAAAGAAGCAGCTTCTTATGATGAATGGAAAGAAGCGATGCAGAAGGAGTATGATGCCCTCATAAAGAATGGCACTTGGAAGCTGGTTGATCCTCCATTTGGAACCAAACCAATTGGCTGCAAGTGGGTCTACAAGAACAAGTACAAAGCTGATGGCTCACTTGACAAGCACAAAGCTAGGCTTGTGGCAAAAGGTTTTGCACAGAAAGAAGGGGTCGATTACGAGGAAACTTTTGCTCCCACAGCAAAATGGGCCACCATCCGGACACTCTTTGCACTAGCTGCTCAGAACGGTTGGAAAGTCCATCAAATGGATGTAAAAACTGCATTCTTGAATGGAGATCTAAAAGAGAATGTTTTTATGTCCCAGCCTGAAGGATTTGCTGTGAAAGGACATGAAAACAAAGTATGCAAACTTGTGAAGTCCTTGTATGGCCTCAAACAAGCACCACGAGCCTGGTATGAAAAACTAACTGAGCATCTTCTGAAACTCAACTTCAAACATTTTGATCTTGATGATGCAACTTTATTTGTCAAGAAAGTTGGCAAAACAGTTGTATATCTTGTGGTATATGTAGATGATCTTTTAATGACAGGGAACAATGAAAGCTATATTGCATCCATAAAGAAAGAATTAGGAAAAATTTTTGAAATGACTGATTTGGGCTATGTTCATTACTATCTTGGCATTGAAGTAACCCAACATCCAAAGTCCATATTTCTTTCTCAAAAGAAATACATTGGAGATTTGTTATACAGATTTGGCATGACAGAGTGCAATCCCCTTTCTACTCCAATGGAACAAAACTTGAAGCTCACATCTACTGAAGGAAAGGAATTTGAGGATGCAACAAGGTATAGACAGCTTGTAGGAAGTCTCATCTACCTCACTACTACCAGACCAGACATTTCATTTGCTGTTGGAATCCTCTCCAGGTTTATGCAAAAGCCTTGTGAGGGACATTGGTCTGCTGCAAAAAGAGTTCTAAGGTACTTGAAGGGAACTCAAGACCTTGGAATCAAGTATACACAGGTGGACGACTTCAACTTGATTGGATACTCTGATTCAGACTTCGATGGAGACAAAGAAACTGGGGTATCTACTTCAGGATATGCTATGAGTCTTGGATCAGGAGCTGTCTCCTGGAGATCACGCAAACAATCAGTACCAGCAGATTCCACAACAGAAGCAGAATACGTGGCAGCAGCTGAAGCAACGAAAGAAATTGTGTGGCTCAGGAAAATTCTTGAAGATTTGCAAGTAAAACAAATACAATCTACTCCACTCATGATTGATAACACATCTGCAATAAAGTTGGCCAAGAATCCAAAGTTCCATGATCGTACTAAGCACATCAATACTAAATATCATCTGATCCGACATCATGTTGAGGCCAAAACAATCCATCTCCGTCATTGTTCCACGAACGAGCAAATTGCAGACATCTTCACCAAAGCGCTTGGAAGAGAAAAGCTTGAAAGATTCAGAACGATGCTTGGACTCACCAACATCCCTTCAGATTAAGGGGGGGAATGTTGACACCTAATCCGAAACGGATGAGGTGAAGCCGGACAGTCATCTAGAAGATGAACTGATCCGTTTCTGTACATGTATAAATAACAATAGTTGAATGAATAATATCATAAGTTGTTTTGCGCTCATTAATTTCTGACCTAACCTGGCCTGACAGAACCAAAGGAGCAATCTGCTTTCATAAATATTTTTTTTATCACTTTTATGTTTCTACATTAATATTATTAATCATCATTTTATTTGCCGTTCATATTAAATATATTAATATTATTAATTTATATATATATATTAAGAAAAGAGGGGTGATTGATAAGTTTATGGAAATAGTTGGAAAGAGGGGTGGTTGGTACTCTACATCGTGGAAATAGTTGTTTTGGTTTTTGTTTTAAAAGGAGGATACGGATACGGATATGGTATATAGATTTATGTTTTATTTTGTGGGCTTAAAGGAATTTTTTTCAACATTTTTTTTGTTTTTTTTTATTATTATTGGAAATCAGTGATTTGTCTATCAAGATTAGATCGTCATATCTTCCTCTATTTTACTGTAGTGGTGGTATTTCTAAAGCCACTAGTGAAAAAATTGGCTACTACATGTTTAGCTCTAAGAGATAGGATAGTAAATTTTCATGGGCTAAAATTTTGTTGAAATGGATTTTACAAAAGGACTTTCTAAGGAGATTCAACTTGACTTGAGTGCTAGTCCCATCTTTAGGCTCTCAGATTATGAGCAGGTCCTTTTTAAAAGAATTTTTTTTCACGTGTATGGGAACCTTGCAAAGAGATATATAAAGCTTCGACGTCTCTATCTTCTTGTATCTCTCCAACTTCTCAAAGTAATGATTAAAAAGAAGCATTCGAGCCAGTTTCAAGGAAGCACAAAAATCATAATTGAAGAAGATTGGAAAGATCTAGATCAAGTGTGTTTAGAAAGCATCAATTCACTTGTTGAGGAAGAGACTACTACTAAAGAGATGGAAAAGGTAACCACCCCTCCCATATTTACCCAACTTCACCTGCATGCCAGGGTAAACATGAGACAGAGAGCTACTATGACATGACCTGGCCTCCTAGGTCCCATTAAGGAAGTGGGGCTGACTACTGATGATAAACTCAGCTTCCACAACATCCTATAGGTGCTCCAAGACACTCAAGGGGTGAGGAACCATCCTAGGTGACCAAACCCTGAGTTGTACTCCTTCTTTTCTACCTTGGATCCTCAACAACACCCACAACAAGGTCTCCATGTGGTTGGAACCCTCCAACCACATGCACAAGCTTGCATCGATGCGACTGCAACAAAAAATTTCCAGTTAGGAGCATGCGGTCCTAGATTTTGAGCATAAATACCAGGTCAGCGTCCAGACCATTACCGTAAACTTCCTTTAACTTTTCATATGCATAAATGACATGAAAACAAAACTAAACATTCAAAATTGAGTCAAAGACTTGACCTAACCAGGCCTAACTATGTCAATCATTTTCTAAAACATATTGAGAACATGTAATCTACATGTCATGAATGCATATCTGAACATAGGGTTCTTATACTTATTTGAGAATCATAAAGAGGCATAATTACCTATCATAATAGATACAACAACACTTATTAGCTCATGAATTCAATAACCATTCATAAAAAAATTAAACATATCAAGATCCATAACTAGAACCTGTTATAAAACCATGCTTATAACCACCATATATCCAAAATAATAAACAAGATAGAGAAACCATCAAATCCATATAATAAAAAGTACAATTACTCATGAAATACAAGAGGAAACGAGCTCTTATGAACATATGCAAAATCAAACCAAATAAGGGACTTCCACATACCACCCGACCAGAGATTAAGCTAAACCAAATCTTTCTTTCAACCAATCACCCTCGTGCCATATTCCAAGCATAAATGTGGGACTCAAGACAAAAAAAACCAGGGATTTCTAGAGATTAAACCACTTCCACCCTAAGGCCTTACTACAATCCTGCTAAAACTGGTGAAGGGATTCCTAGCCCAGAAACAAGCACATAAAAAACCATGTTTTACCGCAATCCTGCCAAAACTATTCAAGGGATCACTGGGCACAAAGAAAGCACATAAACAACCCAAATTTATCACAATACCACCAAAACCGGTTAAGGGATCAGTAGGACCAAAAAAGGCTTGATGCCTTCAAATTTCTTCATCAATACCTTGAAGAATTTACCCATCTCCACCCTTAGGTTTCAACACAATCCCACGAAAACCATTGTGGGATTTCTATGCCCTTGGGAATTTTCCTAAGAACACCTCACTCGGTTTCAAAACCATCTGACAATCCAAAGCTAAACCAAATGAAAGCACCCCATCACACCATGGCTACCCAGAAATGTCAGGTAAGGCTGAAACCACTGTCATGCTTGGAAAAACCCATGCCAACGATAGCAAGAGAACCAAACACATAGATATAGCTACGAAATGACACATGCAACACGTTACCTGTACGTATTTTTGTTGAAGCTTCTTGATCCAACTTTTCCTTGCTTATCCCATGCTTTTATGGTCCTTCCTTTTCCTTCCTTTGCTTTCTTTCTTCAATGCTAGAGTTCTCCAAGAATGCTCTAAGTGTATGATAGTATGAGAGAATGAGAGAATAGGAGAGAGCTCCAAAATTGAATTGACAAAAGTCAAATTGACAAAACATGTGAACTGATCCTCATAAGCCTTTTTATTATTAAGGCCTCCATTTTCTTCAATTTCTTCTATTTTTCCTTCAATTTCCTTCTCATGCAAACCTGTGATCTTTCATCTCCCTTTTCTCCTATTTTACTTTATTTTCATAAATAAAATGCCAACTAATTCCTCTTTTCCTTTTCAAATCCTTTGCCAATGCCTTTGCCAATTTCCTTTTCCATTATAAACCAAAATGAACACCCACGAGGATGTTTACCCAACATTCAACCTGGAATACATGTCCCATGACCTTGGTCTTAATTTTCCTTTATTAACTTTATTACATGAACTTTTAGCACAGGGATGTTACAGGCCCCTCCCCCCTAGGTGAACACCGTCCTTCGCATTCTATGACACCTATGACCAACAAGACTACTAAAAACCAAAACATACTGCCCATGGAGCTTTATAACTTAGCTTGATGCAGTAATTACAATGAAGAAGTTGTTCAAAAGAAAAACCAACATGACAAACTTAACAACATGACAACCATACAACTTTTTGGAGCTTTATAACACAACTCATTGCGATATTTACAAGAACAACCATCTATATATATATAACAATGAAGGATACATAGCCCACGTCTGATCAACCATCTCCCATGTAGCTTCATCGAGTCTAAAGTGCTTTCACTGCACTTTAACTTGCTCAATTGCTCTGTTATGGAGCATGAGTTGTTTCTATTGCAAAATGAACTGAGGTTTCGATGGGAATTCTCCTTCTAGCTCAACCTATAATAGAGACCAATCAATCACACGATCAACATTTTTTACATAATTCTTAAGAAGTGAAACATCGAAAACATCATGGACTTTCACTGGCGGAGACAGTGCAAGTCTATAGGCCATTGGTGCAAATCCTCTCAAGGATCTCAAAAGGTCCGCAATATTGAGGTTCAATCTGACACTGTTGGGCGCAACCCAACTTGGCCATATTTTGGGAAGAAATCCAAGTTTTGTGGAAGCGCGCAATAGAAATGATGTCGCGGAGTATGAAGTGAATCACGTAACAGAGGAGTGGAGCACGAAAAAGACCGTGCAACATCGGGGCTTCGTGGCGAGGCTCCTTCCTTTTTGTAAAAACATTAAAATATTGTAAATTTGTTGGTTTGGCCCACAACCCCTTGTATTTTGGAAACCATGGTATCAGGTCCATGGTAATATAATTATGTAAATCCCTCATGTAATAATAATATATATATATATATATATATATATATATATATATATATATATATATATATATATATATATATATATATATATATATATATATATATATATATATATATATCTGTGTGTGTGTGTGTGTGTGTGTGGATGAATAATAAAGAAGAAGGTATCATTAGAATATCGAATTGGATCAAATCTATGTTTATGTGATACTTTCGTGGTTTTTATTTTGGAGGACAGGCGAGGCTCCATAGTTTTGTGCACGAAGGCCTACGTTTGCAGCGGAGTGTGCATATCGTCTTCAGCTTCTTGTGCAGACACCCTGCAACTGTGTGCGCAAGGGAGAAATGTTTGTTGTGTTGAATTCCAAATTATAAGCAACAGTTCTTGTAGATGTAGTCCCACATTCGGATGAACCATGGTAAAATCTGTGTCTCAGTGTTCATTTTCTTATTAACTGCACCTTATTTCAGTATTGTACAGTTTAAGAATGCTTATGTTACGATTAAATGATGAATGTAACTTCGTGAATTAAAGTATAAGTGTGAAGTAATTTGATGAGATTAATTTGTTTATAATAATTAGAGCATAAAAAGAATACAACATTGCCATAGTGCAGTATCCCTCAGGCTGCAAAAACCTAGTTCTTCAATCTCCCATAATCACTTCAGGTGAGACTGCGATTTGCTTGCAGATCATTGTCAAGAGGGCCAGTGTTTGAGGGTTTTTTTGGGTGTGCAACACACATTGAACATGGGTCAAGCCCACCTAAGCCAACAAATGGTTCTGTTGTTGGGATCGGGATCTGTTTGAGGGATATGTTTTGACATCCGTCGAACAAAGAAATCCAACAGTGGGTAGAACAAAAGGAACAAAGATTTGCAGGTCAGGAGAACAAAAATTCTAAACTACCATCCAGAAGGTGGTTGGAGAATTATATCTTTGAAGATTAGTACGAAATCTTCTTTAGTTTGTTCCACATCGAGATGTATGAGTGGATTTCAAGATTAACGAAAAGAAATAATTCTTTTAAAGGAGACGAACCTAAGCATTGGACTCCAAAATTGATACAACAACTCAAGAACACTGATAAAAAAATTTCAAGATCTGTTGATTTCTGGGTTGGCAATAGTTTAGGAGGATTGATTATTGAATTCACAGTAGACTCTACGGTGTCCTATAGAGAAGCTGAATGAAAATTTTTCAAGGGACCGCAAGGTAAGTACTTGAGATCTTTTAAATTCTCGATTAAGATGTTTTTGTGTGAAAAGGGAATTCTTTAAATGTAGTCAGATTAGTAGATTATGTTTGGAAAAATATTTTAAGAAGAGACCGGAACAACGCGAATTGGAAAAAGGTATAAAGTAGACACTAAGAAGAGATCTTTCGGCCAAGATTTGAAGCTTTTCATAGAGACTAAATATAACCCACGGGGGCTTCACTCAATGAACCTCATACATATCACATACGTTCGTGGCATATTAAACAATACCCTTAATTTGACTACATATTGGAAATTACCTCTAAAAAAGACATTTTTTAACCCCCTAGCAATATGAACCCAATACACATTCCTAATTTAAAAACCCCTACTTTCACTAGATATTGGAGGTATCCAATTTTTCATCAACATTTTTTATACCCCTTTGTATTTTTTCATTAACTTTGGGCTCCATTTTTTATACCTACCAATATAAAAACCCTCTACTCCCTATATATCACCCAATATATTATGTCATTTTTTCCTCAATAAATATCCCACAATATGAACCCACGTGGTATGGTATTTCTCCCCCAGTGAATCCCCCGTGATATAACCCTCTGTTGAGTGAATCTGAAGGTGAAGGAAACCTTCCTGGGAATCCCAAAGGAACTCCACAGTGTTTACCCTTTCAGCTTCAAAGTGTATTGAAGCCTGAATCTAGCCAGAGTTAGAAAAATTTTGGTTTTCCCCACCCCCCTGTCCCCCATTCCCCTCCCTTACAAATCCCCTTCCCCCCTGAAAAGAATGATGGTCGATGATATTAAGTTGCCAATCTCTGAAGGAACTGGATCAGAGGATCTGGAGCAATTCTGGTTCTTATGCGAAAAAATATGGACCACGAAGCAGGTCCATGATGAAAATGTGAAAAGGGCGCAACTCGCCAAAACATTCAAAGATCAAGGATTAAATTGGTATATGAAATATTCGAGCAACCAAATCAGGTCTTACATAGACATTAAATCAACATTAGTAAAAGAATTCAAGAAACCAAAATCTGAGTTGCAGTGCATCACACAAAGGTTGACTGAGTCAGTATGGGAATTTGATCAAAGGTTCAAGGTATTGTTGGATTAGGTGAGCTTAAATATAGATCCGCAACAACACAAGGAATGGTTTATAGCTGTGTTTTTCCCACACATCAGATTACCTTTGACACAATAGAAAATAGAAACTGAAGCTGAACCTTTGGAGTTTGCAATGAAGTTAGAAACTTCATTGATAGGTGATACAAATGCAGGTATGCATCAGATACAGAGTCAACTGGTGAATTTGACTTTGCAGTTATAGGCTATGAGGAAGAGTAAAGAAGTTCGTGACGAAGTTTGGTGTACAAAATGAAAAGCAGAAGGTCACTCTAAAGAGAAATGTCCTATCTTAAAAAATTACATAGCTAGTGGAGCACCTAATCCTTTGAATGTTAGATCTAGTTTATGGTGCGAGATATGCAGAACTAGAGTTGAACATCACTTTGAAGATTTATATTTGTCACAAAAATATGTGCAAGTTGCAAATAACTTGTTTTGCAAGTTCTGTAAATCAGTGGGGCATGATGAAAATAACAGTCAAGCCTATGAATTGATGATGAATCACAGTGTTGACACATATAGAATGAAAGATGAAGAACAAGGACATGAAGGAAGTGGACATCGCAGTGGCCGAGGTGGCTATGCAGGATGAGGTTGAGGTTGAGTTCAGATTATTTGTTATAACTGCAGCCAGGCAGGTCACTTCGCAAGAGATTGTCAAAATCAAAGTATGACCTATAAGTATTGTAAAGCATTTAATCATTTCATTGAACAGTGTACGGTACTTATAGTGAAAATGTGAGAAAATAAGAATCCACAGCTGAACTAGAACATTTAGATGATGACCGCAGAACCGAGGATAAATGAACCTCACATCAATATTGTAACAAGGAGTGGAGCTACAACGGGAAATGACAAAGCAGATGGGAAGAAGGTAGTTGAAGGTACATGGGTTAGAAAGACTACAGAGAAAGTATCGATGTTCGATATTCACAAAGAAAAATAAATTTTCTTGGAAGTGAAGCAAAGATTTATGGATGCAGGAACTTTGACATCTAGTGTGTAGCTGAAGCATAACAATAAAAGAGAAATAATAGCAATTGCAACACAGGATATGGATCCAGATATTTTAAAACATTTCCTACAAACTTGTATGAAGTTGTTGAGGAATCAAAAAGTTGTAGAAGGATTGCAGGAATTGATAGACTCATGTGCATCTAAGGAAGTACCACAAAGTGAAATGCGTGAAGTAAATAATTTATATAGACAAAATAGATCTGGAAAGGAAATTAGGCTTAGTGCACAAATAGGAGAATATGATATGGACCAAGTTATTTTAGATCTGGGTTCTGAACCTAATGTCCTCACAAAGAAAGCATGGTAACTAATGGGTAAATCGAAGTTGGAATGGTTACCTATTTTGCTGAGAATGGCGAACCAACAGAGGATTGTTCCTCTACGAAGATTATCAGGAATTACAATGGATATTGAAGGGGTACGCATTACTACAAATTTTGAGGTAATAGAAATTGTGGATGACAGCAACCCCTATCCTACATTACTTAGATTGGATTGGGCATTTTCTAACATGGCTGTAACCAACTTGAAGAAGAGGAAGATTATATTTGAAAGAAACAACATGAGAGTGATGGTTCCCTTGGATCCATCAGAAGGAGCCAGGTATACTGAGTTAGTTAAAGAGGATTAAAACACAGATGATATTGATAACATCTATCAAGTGACAACCAAAGAATAAGAATGAGTCAACCCTACTGCAGAAGGAAAGTTAAGTTGGGAACATAATAACAACTTTGCTTCAGATTCGGAAGATGAATTAGAAAAGTGGAAAAATAGGTTACATGAAGTGTCTACAAGGCGATGTGCGAGAATGACTAAATCACTCCGCTATATAACCTCTAAAGTATGTAAGTTTCCTTACTATGATGGTTTGGGTGATATAAGTAATTTTCTTGAAGAATATGAAGAACAGGTACTAGAATGCCAAATATTATTAGCCGTGGATATATCCCTAAGAGATACTCCTGCTAGATGGTGGGGTACACATAAGAAGAATATAGGAACTTGGCAAGAATGTCAAAGGTTGATATGCATAAGGTTTGTCAGGTAGACATAGAATTGACAGATAAATATGATGGTCAAATTGATCCTAGAGAGCACACCCAGCTTTGCATGACATCATGGAGAGAGATTCGATGAGAAGAATGGGTGCATGGGTTCATCCATACACTAGTGACCACTCCTCAAAACTGGTATTTAGAAACAGAATTGCGACATGGTACTACGAGCCGGGCAGAGATGATTGATGGGTTTATATTGACATTTAGCTTTGAAGATGATTGTCGATATATATATTCAGGCCTTCATATAGTTAAAAAGAATATTTTTTAGAATGAAATTCCACTCAATTGGAAGCCTGATTAGGCTGCGCAGCTACATAATGTACTAAAATGCTACAACCTCGTTGCAGAAGAAGATGAATACCCTCGCAATATTGACATAACAAAATCTAAAGGTTACCACGAAGTGAATGAACCTGAGATAGAAATGCCTGATATAACAAAGCCATTAAAAACGAAGAAGGTGAATATAGGGCTAGAAGAGGAGCCAAAGTTTGCAACCATAGGAGATTATTGGGATGAGAAACAATCAACAAAGTGATAGATCTTTTGCATGGATACCACGAGTTATTTCCCACCGATTTCTCAGAAATGAAACGCATAGTATGAGACTTGGGAGTTATGAGGATTCCTCTGAAGCTTGATGTGAAGCCAGTTAAGCAAAGGACTTATAGACTTAATCCAAAATACAAAGAAAAAGTGAATAAATAATTTGAAAAAATGATAGTAGCTGGAATCATTGAACCTTTGGAAGAATCAGAGTGGGTAAACCCTATGACAGTACAAGAAAATAAAACACATGGTAAAATCAGGATTTTTGTTGATTTAAGGAACTTAAATGATGCATGTTTACATGATCCATTCCCTACTCCTTCATTGATGAAGTATTGGGAAATGTAGGAGGTCAGGAAGCCTATTCATTTACAGATGGATTTTCATGATACCATCATATTAGAATTGCACCAGAGGATCAACATAAGGCCACCTTCGGTACAGAATGGGGTTCATATCGGTATACAGTGATGCCTTTTGGGTTGAAGAATGCCCCTGTCATATTTTCAAGAGTAGTGGTTACAACTTTCAAAGAGTTTATTCACAAGTTTTTGGAAGTATACTTCGATGATTGGCCAATTTTTGGGTTATTGAAGAAACATGCCGCGAGCTTAAGACAGATGCTCGACATATGTAGGCAGTATCATATTTCTCTCAATATCAAGAAGCGTATATTCTGTGTACCTTTTGGTATATTTCTAGGACACATTGTTTGCAAGCAAGGATTGATGGTGGATCCTGTGAAGATTGCTATTATTTTCAATTTACCTCCACCAAAGACCTGACGCAGCTTCGCACCACACTGGGACATATAGGATATTACATAAAGTTTATCAAAGGATATGTGCAGATCACTGCGCCGATGGAAAAATTTCTGAAGAAAGATGTAACACTTCTATGGAATGAAGTGTGTCAAAAGAGCCTCGACACACTAAAAGAGAATATGGTAATTGCTCCTATTCTGGTTTTCCCAGAATGGAATAAGGAATTTCATGTTCATGTGGATGCTTAATGGATAGATTTAGGAGTGATATTGGCACAACCTGGTGTAGGAGAAATATATCACGCCATAGCTTTTGCAAATAGGAAACTGTCTAAAGAAGAAAACTAACTATACAACTACAGAAAGGGAAGGTCTAACTATGCTATACGAATTACAAAAGTTTAGACATTACTTTTTGGGATCTCATTTCAAGATATTCATAGATCACTCTGCACTAAAATATTGGGTATGCAAGCCTGTTTTAGGAGGAGAAATTTGTAGGTGGTTATTACTATTTCACGAGTATGACTTTGAAGTTATTTTTAAGCAAGGAAGACTAAATGCTCGACCTGATCATTTTTTGAGGATAGAAATAGGAGAAGAACCAACAAATATAGAGGATAATCTTCCTGATGCATGGTGGTTTTCTATCAGAGTAGTAGATGAGCACTTCGCTGATATTATTCAGTTCTTGACCATAGGAATGGTCACTTCATAATACGCTACACAACAAAAGAAAGAGCTAGTGGTTAAGGTAGCAGATTTTTCACTGATAGCAGGGCATTTGTATAAACTGGGACAAGATAAAATACTACACAGGTATGTTCTTGAGCACGAAAGACGGATAATTTTAACAGAAGTTCATAGTGGCACAACTGGTGGACATTATACAGGAAAAGCCATTACGCAGAATTTTTTAAGATCTGGACTATGGTGGCCTACATTACACAAAGATGCAAAGAAATACTATCGAGCTTGTGATATCTACTAAAGAACTAGAAAACCTTCAAGAAGAGATGAAATTCCACTAGTACCACAAGTAACATTGCAGGCTTTTAACCAATGGGCTATTGATTTCGTGGAACCCATTAATCTATGAGGGAAAAATGTTGGTGCAAGGTATATAATCACTGTAACCGACTATCTAACTAGGTGGGCCAAAGCATATCTTGTGAAGGATTGCAACACAAAAACTGTTTCGAAGTTCATATTTGACTATATTTTGTCTAGATTTGGATGTCCAAAGATATTGAAGAGTGATCAAGGGTCACATTTATTGAATCAAACCATTGAAGCCTTAATATGGGAATTTCAAGCTTACCACCATAAGAGCAATCCTTATCATTCTTAGGAAAATGGAATTATGGAAGCATTCAATAAGATTATGGAGAATCCACTAACAAAAGTGTGCAATGTGAACAGAAATGACAGGGATCTAAGGGTTCCAGCGATGTTGTGGGCATATAGGACAACATGTAATAAATTGATAGGACAAACAACTTTTAGGTTCATATATGGACAAGAAGCAATCATGCATATGGAACACATTGTGCCAAGTTTAAGTTGCATGTTTCATAGACATGGAATATTCTGATATAATGGAAGAAAGGATGACACAATTACTTTCTCTGGAAGAAGACATGTTTATAGCATATTTACATCAGTAGGTGAAAAAACAAGGGAGAAAGCTTGACATGACACGCACATCCAGTAGAAGACATTTCAGGAAGTAGATATTTTACTTTTATATGAGAGAAAATTCATGAAGTTCCAAGGAAAACTTAAAACACATTGTTTAGGACCGTATATCATCAAGCACATTTTTGATGGTGGTGTAGTTCAGCTCGCAAAGTTAGATTGTCACCTGATTCCAGAACGAGTGAATGGTAGCAGATTGAAGGTATATAGGGACAAGTTTTTCCCTGGAGCTTCGCACTAAAGGACAAAAGGAGAGGAGTCTCAGTGCCACCTGTAGTTGAAAGTGGGCAATGGACTATAAACTACTTTGTAGAAGGGAACTTCCCCAAAGGAATATTACTCCATGATATTCAGTAGTATATCGAAGTCTGAAAGAACTGCGACGAAGGAAAGATTACTGTGCCACAAGGGAAGGTTCATCGAATTTATTCAGAAATATGACCATTGGAAGGAAAAAGTTGTCGTTAAAAGAAACTTGCCATTAAAAGGTGCGGGAGAAACACATTTATGAAGCACAATTAGCCAGATCTAGCACCATATCTACATTGAATGAGCAAGATATAAGCTAATCATGAGGTTTGAAATTCAAATCCACTATAAAATCCATGTCCCGCTCCACATTTTACACTTTTCCATCTAGAGAATTCAGTGTGAGAAATTGCAACTAAGTGTGAGACCCATTTGCTGATGTATGTCTTAGAGAAGTTTCGAAGAGTTTGCTAGAGAGTTTTCAAAGAAAGGACTAGGAGGCATCATGGAAGCCTAGACTGGTAAATTTGCAACATCAAGTGTACCTGTGGCCCCAACATGCGTGAGGTATTCGTGAAAGCAGGTAATAATGGAAGAACAACCACAAAGAAGACAAGAAAAGGAACTAGCTGGAGCATCAGGAGTCGAGCTAAGGACGTCCCTGAGAAGTAACATAGAAAAAGAGTAGCAGACAAAGACTAAGCAGGATAAGAAACCTATGCAGAAGGTGAAGAAACCAGTGCAATAAAAAGAACCAGAACAAATCCATGACAATGAGGAGGAAGCTAAAATACAAAAGATGGAGAGAGAGGGTGCATAAATTCCCTCTGTCTTGCCACCATATATGCGACTAGGGAAATTAGATGCCAAGTTGGTTAAATATCCCAAAGACATGTAATTAGGCACTTTAACATTGCTGCTACTTGAAAAAGTTCCATTTGAAGGAGAATTACAGGGAAAAATAATGCAATTGAAGATGGAGGATTGGGACTTCAATGACCAAAGTAAGTATACTAATTTCAATCTGAGCAAGTACCTACAATAGATATACTATCCAAAGAGCAGAGTTACAAGGTTGGAGCCACACCAGTGGGCTTCGAGATTACAGAGATCAGGCTTACTGAACATGTTAAATGTGCCACACTTCCGTAGAAGCACATTTAACACAACTTGTGTTTGACAGTTACGGGTATTAGTGCATGATAGATAACTCTGGATGGGGAAGAGGATCTCGATTGATGAAATGTTGATAAAAACTATTATTGGATTTCCCTACCAAGGAAAGGACCCTGCTAAAGAGTTCGTTGGAAAAAACAAAGACAAGGCAATAGCACAAACCATGAAGTACAAGTACGGGCTAATCAAGAAAGCGTGAGGTTACGATATTAAATCCATCTGTGATAAAGGGGTGTGCTTCACCACACACAACTTAGCTGGAAAAATATTGAGGAAGTGTAGAGAAAGCGAAGTCCCTGGGGTCATAGTTTCCTTAGCTGCGCAATGCAACAATGAGGTTCAGTTCAATTGTGCCAGATATTTATGTAGGGAATTTTTGGAGGATTTTTGTGAAGCATAGGAAGAGTGTAAAACATTTCACTATGTGTGTTTGATCTCGATCATCATGTTGTTAGCATGGAAGGAGCTGAAGGATTCACAATTTCCTCTAGTCGAAGTAGATGCATGTGAAGCCACGTGGTATGCCTCACTCAGGCATACCAAGGAGCCATTACATGCACAAGAGAACATGATCTTCTTTGTACTATTGGACATGGACTTGTACATGGTGGTGAACCATCATCCTAGGTTGACACCAAGTTTGTATGAACAGTATCACCAAATAGCATAGTTTAAGGCAGACTTTCACAGGGTATATGTAAAGGCTCGGAAGGATCTGATGGAGACATGGCATCCTCTGCCATATTTGGTCACCGAAGATGACCTTCTTGGCATAATACAACATTGTTCAACAAAATGGATGACTCCAACCATAGAAAATATTGGAGCAGAGAAGGACACCACACAGGATGTGGGTTCAAGTGGAAAGGACAAAGGAAAAGACACATAAGAGATAGAGCCATAGCAAGAATGGGGTGCTGAGGACCTTCTCAATGACGAAGAGCCACAAGAGGAATTTCCATTCATCATCAAGAAAATGATACCTACAACACCTATGTCGAGCAAAAGGAAGAATCAGAAGGCAAAAAATATAAGGGTGCAATATCACTTGTCCTTGTTGATGGGGACATCGACGAAATTGGAGATGAAGTTGAGGAAGTTACAACAGAAACCTAGGATAAGATTGATAATTGCTACAGAGTACTCTTGGTAGATGTCCAAGAAGGTATTTTAGAGTTAAAGGCACTGCTGCAGACAACCAGACAACCAGGACAAATGGGTCAACCGCAGTAGCCAAAACGATGGATAAAAACCACATTTGCATTAAGAATTATGCAGATACCAGCTGGAGCATTAGAGTTTGAGCGAACCAAAAATAGAGAGCGAGAAAAAGGGTGGGACTATGTCAATATGAACATTGCCACACTACAACACATACATTGCATGAGTTCCCTCAAGGTATAACAACTAAACTACAGGAGCGAGAATAATGCACTTTGTTGTTAAATATTTAGGTGGAGAAGGAAAGAGATCGTTGAAGAAGGAGCTCGATCAAATTATTATGGAAAGGGATGGGTAATGCCACCAATAACAGTAACTAGAGAAAGTGATCACCAAAACTTGTAGTATAGTTCCAGAAGTAAAGGCCCGCGAGGAAGAGTCACCAGCAGAGAAGGTCATGAAGCTTGGCCTCGCAATAAGAGATTCAAAGAATAAACTCACGGAAATGAAGTTCGAGTATGAAGTGGATATTACTGAGCTACAAATGAGGCTGCAGCCAGTCATGCCACCAGAAGTACATGAGCAAAGGGAAACAAATCTAAAATTTGCACTAAAAGGCATCTCCGACATAGTAGTAGACTCTGGTAAACTGCTAGATGAAACTATGCAGATTTAGACATCACTCCAGGAGGATCCAAACATTTAGAGGATTGAAGTGAAGCTCCAAACAAAGAAGAAAAATTTGCAAGAACTTTGGGCAACTATGAAGACCTTACCAGTCTCCCAGGGGCTCTCCAGAACCACTAAAGGACAAACTCTTCAAAAGAAGATTCAAGAACATCAAAGAAAAACATATTTTGATAGAGAGTACTCAACTGTGGTAGGATGAGGACTTCTATATTTCACAGGAAATAGATGATAGGCTGAAGGAGATATGACAGAGGGAGAAAGAAGTGTTGCAGAAGGTTGTCAGATCGACAACAAAGGCACTACTGGAACAAGTGCTCCAAGAGGAGAAGTCTTTAGCAGAAATACTTCAGGAGTATAATTCTACCTACATGAGAATCGCAGCAAAGATTTGGGGCATATCAGCTAAGTAATTTGGGATGAGCCACATGGGAGTGTTGGGAGCTTGTTTGGCGCAGCCCAACTTGGCCAAATTTTAGGAAGAAATCCAAGTTTTGTGGAAGCGCGCAGTAGAAAGGATGTTGTGGAGTACAAAGTGAACCATGTAGCAGAGCAACCGAGCATGACGAAGATCGCAAATCAAAGTCAACGTGCAGCATCAAGGCTTTGTGGCGAATCCCCTTCCTTTATGTAAAATCATTACAATATTGCAAATTGGTTGGTTTTGGGAAACAACCCCTTTTATTTCAGAAATCATGGTATCGGGTCCATTGTAATGTAACAAAGTAAATATCTCATGTAATAATATATATAGGGATGAATAATAAATAAGAAGGTATCATTAGAAGATCGAATTGGATCAAATCTATGTTTATGTGATACTTTTATGGTTTGTATTTTGGAGGACGGGTGAGGCTCCATAGTTGTGTGTAAGGAGGCCGGGTCTGTAGCTAAGTGTGCAGATTGTCTGCAGCTACGTGTGCAGATACCTTGCAGCTGTGTGTGTAGGGAAAAACTGTTTGTTGTATCGAATTCCAAATTATAAGCAATAGTTCTTGTCGACGTAGTCCCACATTGGGATGAATCATGGTCAAATATTTGTCTTAGTGTTCATTTGCTTATTATCTGCACCTTATTTCAGTGTTGTACAGTTTATGAATGTTTATTTTATGCTCAAATTATGAATGTAACTTCGCGAGGTAAAGTATAAGTGTGAATTAATTTGTGGAGGTTACATTTTTTATAAGAATTAAAGCATAAAAAGAATACAACGATGCCATAGTGTAATATCCCTTAGGCTGCAGAAACTTGGTTTTGTAACCTACCATAATCACTTTGGGTGAGACTGAGATCTTTTTGCAGATCATTTCCGAGAGGGCCAGTCGTTGAGGTTCTTGTTGGTGTGCAACACACTTTGAACCTAGGTCCAACCCACCTAAGCCAACATGAACATGATCCAATACTCAAGGATATCTTCTTTGGCTTGATGCCCAAATACACATGTTACCCAATGAGAAACTCCTTAAATTCCTTGTGTTGACCTGCATAACTCTTGTGTCTATCCTATATTACCTGTAGATTCTTCTTGATAACCTGCATTTCCTGTTCCATTTCTGCCAACATGTTCTGTCCTATCAGTACCCTATTCACTAGATCACTACAGTTGATGGGAGTATTACAACTCTGCTCATAAATTTCCTTTAAGAGACTCATCCTCAATGACTCTTGATACCCATTATTGTAAGAAAAATCAACAAATGGAAGATACTCCTCCCACCTGTTTTGTTGATGTATAACATACATTTTCAACATTTCCTCCAGAATCTTATTGATCCTATCTATCTGTCCATCTAACTATGGATGATAATTTTTCTTGAAGGCCAAATATATATCCAAAACTGTAAATAACTCCTTCCAAAACCTAGAAGTGAACTTGGAATCTCTGTCTGACACACTGTTCTTAGGAATACCATGTAATCTCACTATCTCCCTGATAAAGACTTGTGCTACCTCACTAGTTGAATAAGTAAACTTAACCACTATGAAGTGAGCTACCTTGGTCAACCTGTCAATCACAACCATGATGGAATCATGCTGTCTATATGTTCTATGAAAAATTGTAATGAAATCCATGGAAATGACCTCCCCTTTCCACTTCAGAATTGGAATCACTGTAGTAAACCACATGGATTCTTGCACTCTACATTTATCTGTTGACAATCGAAATACCTCGCGACGAACTCAACTACCTCTTTCTTCAAATTAGGCCAATAATAGAACTTCATTACAACTGTTAGAGTCTTCTGATATCCCAGGCGAACTGAATATGGCTTGACATGAAATTCCCTCATGATAAGCTTCTTGAGTTCATTGTTCTCTGACACAGATCCTATCCCTAAATCTCACCAAACCATATGTTGTGACATGATAGTCCACATCTTGTTCACCTATACCCTGCTATTGTAACATGTGCTTAAGATCCCTATACTTATCATCCTGATGTCCTTCTTGTAAGATATGATCTCGTAAATTTTTCCCATATGTACTTATAACTTCTATATGGTTTACCTAAACTCTTCTGCTAAGAACATATGCAACCATATTCTCCTTTCCAATGATGTACCTGATCTCAAAGTCAAACTCATTGAGCATGGAAAACCATCTAGCTTACTTGGCATTCATATTTTATTGGTCAAATAAATATCTGAAGCCACTATGATCACTCATCAATACAAATCTCCTACTGAGAAGATAGTGCGTCCACATCTTCAATGCATGAATGGTTAGTGCCAACTCAAGATCATGTGCTACATATGTTATCTCATGCTCATTTAGTTTCCTTGACATGAAACATGCCACTTGCCCCTTGTGCATGAGGACTCCACCAAGTCCTCTCTTACAAGCATCTATACCTACCAAAAACTCATTATTGAGATCTATTATCTTTAGAACTGGAGAATTTGTAAGAAACTGCTTCGACTACTCAAAACTTGTTGCACATTCCTCTGTCCATTCGAATTTCTTTCCTTTCCTTTGTAATGATGTAATAGGATAGGAAATCTATGACAAGTTCTTGATGAACCTCCTCTAATAACCTGCTAACCTCATGAATGGTATGAGCTCATCCACATTCCTAGGAGGTTCTCATTCCATGATAGCTTTGATATTTTCTGGATCCACTGTTATACCTTCCTTGGAGATCACATGTTCCATGTAATGTACCTCTGTTTGAAAAAAATCATTTACTAAGCTTGGCATACAACTAATGCTCTCTTAGCAATCTCAATACTACTGCTAAGTGTTTGGCATGTTCTTCCAGATTCTTAGAATATATCAATATATCATCGACGAATACAATCATAAACTTGTTTGGATGAGGACACAACACATTATTCATCAAACACATGAAAGTAGCTGGAGCATTAGTACAACCAAAAGGAACTAGAACAAACTCATAATTCCCATACCTAGTCCAGAACGAAGTCTTATAATGATGTCGACTTCTTGGATGTATACCTAATTATATCTTGATCTCAAATCAATCTTCAAGAACAATGTTTATCCCTTTAGCTAATCAAACAAGCCATCTATCGTCAACAACAGATACTTGGTTACTTTATTCAGTTGTCTATAATCAATGCACAGCGTGAGAGTACAATCCTTCTTCTTCGCAACAAATATTGGTGCACCCGATGACGATACACTTTGCCTAATGTATCCCTTTTCAAGCATTTCCTTCAACCAAAAATTCAATTCCACTATCTTTGAAGTGCTCATCCTGTAAGGTTCATTTGATGTTGGTTTTTCTCTCGCTACCGACTCAATAGAAAAGTCCACTTCCCCGTGAGGCACACACTCTAAAATTTATGCTGGAAATACATCCTGAAACTGCTGCAAAACGGGATACCTCTTCAATACTTTTGCATCCTCAACATCCTTACCTTTTATCACTAGATACATGCACTGAAAAAGACACACACCCTTTCCTATGACTGTGCTTTTCCTACATAGTTGTAACCCTTCTAAATTGTGTTGCCTTCTTCTTACCCTACAAGATTATTTGTTCTACATTGTCATCCAAGCACTCAATAGCCTTCTCATAACAATCCACCTTAGTCTTGTGAAAGTACAACCAATCCAAACCTAGAAGCACATTGTAGCCAATTGCACTAACGAATACTCTGCATGCACTTCTTTTGTCAAACCACACTTATCCACCAGGTAAAGGTTAACATAACTATAATATTAGATCCAAGGTCAATCAAAATAGAAACAA
Organism: Pinus tabuliformis; assembly: GCA_031772625.1. Classification (NCBI taxonomy): domain Eukaryota; kingdom Viridiplantae; phylum Streptophyta; class Pinopsida; order Pinales; family Pinaceae; genus Pinus; species Pinus tabuliformis. Next base: position 357,462,006 of record CM062811.1, read on the forward strand.
CTCGTTCATAAAGCTTACCTTCTATCTCAATGATGGATGTCTAGTGATTTTCCTGCCTATTATCCAATGTTGCATAGATCCATGGAATACTTTGTGCAACTTCTCCAACTATCTGTGCCTCCTAAGCACTATAGATCCGATGTTAGAAATTAACGGAGCAATGAAATACACAAAATATTCCAAAAACACATAAACAGAAATGCATAAAACAAGAGAGACATAGATATATGTGGTTCACCCAATTTGGGCTACATCCATGGAGAAAGACCCAATCCTTCCTTTTTATTAACCAACAAAATCAAGAGATATGGCCTAGAGTAAATGCACTATAATTTCTTCTTTACTCTCAAACAATCTCCTCTCTCTTTCGTGCGCAGAATAATAATGCACAACTGCAATACAATTCCCTCATATAAACCGAGGATTTCCTTCTATGGAAAACCACCCGAAATTAACATAACTTGTACCATCAGATCATTTTCTTAATGAACGACCCAGATTGACTATGAAATTACAATATTTTACAAGGCAATTTTTCATCTATTTTTAGCTTCGGGGGAAATTCCCCAAAACCCCTGCTATGGTGGTCCCATAAAATTCATCGTCACCCCCCCCCCCCCCCCCTTGACCGCCGTGATGACTATTAAATGGGAGGTGATTCTGCCACATTAAGAACATGGATCCAACGAGGTTGAAATAAAAAAAACCTTAGAACAATCAAGAAGATAATCATGCTCCACACCCAACAATCTCCCACTTGGAGAGTGATTATATATAAACTCCATCATTGCTTCACTTATTGGACAATGACTCCACTTAGACCTTGTTGTTTCTCATCTTCACCGTCGTACATGAAGACAAATTGAAACCATGTAGAATTTCAGTTTCTCCCTGGTTATAACTTTTGTTGACATATCTGCAGGATTTTGGCTAGTGTGTATCTTTAACGCTTCAATTTTCCATCTTCCAACAATGATTGTATGAAATGGTACTTGAGTTTTATGTGTTTTGTCTTGGAATGAAATGTTGAGTTCTTTGAAAGATGAATGACCCATCTCCTACTTCTTGCCTAATTCATCCATAAACCTTTATGACTAAATCATTTCTTTACTAGCCTTTGTAGCAGAAACATACTCTACTTCCATTGTTGAAAGTGCAACAATGCTTTGCAATTTTGAACCCAACTGATAGTTGTTCCACCTATAGTAAATGCATACACTGTGCTGCTCCACCTATTATCTCTATCACCTTCCATATTTGCATCAACATATCCATGTGGAGCAATGTTTGAACCATGAAAGCATAATTCTTGATTTGTGGTACCTCTCAAATACCCGAGAATCCACTTTACTACCATCCAATGCTCTTTTCCTGGATTTTTCATATACCTTCTTACAACTCCCACTGCATGTGAAATATTAGGCCTTGTGCGGACCATTGCATGCAATAAGCTTGCAACTGTTGATGCATATGGAACTTTACAGATATAATCCATCTCTTCCCGAGTCTTAGAACAAATCTCCTTAGTTTGAAATGGCTGGCAAAAGGTGTACTAACTAGTTTCTCATTCTACATATTAAATCTTTCCAGCACCTTTTCTATGTACTCACTCTGAGACAATGTTAATTTCCAATTTTTCCTAACTCTAGTTATTCTCATACCAAGGAATTGTTTTGCACCACCGAAATCCTTCATTACAAATGAATTTTCCAATTTTCCTTTGAGAGCATTTATTTCCTGCATGTTAAACCCTAAAACAATGATTTCATCTACATACAAAAACAATATAATATAGATTCTATCATTTTTCATTTTAAGATAAACATAATGGTCAGAGTTACATCTAGTATAACGTTGTTCATACAAAAACTTGTAAAATTTTAGATACCACTGACTTGGATCCTGTCTTAAGCCGTACAATATCTTCTTCAATTTTCACACTAACTTCTCCTTCCCTTTAACCTCATACTCTTAGGGCTTCTACATATATATTTCTTCCTCCAAATCCCCATGGAGAAAGGTTGTCTTTACATCTAACTATTCAAGATGAAAATCTTCTGCTGCCACTAGATATAAAATTGTTCTAATTGAAATCATTTTAACAAAATGAGAAAAAATTTCATCAAAGTATATACCCTTATTTAACCCCTTTACCACAAGTTTATCCTTATACCTCTATTTATCTCCATCGTCTTCCTTCAACCTGTAAACCCATTTAGTCTGCAATGTTGTTTTAACGGTAGGAAACTTGAATAAGTCCCAAGTATGGTTATGCATAAAGGATTTCATCTCTTCTTTCATTTCTTTCACCCAATTCTTCTGGGTTTCTACCTTTATTTCTTCTTCATATCTTTCTGTTCACCATAATCAATGAATAATACATAATATAATGAGGGAGAGTATTGTTTAGGGGTCTACTTATCCTGGTGGATCTTCTAACATCACTTTCAGGTGTTTGAGGTGCATGTTCTTGTTGTGGTTGCTAAACATTATGATTTTCAACCACCTTTACCTTTTATGTGATATCATCAAGCACTGTGTATTCTTTGTTTTCTTTTTCTTGTTTCTTTCCTTGCATTTGATCCTTATACAAGACCTTTTCATTGAATATGGCATATATGCTCCTAATGATTTTGTGATATTCATAATCATATAATCAGTAAACAAAATCATTTACACCATATCCAATAAAGGTACATTTTTTTTTTAAATTTTTCCTCAAACTTTGCTCTATTTTCTTTATTAATGTGGACAAAAGCCTCACAACCAAAAGTCTTTAAAAATGGGTAGCTTACCTTTTTACTTGTCCATGCCTCCTATGGAATTCCACCATCCAAGGAACGTCAAGGCCTTTCGTTTATTAGATAAACAACAATATCTACAACATCTACCCCAAATTGTGAGGGCAATCTTGCATGCAATCTCATGCACCTTGCACACTCCATGATTGTCCAGTTCATCCTTTCTGACACACCATTTTCCTATGGTGTTCTTGTAACTATCTTCTCTCTACGAATTCCATGCTATAAAAAATAGTTATCAAACTCTTTGCTACAATATTCATCTCCATTCTCTGATTTGAGAAACTTCAACTTCTTTCTTGTCTCATTCTCAACCAAAGCTTTCCATTTCTTGAAAGTATTAAATACATCAGATTTATTTTGAATACAATAAATTTAGGTTTTCCTAGTTGCATCATCCATAAGAGTAACATAATAGTGAGAGCTACCAATAGATGATACCTAAGGATGCCCCCACATATATGTACGAAAAAGCTTTAATTTTTCGCTCTTCTTTTCCTTCCCAACTCTGATAAATATGACTCTCTTATGTTTTCCATAAACAAAAATTTCACAAAAATCCAAATTAACATGCTTCAAACCCAACAAAACATTTCTTGAGTGAAGAATCTACATCCCCTTCTCACTCATGTGCTCGAGCCTATGATGCCAGAGTGTCATATCTGCTCTTGTGGAGATTAAAGCATTAACATAATTATAAATACTATTGCATAATTATAATGTACCAACCTTTTCTCTTTTTTCTATTACTAGGGCTCCTTTAGTGACCTTCAAGGATTTCTCTGTAAAAGTAGTTACACAACCTTCACCTCCCAACTTCCGTGTTGAAATTAGATTTTTCTTTAGATCTGGGACATGCCTTACCTCCATCAATATCTATTGGTTTCCATTTTGTTTCTTTATAAAACCTTACCCATTCCAATGATTTTACAAGGTTTACAATCAACCAGATGAACTTGTCCAAAATATCCTTGAACATAGTCATGAAAATGTTTCCTATCAGATGTGGCATGGAATGAGGCCCCTTAATCTACTACCTAGACATCAATAATGTTCTCTAATGAAAGAATTAAACCATATTGCAACACATCACTTGTCACATTCACTTCATGATTGTTCTCTTGATTTCCATCTCCTTCTTCTCCCTTCTAATATTTACAGTTTTTATTTAGGTGTCCTTTCTTCCTACATTTACGGTACACTTTCCCTGATTTAGATTTGGATCTTCCTTTTCTTGACTTACTTGAATTTCCTAGGTTATGTCCCCTTTCCATTTTTTTTCCCTATTCTCTATAGTGAAAGCATTACCTGATGTCTCAATGGAGCTTTTCCATCGCATTTCCTCGCTACAGATGGCACCAATAACATCATCAAAATTTAAAGTACTAGATCCAAATACAAAGTTATTAATAGCCATAATAGTCCATTCCAACTTTTTGGAAATGATCACAAAAACAATAGAGCCCTAACTTCATCATCAAAATTTACCCCTATAAAACTTAACTCACTAGTAATCGTGTTGAATTCATTTAAATGTTCAGCAACAGATCCACCTTCTGATATCTTCATATTAAATACATGCTTCATAAGATATACCTTATTTGAGGTTGAGGGCTTTTAATATATTTTGACCAATGTCGTCATTAATACTTTTGTTTCCATTTCCTTCGAAATTTTGAATGTCATCAATGCTACCAAACAAATTCAAATTGTTCCTAGTGCCTTTCTATCGAGAATCTCCCATTCTACATTTGTCCTAGTCATCGACTTCTTTGGTTTTTCGCTCAATGGTAGGTACAAATCTTTCTGGTATAGATAATATTCCATCTGCATCTTCCAAAACTGGTAGTTTTGGTCACTAAATTTCTTGACCCTAAACCTACAGTCTTCTGCCATTGCTCCCACTCGAGCTAGGAACCCTTCTCTCCTGTGAGTTTATTAGCTAAATAAACCTTCAGCTCTGATACCAGTTGTTATAAATTAATTAATGGAGCAATGAAATACATAAAATATTGTAGAAACACAAATACATAAATGCATAAAATAAGAGATATAGATATTTGTTTCACCCAATTTGGGCTACGTCAATGGAGAAACAACTAATCCTTCCTTTTTTTATTATCCAACAAAATAAAGAGATACAACCTACAGTATATCCACTGTAATTTCCTCTTCTCTCTCACACAATCTCTTCTCTGTTTCTCACTGAGAATAATAATCCACAATAGCAATACAATTCCCTCATTTTTTTTCCCTTCGAAAAATCGTAATTTTATTCATAAGACAAAATTACATGTTGTAATACAATTTTCTCATATAAACCACAAGTTTCCTTTCAAGGAAACAAAACCTAAATTAGCATAACTTCCACTGCCATATCATCCATCGAATGAATGACCCAAATTCACTATGAAATTGTGATACTTTAGAAGGAAACTTTTCATATATTTTTATCTTCGGGGCCACTACCCCCAAACCCCCACTTGAGGGGGACGGGGGGGGGACTCCATAAAATTCATCGTCACCCCCCTTGGACCCCCCTTATGGTGCTTAAATGGTTGGCATTTCCTCTTTGTTAGGAACAGGGATCCAACATGGCTGAAATAAAAATCCTCTAAATAATCAGGAAGATAATCAGGCTCCACACCCAACACCTGAGGTCTACCACCCTGATATGAGGGATAATTCTTCTTGAGATGCTCCTTTCCACATATCCAACACTGTAATTGTCTCGTACCATCACCTTTATTTGTTGCTCTCTAGGTTGTGACCCATGTCCCTTCTCTACTGCATTAAAATTCTTGTAGGGAACAACATTCTTTTTCTCACCTGCATCCTTAGGTCTTGTTCACATAAATGGCCATTTACCTTTAGATTTTTCATTCCCTTTCCAACCCTACTTAGATTTTGTCTTACGCTTCGATTTCTCATAAAAATGTTTCAAATTTCTAATGACTTCTTCCAGTGACTGAGGCTCATCATACTCAATCTGATCCCTAAATGCTAATGGTAAGCCACTAATAAATCTTTGATCTTTTGTTTTATCATCCTTTAAATATAACACATACCTCAACAACTCCAAGAACTTCACGATGTACTCCTTATTTTTCATCAATCCCATCTTTAGCTCATAGAACTCCTTGTCTTTTCCATCATAGTACCTCTCTCACAAATACTTCTTCCTGAAAAGTCTCTTGATTTCATGCCAACTAAAACCCTCTATCTTGATATCTCTAACACGCTTCACATCTTCCCACTAAATGTTTGCTTTCCCTTTGAGAGCAAAATTATCTATCCCGACCTTCATGTTCTATGGATAGCCATGTAGCTCAAAGAACTTCTTCATCCCAATTAACCATGCCTCTGCATCTTTCAGCTTCTTCAACTCTCCAGCGAATGTAGGTGGCTTGGATTTCTTGAACTCGTATGGAAAATATACCCTATCACTCATCTTTTAAGGATGACATCGATGATGACCATGATACCTATCTAAACCAGAACTAGAGTAGGACCCATATCCACTACCTCTCCTATCAGGTGTATGCAAGAATCATTCATCTTTAATTGTGTCATCCTTATTTGACTTGTGCCAACCATGAGACTGAATTCCATGTGCCACATTAGTATTTTCCTCCTGTCCATGTATGATCCTAAGTGGTCCCAGTCTCTGCAAATTTGATCGACTCTGAAGAATGACTACATTGACCTTTACTTGTTTCTCCTATGCCCTCACAAGTCTTTCCTATGACTATATAATTATGTCATTATCTCCTTTGTAACTTATGATTTCTTCCTCTAATCTTCTCAAGGTGCCTTCTATGTCTGGAGAGTACTCATCTCTTTGCTACTCATATCATATGTAAAGGGAGTCTCGTGAACTATAATCCACCATTTTGCTAGTCATCTCTAATCCTCTCCTTCCTGCAAACATACCATGTCAGATAAACCAAATATAAACATAATCAACATACCTCAATGAAGTTCAAGAGAGGCTATCTCTTCTACAAAATTAGTCCATATTAGCATGATACATGTATATACTTAATCATCAATATACCGAAATCATCTCAATCATCATCCAGTTACCATGCATGATGTCATAAACCGTAACACCGACTGGATACATGCTAATCATAGGCACTATAATACATGCATAACAATAAACATAATAATGTAGGCATAACTGCTTGAATCTATAATATCACCCAAAGAGAATGAAACCCATTCTAATACGACCCCATAACCACCCCTTCCAAATTTACCCAGCTTCAGAGGCCTCCCAAGGTAAACATGAGACAAAGAGATACTATGAGATGACTCGACCTCCTGGGTCCCATTAAGGAAGTGGGGCTAACTACTGAAGACAAACTGACCTTCCACAACATCCTACAGGTGTTATAGGACACTCAAAGGCCGAGGAACTATCCCAAGTGGCCAAGCCCTGAGTTGGACCGCTCCTTATTTTCCATGGACCCTAAACCACACCCACAACAATGCCTCCATGTAGTTGGAAGCCTCCAATCGCATGCACAAGCTTACATCGATGTGGTTGCAACCAAAAGTTTCCAATTAGGAGCATGCAGTCTTATATTCTAAGCCGAAATTCCAGGTCAACCTCCATACCATTGCCCAGAACTTCATGTAACTTCTCATATGCATAAATGACATGACAACAAAGCTAAACATTCATATGTGAGTCAAATACTTGACCTAACTAGGCCTAACCATGACAGTCATTTTTCCAAACATATTAAGATCATGTAATCTACAAGTCATGAATGCAAATATGAACATAGAGGTCTGATACTTGTATGAGAATCATTAACAAGGTCTAATTCCCTCTTATAAGAACTGCAATAACACTTATTATCTCATGCATTCAATAACCATTCATAAAAAAATCAAACATATCAAGAGCCATAACTAAAATCTATTATGAAACCATGCTTATAACCAACATATAACCAAAATAATAACCATGATAGAACAACCATTAAATCCACATAATAACAAGTAAAAGTACTCATGAAATACAAGAGGAAGATAGCTCTTATTAACATATGTAAAAGCCAACCAAGTCATGGATTTCCATGTACCACCCGACCATATAGTGAGTTGAACCAAATATTTCTCTCATCCAATCATTGTTGTGCCATATTCCAAGCATGAATGTGGGAATCAATATTAAAAAACAAAGGTTTCTTAGAGATTAAACCACCTCCACCATCGGGATTTACTGTAGTACTTCCAAAACTAGTCAAGTGATTCCTAGGCCCAAAGAAAGCACATAAACAACCAATTTTTACTGCAATCCTTCCAAAACCAATCAAGGGATCACCAAGCCCAAAGAAAGCACATAAGCTTTACCACAATCCTGCCAAAACCAGTCAAGGGATCACTATGCCCAAAACAAACTTTGATGCCTCTAAATTTCTTCACAAATACCTTGAGGAATTTACCTATATCCACTCTTAGGATTTATTGCGATCCTGCCAAAATCGGTCAAGGGATTCGTAGGCCCTTGGTAATTTTCCTGAGACCACTTCACCTATTTCCAAAACCATCTGACAATCCAAATCTAAACCAAATGAAATAACCCAATCACACCATGGTTATCAGGAAATGGAAAGAAAAGGATGAAACCACTATCACACTTAGCAAAATCCATGCCAATGACAACTAGAGAACCAAATACACACATCCATCTACCATGCATTCTCAAACCATATATGAAATCCCGCATGAACCTTGTTACCTGTAAGTATTCTTGTTGAAGATACTTGATCCAACTTTTCCTTTATTTTCCCTCGATTTCCTTGTCCTTCATGTTCTTTCCTTTACTTTCTTTCCTCAATGCTAGAGTTCTCCAATAATGCTTTAAGTGTGTAGTAGTATGAGAGAATGAGAGAATAGAAGAGAGCACCAAAACTAAACTAACAAAAGGTTGAACTAACAAAAGTTGTGAACTGATCCTCATAAACGTTTTTTATTATTAGGACCTCTACTCTCTTCAATTTCCTCTATTTTTCCTTCAATTTCATTCTCATGCAAACCTATGACCTTTCATCTCCCTTTTCTCCTATTTTCCTTTATTTTCATAAATAAAATTCCAATTAATGCCTCTTTTCCTTTTCAAAATCTTTGCCAATGCCTTTTCCAATTTCCTTATCCATTATAAACCAAAATGAACATCCACTAGGATGTGTTTCCCAACATTAAACTTGGAATATGTGTCCCATGACCTTGGTCATATTTTTCCTTTATCAAATTTATTACATGAACTTTTAACCCAGGGCTATTACAAAAGAAAATAAAATCCTCATTTAGATAAAAAGGAAGAAGGGCTAGTTTGGAGGAGGAAAAGGATGTCAAATTTTCCTCTTCTTCTCGTTTAAATTCAAAGGTATTAAAAACCAATGAATGATCATCCCTTATATTAACAAGAAGCTTAAAATATCAAAGAAAGGAATAACAAAAATGTGGTGCTCATCATTTTTTATCCTCTTGTGGTATTGGTTGGGGATTGGTTTTGATTAAATCTTAGAAATGTTTCTCTTTTGTACCATTTTGTGCAAACAAATTATAAGTCTAGTCTTATATATTCCCCCTTCTTCTTATGTTGGGGGGAATGGGTTTTTGCCCCACACATTCTACAATCATGGAATAATTTTGCCTTGTAGTGTTGATCTTGATGTACTTCTATTGTGTGTTTCAACCACAACATTTTTCTTAATGAAAATTTATTTTTCTAGTTGTAAAAACATTAATTTTCCTATTTATATTGATATTTGTATAGCTTTTAGATATGATTTTTACATCGAGAGGAATTTTCTATGGTCCAATATGAGGGATATGTGTAATTCCTTCCATGGTCAACCCAAACTTTACAAGTATCCATTTAAAAAAAAAATTAACCATAAATCCATCTTAACTTTTATTGAGTATTTTATTCAAAAGAAATTTGCATCTTGAGAGATTCGATCCCTCTCAACTCAGTAGATATAAAGTCAAAATAGATCTATGCTCTTATATATGTATGCATATATGTATGTATGTATATTTGTTATTAGTATCTTTAAGTTGTTACATGTCAACCCCATATTAAACATTGAAAGAATTACAAATTCCCTTCATTCCTTGAATTACATAGGATATATTCATGAAATAAGAAATCTCTCTTTATATATTAGTGAAGGTGCATGTTGAAATACTTTATTTTTAACCTACATTAAAAAAACATTGATAGTAATATTTTTTAAATCCTACATATCAACTGCATATTAACAATTGTATAAATAACACATTTACCTTAGAGTGTAAAGTGTGTGTGTGGAGCACTAATTAAAATATTACTATATTTTTTTTTAGAAATGAAATGGAAATTTAACTCACAATGACTTGTACATGTCCTTCATAATATCAATGTTATTTTTAAATGACACATTTCAATTCCAAATTTAGTAGTGAAGGTATTACATATCTCCCTTATGCTCAAAAGTAGAAAGCAATATATGTATAATGTCAAAATATGTCATTGTACTTGCGGGAATTGAACCTAGATCCATCATGCAACTTGCGCAAATTGAACCTAGGTGTAGAAGATTCCATTTCTTCCTCCCAACTTCCTGGGATAATCAAAATTGATGAAGTTATAATTTATTTAATTTTTATGATTTTTTTAAATCATGGCAATGCAAAATGTATCATGAAGTAAGATTTTTTGTCCTTATCATTGACTTATGACTATTGTAATTTACTAGCCAATTATTATATATGGTTGTGCTACATGTGAATATAAATTTTAGTATTATATTCTTACTTTTAAATGTAACAATAACGAATAATGTATATTTTTTAATAAGGGGGAGATGTGTAATTCTTTCACTACTTAATATGGAGTCGACATATCTCACTTAACAATAACATTAATAGTATAGTCTAGTTTTAAGGATATATTGAATTAATTTCATAGTTAATTAACATGTGATATTTTACATAAAATCAAATTGAGAACTTCAAAACTCTAGGGAGATGAAATGACAAGTGCTATTTTTGCAGGAGCTACAAATTTCAACATTTTTGGTCAAGAAACCATAAGCTTAATTTCATTTAGGCTGGTTTTTCTTCAAGGAAATTATCAAGGAATCTCTTCAGCCTTTCTTTATGTGATTCCATAAATTTCATGGATTTCAAGTAGAGGAAGCATCGATTTGCCAATAAGCAGAATATTAATAACACAATTACTTATCCATGAGTAGCTTTTTATACCTTTAATGAGATGACATGTTTAGATCTAGTCATGAGTCAGGGAGGAAAGGATCTCATTCAAATTTATAGGGTTTCATATGTAGGAAAATTCTGAGAGATTTCATCACGCGTGGACCTGGGCTATGTGCTTGAGATATGCGACATATACTCTCTGTATGGCATAGAATTACCATAAACAACCTTGTTCTGCTAGCGATATGGGTTGGATGGAAGAAAGGATGAGCTGAATTATGGGGATTTTAATACTTTTATAAAGACATTGAACGATAATTCTCTCCTTTTTTTGGTTCAACGGTTTAGACTTAATGGAAAATTTGAAGTAGAGTATAGAGAACTGACTAGGTTATCTTGCAAATATTTAACATCTTCTTTCTGAAGGGAAGAAACCTCATTATATAGCTTAGGTACAAGATTATTGTATTTCAAGAAATTCCACCATAACCTTGAACCTAAAGTTGATAGGTGGTGTTTGGGATCTACGAACCCTAGAGGTTATGTCTCTTATAGGGATGTGCCACAAGGGAAGGGTTTTAAGCCATCATATATGACACATTTAAACCATGGACCTTACATTATTGAATATTACTAGCAATCCCTGACCTTGAAGTTAACCCTAAGAAAGGTAAACAGACTTTTTTTCGTTCTTCAATCCATGACAATGATTTCCAAATTTACTGGTTTTTGGCCTAGATCTAATGATTTACATCAATGGGTTTCTACAACATAGACAAACAATTATGACATATAACTTTTATCAAAAGGTTTCTTCATTGTTTAGTTCAACATCTAGGAAGATTTGGAGAGAGAATTGAAATAAGGCCTTGGTTTTGGAGAAATGTACAATTCTTTATTGCCCTTTGGGTTCCATATTTTGATGCGACAACAATGGTGGTCTCAAGAATTCTAGTATCGGTGAGGCTACCAAATCTTCCCCTTACCTTCTAGCATCAAAAGATTCTAAAAGAAATTGGGAACACCCAAGGGGTAGTAAAAAATATGGAACTTAACAGAACATCGAAAGTGTTATTTACCTTCACCAAAATCTGTGTAGAAATTGACTTAAGTAAAGGTGTACTTTCCACATCCAAATGAAACATAAAAAAATCTAGTGGACCAAAATTTTGGGTTATAAAAATATGGCATTCCAATGTTGATCATGTTACCAAATAGGACACTTGTAGAATACATGCCCTTTGAAAAAAACAACCTGAAAAAGAATAAAGGGGCAAGCTTGCGAAGAAAAAGGATGGCAGTCTTTGTATCGCTACCTCGCAGAGGAAGAAGAAGAAGAAATAATAGAAAATACTTGAAACCAAAAAGGGGATGCTAAGGTCCATAATAGAAATGCATTTCCCAAGCATAATGGTACAGGATTAGAAGCGATCCATGAACCAAAACAAAATAAAAAGGAGGAAAACGAAGAGAGGGGGATAATCGGTTCAAAGAGAGACCATGTTTCAGAAAGTTCAGATTCAAACAAAGAACTCTCAGCGAAGATAACCAGAATAAATCGAGCAATGGATCTAGTTGACTGCAACCTATAGGGATGAGAAAAGGTATTAAAAAAAGGAAACAAAGTGATGTTAATTGATTATTATCATACTTAACTTCACAAAAAAAAAATTTCCTTTCTTATTCTCATTAGACTTGGAAAACGTAATTCCTACTTGTCTTGTGATGGAGTGATTAGCTTTCTTTAAGAGTTTGTTAGATCTATGAGATCTTAGGTCCTATTTAGGTGTGTGGTTGAGATATTCTCTCAACAAACTGGATTGTATGGTTAAGATAGTATTTTTATCTTAAACCAATAATTAATGTATTTATATGTGTTTAATGTAATGCAAGACAAGGTGTGTGTGTGTAATTCATTATTTAACTTGGTATCAGAGCCCATATGGGCTGGGATTGGCCTCCCTCATGGGAAGGTTGAGAGAAATAGGTATTTTATTTGTTTATTTAGAGGAGACTATAGTTTTTCATTTTCTAGAGAGTGTATATGTTTGTTCATCATTCGAGTGTTGGTGCGTATGCCTTGACGCTATCGAGATCCAGCGACTAGAAAAGGTTTTTTATAAGCGAGTTTTGTTTCACCATGGCTTTTGTTGAGCATAACAGGTTCACTTTCATCATCATAGAGTCAATTTCAATAGATTTTTTCCCCTATGGTCATTGAAAGTAGAGATGAAATTGGACTGGAGATACAAGTTTTTTCTCTCTTGTTTGAACCATGAATTGGAGTGCACAACGTGATTCCAAAGTTATTGTGGATCATCTCTTTTCTTTCACGGGTCCCTATGAATGAATTTTTTTTTCCCAATCAATTCATCCCCCACATATTGATATGAACCACTAGACGAGAGTCACATTGTATGTGTTCCTACACGTTGATCAGGGCTGATGCTGCTACATCCTTGAAAATTGAGCCATGAGTTGTGCAGAGGAGTCGTAGCCACTATGTGTAATTATGTGCAACAAATATGATGGGAGGTTGATACAGATCACATTCTCAACAAACTTGTGGATTTTTTTCTCGCGTGTGGGAGAAGAAGCAATGAGTATAAAGGAGAGTATATGCATATGAATCATGGCACAATGTGCATAAATTATTGCTATTACACTACCTATGGTAATTGATTTATCCTCTGTTGTCTCAAACACTAAATACCATGCAATCATTATAGCTCAAGATCCTATATCAGTTGTTATATGGCGTGGATGTTGGTGAATATTTATTTTTGTAGCGTCAAAAATTTGGTTTAATTGTCTGAAGTGATTTATAAAAGGAATCAAGTGCAAGTAAAAGCTCAACATGAATGGTTGTCTAGATAATATGGAAGTTTTGGATCTAGGGAAGGATCCCTCATTGTTGAATATGTGAGAATGTTCTTATAATGAGGTTATGCAACAAATTGGGATGTTCTTTAGTAATTGCCTTCAACATATTTTTGATTCTGGAGTTCGAGAGTGGAAATCGGGAATCAGACATCTCAACTACATCGGTTAAGAGACAACTTGATGGAGTTAGTAGCCTAGAAGATTTCGAAATGATAATGGTGGAGGTGACTTACAAGTGCAACTACATGTCTAGTTTATTGAACCATGTACACGAAGAACATCCTAGTAGACTGGCAGTTGTAGGGGTTGGTACCCATGCATTTCAGTAGATGGTTGTTCCTTTATATGGACACCAACGTATTATTTTTAATTATATTTGTAAACACCGGGACGACCACTAGAATTTTCTGATTGAGATCAAGACAAGTAGTCATTAAGGGGGTGAATTGGAAAATATGATTCCTACTAGTTTTGTGATGGAATGATTAACTTTCTTTAGGAGATTGTTAGATATCAAATATTAGATCCTATTTAGGTGTGTGGTTGATATATTCTCTCAATAAACTTGATTTTATGGTAAAGATAATATTTCTATCTTAAACCAATAATTAATGTATTTATATGTGTTTAATGTAATGCAAGACAAAGGTGTATGTGTACAATTGTGTTGGAAATGTGCTCACTATTTGGGGGGGGGGGGGGGGGGGGGAAGTGGGTGTGGAGGTGAATCAATAGTGACTATGTTTCTTAACCTTTGTATTCAATTTTGTTTTACTGAAAAAATTCACACATTATACCTTTAGTAGTTTAAACATCAAATTGAATAAAAAAAATCCATAATGATCATATGAAATCCATAACATAATCAAACAATCTAATGCACAAAAGACACAAGGATCTTTGGTGGAAAACCCTCCTCCAGGGAAAAAACCACCTTTTGTTGTTGTTGCTACTCTGTTACAATTTCATTAATGCTACTTGGCCTATGAGAATGCTACTTCCTCTAATCCCCTAAAAGCCCCTCCGGGGAAAAAACCACCCTTTGTTGTTGTTCCTACTTTGTTTCTCCAAAGTTCTGTCCTTGGCCATATCCGACAAGGAAGTTAACTAAGTGAACACCCATCCACAGGAGACTCCAATCCCCAAAAACCCTTGCCCAACTCCCATTGGACTATGAGAATGTTACTTCCTCTACTGGGCTACCAACACCCATTGGCAAGGAGCACACATCTTTTATTCACACAGCTATCTCGATCTACTAATTCTATAGGGCTACATTTGAGAATAGTTCAAATTTGACCCCTACATAAGACAACAACAACTTTATCTCTTTGATAAGCTCAAAACATTAATAGGACCTCCAATACCTCAACAACATACAATCTCTCAATAACCAACTAGTAGCATATGTAAGTTATGGCTCTCACAAGAGATCAATTAAACACACAACACCTCACTCACACAATTATAAAATATGAAATAACCTCAAATATTCTATAAAGAAACTCTCATTGAAATTCCATCAATGTTATGACAAATCTAAAGCATTACACATTCATGCAATTAATAGAAGCAATGGTCCAGTGATGTACATGAAAATATTTCTCTCTGCAATCACAAACAATAAGCATATGCAAACGATATGTTTTCCTGCAATACACCATTATTCAAGCATGATAACAACTCAATAAGAAAGGTCATCACATCCAAGTATCCATTGAAGATTCGGCTACAAACAACACAATGTTTTTCCTCTAAAAACCCTCTGTTGCAAGTCCTCCAAAGCTCTGTCACAACCAAAAAACAAAATTTTCCTTACTACAACAATAGTTTCCTTCTCAACGAGTCTCCTCACCGCATGATGTTTTATATGACATATTTTTGTATACTACTCACTAAATTTGGCCTCTATAACATTACATACTATAAGAGGTCACCCTCTGCTCTCTACACAAAGCTCTACATTATTCACTCATTCAAAATGGTCAATTTGCTCCTTATATAAACAAAATTTTCCACTAACTCCACTACTTAGTCCATTGAATAAGTCACACTTCAAATTACATTCCATCATGTTGATTTAGTTAATTTGAATCTTTAATGAAACTTCTTGAACAGGATACATTATAAAAATCAATTATTTCATCCAAGGAACGCAAGAAACCCAAAGAAACTTCACCTATAGGTCTAGTCGCTCCCTTAACATTGTCCTGCATGCTACTGGGATCCATAGTCGCCCCCATAGGTTGCTATCCATGCGAGTGGATCCTAAAATGCTCTGACGACCTTCCTTCCATGCCACTGGGCAGAGGATAAAGGAAAAACACAATATCTTCAAATCATAATTGCCTCCAACTTGTTGCTTAACGTCTATGGCATCTGTAAAGATTGTCCAGACCATGAAAAGTCTTAAAGTGATCTCTGCAACCTCCTGAAGAGCTCACACATGATGTAGTCATCATAAGCTAAATAACCAAATCATTAGAGTAGAAATTGTATCAAGTGGCATCAAACATGAAGCTAAAATGTAGATGGGATCACGACAACCTCTTCAACACCTTTAGACATCATCAAAATTTCAATCCATAACTCAGGAGCATCAATAACATCTCAAAGGAAATACTACAAGAATCATCCAATAATCAAAGGTCATCTCGACACAAGCATCATCTACATGGGGACCTAGTTGACCAATCAACCAACAAAGTTATCCAAATACCTACAACATCCATCAAAGCATCTGCAACATAAAAATATGCCATATCAACCATAGATACCAAACACCAAGTAATCAAGCATATGCATACCATCTCCAAACAAGTTCAAGTTGACATCAACGACGACCATCACTCATTATAATACTCATCAACTATCACCTCATCACAACATCAGTGCAACCTCCAACACCATGCTATTATGTTGACATCAATGCCAACCAAGCAACTCATCAACAACTCATCACAACCTCAATTCCAACAATCTCCCCCTTTGACATTGATGTCAACCCCAACTTGGTCAACCAAAGCAACCTCATTCACCCCCCCCTCCCCCTTTGACATCAATTGGAAAAGGACACAAATCAAGCCATCAATACTCACTGAAGAATCAAGGACAACATAGTTGATCTAAGTAAGAACTACTCTCACTCCTCTATGAGCAATAATAAGAACAACAGCTCCATATCATGTAAGTAGTAACAAGACAAATGTATACTAACAACAACCCAAATAATGACTCCTCTCATATGAGCACCATTGTCAACCAAATCCAATAGAAGTAACAAGACATATCCATCAATCATAACATAGAGAAAATAAAATAAACACATCATATACACCTACAATAACATAAACACTCAACTAAACAGTAGCATAAACATCAAGAACAATATACCATGACCAGCATTACTCTCTCCATAAAAATCACCAAATACATACCCATCAACATCCACACATTGAGAAATAATAACAATGCCTCTAAATAATAGTAATATACACTAATCTCATTAAAACATAACAACACCAACCATGCGCCCCCAGGAGTAACAAAGCATCAATTGTATCAGCAAGCACATGCAAAACGAGCTCCCCATAAGCACTATCACATCAAAATATCAGTAGCACAATAAGAGCATAGTGTGGGCAACAACATATCATGAACAAAATTATGTGTTCGTCAACACTCTCTCATTGAATATGGTCATCTTGAAGATGTACAAGAGGCTATAATTGTCTCACCAAGATGTTGCAACAATCATCTCCTCCATGCCACATGCAAGAGGCTAGAGAACCAAGGACTATGATCCAAAATGATTTACAACAAAAATACAAGGTTTCATTTGCCTATTACATGGCTGCAAGAATGATAGAATGTGACTATATAATGCCTCCTCAACGCTGAAGAATGACTTCACCCATGATTCAAGAATGATGCATGACATTATTTGGCTCCATAATGGATCTAAAAGCCCACATATGGTTGTAAGAAATAAAATATGCCACTTGAAACAAAATTGAAATGGCTCTCAAATCTCTCTTTGAGGACAATATGGACTAATGATGAATCATACAATACGATCCATGAATCGTAATATCAGATTACAAAGTTATAACTGTTGTGGCAATGTAAGAACCAACCCATTATCAAGATGAATAACTCCATGCCAGAAAAAAATAGACACATCTCTATCCAAAAAAAATTCTAGCACATGTCATGAACTAGCAACTTGAAACAATAATAGTAAACAACTCGAACATCACAAGTATTCACAAATAAATCATAACAACAACTATCCATCAACATGTAGCAATAGCTAGTAAGCAGCAGGAATCAATTATCATAACCTTCAACTGAAGAGTAGTAGAAACAATCTTATAATCACCAGGAATCCATAAAAATATCATGCATTATGAGTAACAACATCATCAATGACTTCAACTTCAATAATCTAATCTAAAATAAATAATGCAACAATAGTATATGGAAACAATCCTCAAATAATTAACCATGCAACCATGTTACTATAACACTTACTAAAGCAATAAAATGGCCATCAAAATGAGAAATCTGAAATGTAAATTTCTTCCACGCTCCCATGATATCATATGTGCACCAACTCAAGCAAAACATGTAATGTAGAATACTTCTGCCATCAACACCAAAATAATGTGCAAGAACTATGCAACAATACTCCTCAAAAACCAACCAACAACTCTTAAGGCACATGCATGCATCACTAATTCTTCCTCATGTGAAAGATGACAATCTAAAGAAATACTATGAGTGAGGGATTCAATGAGAGTAACATCATTCTCTCAAGCTATCACAAAACTTCCCATGAAGGCCATAATATCCTGCATGACATAAATTTTATACATGCATAACATAGAATCATATCAAACTCCCCCTAAGCATATGACATTTCTCTATCAACTATTGCTTGGTGCATAAGACATTTGTTAGTGTGCATAAATATAAAATGATATTCACACAACATGGCTACAAACACCAACCATCATGAGACAAACGATAAAATTACATGCAACATATCAATCCTTGTAGACTCCAATTGAACTCATACATCTTCTCCATTTATGCCTCAAAATGATCTTGTGGACCTGAAATGAATAGATGCATGAAGCTGAAATTTCCTCCTTCTAATCACATGCACCTATAAATTTTGGCTTCTCTTGAAGCCACCTCCTATTGTGCAAAATATAAATATCTACCCCACTTGAGTAGAATATCCTTCTTCAAACCAAAAAATTCTTCCTGGTTGTCCTTTGAAGAGCTAGTTATTTGTAGCTCATCTTTTCTCCTCCATACCTTCTTTGTCCTAAAAGGTGGGATTGCTCTTTTTGTTGAATTGATCTTGTCATATCTGCACAACTTTGTGGTCATATTTTCCACGCTTGAAAGAATGGTTATCGAACAAATTTTATTTTCTTGCAAAAAATTTACATTCTCTATCATGGTGACCATAATGATTGCAAGAAAAAAAATACCCATGAAATAAATTTTGATACCTTGTGCTTTGATTTTTTGGACAATGAACACTTGGTTGCTTCCTTATCTTCATGAACTGTTGCATGTTGTGATTATGATCTTCCTTATTTTTCTTCTATTTATGAAATCTTTTCTTCTTTGACTTCCTTTGATGAAATTTCTTCCTAGGCTCTTGATTGTTTTGGCATGTAATGGTGTGCTTATGATTTTCTTCTACATGGTTTTCCTTCACTTTTTCCTCTCTTTTTACAAGGCTTGATACTTCTTCAAAACCCAATCCAGTTTTGATAAGAGGAGATATCTAACTGATAAGGACCTCAACTAAAATTTTGTTAATTTTCTCCAACTTATAATATTGAAATAGCTAAATATTTTCATTTTCAAACTCACATCTCAAAAAGGCTAATTGCTCTTCTAGTCTTGCACAACACTCTTCCCGGTCTTGCATTTGATTCTTCAGCTTCTCATTTTCCTTTATGACATCTTCATGTGATATCTCTTGATCAATGGATTTCATGTCAATTCTCTAATGGGTGGTCTCACTATGTTCTTGAGAGGAGATTGTATCTGCTTCTGATATGAATGTAGAATCTTCTATAATAAGCTCTTTTTCTTCAAGAGTAGAGTGAGGTACTTTAATAACTTATGAAATATGAGATACATCTCTTCCATACATATTATGCAGCTTATCCATAATTTATTTTGTAGTTTTGCAATGTCTTACTTTAGTAACATCATGGTCTAATAGGGTTCTGAAGAGGATCTTTTGCATTTCTCATTTGATTCATCATATGTATTGCATTCTAATTAGAGAAAAACATACACATCAAGATCAATAAAATATCCTTCCAACCTTACCTTCCAAACTGCATAATTCAGTCCATGAAGAGCGAATAGTCCATTTTTTCCAATATATCCTTGATAACCAATGTTCTGCCTTCCATCGGTGAAGCTACAACAAATTCGTTGTGCTCTGATATCAATCATTTGAAATGTGCTCACTACTTGGGGGGGGGGGGTGAATCAGTGGTGACTGTGTTTCTTAACTTTTGTATTCCTTTTCAATTTACTGAACACATTCACATATTATATCATTAGTAGTTTAACAAGCAAATCAAATAACAAATGCCATAATCATCATGTGAAAGACATAACGTCATCAAACAATCTCATGCACAAAAAACACAAGGATCTCTGGTGGAATACATCCCTCCGGGTAAAAAACCAACCTTTGTTGTTTCTCTGTTGCAATTTCATTAATTAAACAAATCATTTACATAATCATAGTTGGCTATGTCCAACAAGAAATTTTCTCATAGAACATCAACTAAGTGAACACCCATCCATAGCAGACCTCAATCCCCAAAAATCATCACCCAACTCCCATTGGACCATGAGAATGCTACTTCCCTACTGAAGCTACACCTATCCATTGGCAAGGAACTCCCATCCTTTATTCACCAAACTATCTCGATCTGCTAATTTTATAGGGCCACATTTCATAATATTTCAAACTGGACCTTGCACAAGACAATAACAAATTTCTCTCTATGATAAGCTCAAAACATCAACACAACCTCCAATACATCAACAACATAGAATCTCTCAACAGCGAACTAGCAACATATGTAAGCTATGGCTCCCACAAGAGATCAATTCAACACACAACACCTCACTCACACAATTCTACAATATGAAATGACCTCCAATCTTCTATAAACAAACTCTCATTACAATTCCATCAATATTATGATAAATATAAATCATTATTCATTCAGGCAATTAATAGAAGCAATGCTCCTATCATGCACATGAAAATATTTCTCTCTATAATCATAAACAATAAACATATGAAAATGCTATGTTTTCCTGCAATACACCATTAATCTAGCATGATAAAAACTCGATAATAAAGGTCATCGCATCCAAGTTTCCACTGAAGATTATGTTACAAACAACACAATTTTCTACCTCTGAAAACCCTCTAGTGCAAGTCCTCCAAAGCCCTGCCACAATCAATAGAACAACTTCTTCCTTACCACAACAATAGCTTCCTTCTCAATGAGTCTCCTCACTCCATGATCTTTGTAGATGACATCTCTTTGTGTACTACTCACTAAATTCTACCTCTATAACATTATGTACTATAGGAGGTTTCCATATGCTCTCTACACAAAGCTCGACATTATTCACTCACTCACAATGGTCGATCTCCTCCTTCTTTTAAACAGTTTTTTTCAATAACTCCACTACTTAGTCCATTAAATAATTCACACCTCAAATTACATTCCATCATGTTGATTTAGTCAATTTGAACCTTTAATGAAAATTCTTGAACAAGATACATCATAAAAATCAATTAAATCATTCGAGGAGCGCGAGAAATCCAGAGAAACTTCACTTACAGGTGCACTCGCTCCCTTAACATTGTCATGCATGTTACTGGGATCCATAGTCGCTCCCATAGGCTGCCCTCCATGCGATTGGAGCCGAAAACCGCTCTCATGACCTTCCTTACATGTGAATGGGTAGAGGATGTAGGAAAAGCATAGTGTATTCAACTCATAATTGCCTCGAACTTGTTTCTCAACATCTATGGCATCCGTAAAGATTTTCCAAGCCATGACAAATCTCAAAGTCATCTTTGCAACCTCCTCAAGAGCTCACACATGATGTAGTTATGATAAGTTCAATAACCAACTCATGAGAGCAGAAACTATATCAAGTGGCATCAAACATGAAGCTCAAATGTAGATGGGATCATGACAACCTCTTTAACACCTTTAGACATTATCATAATTTCAATCCATAACTCAGAAGCATCAAGAACATTGCAAAGGAAACACTACAAGAATCATATACATGGGGGCATAGTTGACCAACCAACCAACAAAGTTATCCAAACACCTGCAACATCCATCAAAGCATATGCAACATAAACATCTCCCATAAAAACCACAGAGGCAAATTGTAAAGCAATCAAGCATATGCATACCATCTCGAAAACAAGTTCAGGTTGACATTAATGCCAACCATCACTCACTGCAGCACTCATCAACTCTCACCTCATCACAACATCAATGCAACCTCCGACACCATGTTATTAGGTTGACATCAATGCCAACCAAAAACTCATCACAACATCAATGCCAACAAATTGGTTCTCTAACTATCAGTCCAGAGACTACTCTTACTGAATGCGGCTAGCATCTACAAAATATAATTGTGTTTCCTTTTACTAAATTAAATAAAATTACAAGATTTTTCCCTTTAGAAAAAAATGTGATATTTTACAGTTTTTTTTTGGATAAAAATATGTTTTAATATTAGCCATAAATAAAATATGCCAAGACTAAAAGATGTGGAATTAAGATAGAATAAAATAGATGTGTGTTTCTTTAGTTTTGTTGAGTTAGAATATTTATTCAATAACACTTTGAAGATAAGTGAGTGTCTAGCTTGTCTCCTGATCCCTAAAACAAAATCCTCTTTATAAATTAATCACTTTCTCGAATGCTAATGGTTGTTCATTAAAATATTACATAGACCTGCTATCCAAAATAATTAGTATATCCACTTACAACCAAACAAATAGACCTGCTATCCAAAACAATTTGTATATCCACTTACAACCAAACAAATGGGTAATATGTGTACATATTAGAGTTTCCAAGTATTAGAAAACATTAGATTAATGATCATTTGGTTATCTGTCAAGACATTAATGTTCAGATTCATATCCATATTTATGGAAAATTCAGTATGAATATGGGATTCGTGGGACATTCAATATGTTTATGGGATGGGATGTAAACTATTATGAATAGAACATATTGAAATCGCATTATTGTATAGCATAGTTTTATATTAATGGAATTATTCCCAAATCTAATTTTGACTTAGTTTACTAAGTTGGTGTAATAAGCCATATAATTTAATTGAAAATCATTCTTTTCCCAATCTAGTTACACAAATTTTATTAAAAGTTTAAAGTTCAACTGGTCAGAAAAATTAATTGTAAAATATATTTTTGAAATAGTCCATTGACTCAGTTTAATGGATTTATGGCAAAATGTAAATTTTCATGATTTTTTAAATATTAATTTAATTAAAATTTGACTGCAGATAAAACTCACTAAATTAGCAACTTATAATCCATCTTCTCTAAATTTTCAAGAACATAAAACGTTTAATTTCACTATATGGTCAATCATGAATAAGTTTGAACATGACGATTTGCACCCAGCATGCTCTATCATCATCTTTATTTAACATAATTTATTGACAACTCCAAACTAAAAACAACATTGTGGTATAGTTTAGAACAGAAATGTGCTACAATGTGGCCTCGTTAATCCAATGGTGAAACATGTTGCATCGGTTTGACACGATCATTGTTGTTTAAAGTTATTGGTTAGTGAAACGATTTCAACGTTGCATCAGTTTGACATCATCATTGTTCAGTTGTTTAAAAATTACTGTTGGCTGAAACGATTTCAATTGTTCTTGGTTTAGAGAATAAATGAATTGAGAAAAATCATCACATGAGTTTATTAATTTGCTACTGAAATTTAGTTCATAATATTTATTTTTATTCTATTATAAATAAATAAATAAATAAATATATATATAAATAAATATATATATATATATATATATATATATATATATATATATATATATATTATATTATATTATATTATATTATATGGTATGGTATGTTTATATAATAATAAAATAAATACAAATTCATTTATTATTTGTTTCAGAGATACAAATGTTTTAATTAGTTATTTATTTTAATGTTCAAATTTATAAGTCCAATTTTTTTAATATATCACACTACATATTTTTCACAAATTCATTATAACATTAAACTAGGAAGGAGTTGAAAAAATTTTAGAAAATATTAATATAGATAAAAGCTATATAAAAAAAAAATATATATATATATATATATATATATTTCATCCATTTGATACATATTAACATATATGTTATTTGGGTTTATCTCTAGCAATTGGGAGGAATGATTGGGATCCTTCCTATCTAGGTTCAATTATTGCATGTGATATAATTAACTTTGATGTAATGGCTTTGATCTTATGATTTAATGGACTAGAACATGTATATTCCTCATATAGAATAAAATGATATTTTTCACATGGAAAATATATAGTTAGAAATCTCTTATTGTTGTTTTTTATTTAAATTGTCTTTATAATATTTCTAACATCATTGTTGTTTACATATTCATTTCTAAGAAATTGAGAAAATGTAAAAAATTAGACATGAATGGAATGTAGCTATCAAAGGAGGAAACAAATGCTCACATGTTTATTTTATAAGTGTCTTGGGATCTTAAGTTGACCAAAACTATCTAGCCTTAATTACCATCATGCTATGATATAGAATCTCCCAAAAATTCCCCCATATCTAAGAGGTCAAGTAAGAGATGAAAAGGCTAAACCTATTTCCAAATCAACAAGTTTAGTTAAAAGAAAAGAATGCAAAAATCCAATATGTTGTAGAAGCAAGGTTAGATCGTCCAAACCAACAAGCATATAAAGTATTAATCAATAATAAAATCTTTATGTAGTAAGTATTTATTTCCATGTGTATGCATGTGGTTTTTTGATAGTATAAATTTATTATTGTGGACTAAATTCATTGAAAACAAATTCATGGTTGGTGTCTAAATTTGATCATCTCAAGGATATTTGGAAGCAAAAAATTCATTGTTGAGGTTAGAGTCAACCTCATAGATGTATGGACATAATGAAACAAATAGATATTGCTTTAAAATGTAAACAAAGAACAACACTTTCTAATGCTGTAGGGGGAGAAGAGTTAGACCAGCATACCCATATAGTAAACTATGAGGAAACTAGTAATAATAATGAATACATACTTGACTCCATTTTTTGCATGCATTAACTTTTGAGACATATTTATTATATGATTTTTTGGGTCTCAAATTTCCAGGGTTGTTTTTAGACCCATGTGATGTTTTTTGGAAATTTCAGAGGCCAAAGGATGCCATGACATGCCCTATACCTAGCCAAAAAATTTTGATCCTCATATTGTACTTTCTAACGAGTTACGCTATGCCCCAAAGACATATTTTGTGAAAATTTTCACCTCGAGGAATTTTATGTATCAAATAACAACCCGAGGCATATAAAAAATTTAGCCATCCATAATCTAGAGTTATGGTTTGACACATACAAGATTCCTTATTTTATGTTAGACGGCCATTCTTTCAACCTTTTGTAATGACTTTTGTGAATTCATGTAGCCACCACCTCTCCCTTTAGACATAGTTACCACCATTCTAGTTAGCTTGTGTTCTGCATTATTTTCCTATTTCATTTATTAAAAGAAGTTGAGTTTTCGCCATGTTACTATAATTTCTATTATATTTCTCTATGTATGTTTCATTTCCTTCATTTATTTTCATTTCATTCCTTTTACAACCTAGATCAGTGGTATCGAAGCAGTCTAATCCTTGTTGTTTCTCGATGCACGTTCTTAGTGAGGTTAGGGTATAGAGAGTTGGGTCTTGAGCTATTTTCACTTGGGAATGATTTCTCTAGCTAACCTAATCATCCTCACATGGTAGAAGAAAGAGATATGATGGAGTCAGAGATCCTACAAAGTTTTTTCTTGAGGAAGCGATTATGAAATAGAGGAATGAGATCACTGAAATTTTTTCCAATATCCTTCAACAAATTCTAACAATAGTCGAGGCAACTTCAAATCATAAAAATTTTGGAGGTATGAAACCCTTAAAGGTACTTTCTAACTATTATATCTCATTATTTGAAGGCCAAATAGATTTTGATGCTTTGGAGAAATGGTTAAATATGATAGAGGACTCTTACTTTGTCAAAAATAATTTTGATAATGAAAAGATCACCTTTGCACTCTTGAAATTCCTTCCCCATATAGAATATTGGTGGAAGATGTGTTGGGGATTTTTCTGGTAAAATCCCAAAAACAAACAAACGGAACACACAGAGGCAATGCTCTGTTTCCTTTGCTCCACAGGGTCTTTTGTGCACAAGGAAGCTTTTAAAAAAAATGACTGAAGAACAAAGTATTACATCACCATAAACACATTTCTATTCATTAAAACAAAATTTTTGATACAAACTTCATCCTCTTTGCTGAGAGGGATTTACCCAAAAAAAAACATTCAACATAACTCTATCTCCACCTGAGAATTTACACTGCTGGGTAAAATTCTCTTTTTCTTTTACTGCTATAAAACCTCCATTTACATTACTGTTGTAAAATTATTTTACATATGCAGTAAAATTTTCATTACATTCCAATTTCAAAAGAAATACATGTGCGTTCTTTTCTTTTGCATTTCAATGCACATCCAATACATTAAAAAAAACTGATCTATCCACTGCTGTGCATCTCCCTTGGTTTTTCCACTGCTGCGAGCTTCACCACCACTCAACAAAAAAAACATACACAATTCTTTTGTGCTCCCCTGTTCTCTTTTTCTTATGCACTGCTGTGCAAAATTAATACATTCTCACACAATGGTCAATACACATTAAAAAAAACTTACATAGTGTACATATGCCCATACCTCCGATATATAAAAAAACATTAAAATTTAAATTTCTTACCAAAACTTCTACGGGCACATTTAATTCATTAAATTATTTTAACGACGGTCAACCCAAAACTTGGATTTTACTCCACGCAAAAACTTTAATGTTGCACGTATGCAGGTATGCAGGTTAAAACAATCGATGGACGAATATGGTGGAGCAGATCGAACGGCGATGGAGAATTTCGGGAAACACTTTTATGCTGAACATTAGCACCCGAAAAGTCAGACTTGCTTACGTATGCCAAGAGCCATGCATCTGCACTATATTGTATCGGGCTCGTGTGACGGAAAATGCCTTCGCCGGAAAGTGGTCCGAAAAGTTTCAGGTAGATTTGCTAAGCGATATCGGGGAGCTGTACGTATACTGTTGAAATTACATATTCAACACTCCCCTTTAATTTCAACAGCTGGGCATTCAGTCATACCCAGACACTTCCTCAAAAATTCAAAGCTTTTCAGATCCAATGGTTTTGTCAAGATGTCTGCTACCTGTTCTTGAGTCCGCCAATGTTCTAGGACAATTTCTCCATTGTTCACCAATTCTCTGATGTAGTGAAACCTTGTATCAATGTGTTTCGTTCTCTTATGAAACACAAAATTCTTTGACAATGCAATACCTGAGCTATTGTCACAAAAAATCATTGTCGCTTTTGCCTGCTCTTGGCCTAAGCTCCTCAACATTCTTCTCATCCAAACTGCTTGACATGCTGCTGCTGTAGCTGCCACATATTCAGCCTCTGCTGTAGACAATGCTACAATGGACTGCTTCTTAGAAGCCCATGAAATGGCTCCTGAACCCATATTAAAAACATAACCGGAAGTGCTTTTCCGATCATCTACACTTCCAGCCCAATCACTATCAGTGTATCCAACCAAATCTGAATGTTCTGAGACATTATATAAGATGCCAAAACTTTTAGTACCTTTAACATACCTCAAAATTCTTTTTGCTGCCTGCCAATGTGCCTCCTTTGGCCTCTCCATGAATCTGGAAATTAAACTAACAGCAAACATAATGTCAGGCCTAGTTGTTGTTAAATACATAAGGCTGCCAACAATACTTTTGTACAAACTAGGATCAAAATCCTTGCTGCTATCCTCTCTGCTGAGTTTTAATCCCATTACTGTGGGAGTGATCGCTGCTTTGCATTCTTGCATGTTAAATCTGCCCAACACTTGATTTACATATCTAGCTTGTGAGATAAAAATTCCTTTTTCATTATGATCTACTTCTATGCCTAAGAAGTATCTCAACAAACCCATGTCAGTCATTTCAAATTCCTCTTCATGAATGATTTGAAATTCTCAATAAGATAAACATCATTGCCTGTGAAAATAACATCATCAACATATAAGACAACAATCAAAATTTTACCATCTTTTTCTTTGATGTAGACGGTGGGTTCTCCCTCACACTTGTCGAATTCATTATCCAATAGATATGAAACTATCCTGCTGTACCATGCTCTTGGCGCTTGCTTCAGCCCATAAAGAGCCTTCTTCAATCTGCACACTTTGTGCTCTTCACCTTTCTTCTCATAGCCTAGAGGTTGTTCAACATAAACCTCTTCCATTAACACTCCATTTAGGAATGCTGACTTCACGTCCCTTTGGTAGACTTTCCATTTGTTTTGTGCTGCTATGGACAACACTGCTCTCACGGTTTCCATTCTTGCAACCGGGGTGAAAGTTTCCTCATAATCTCTCCCATATTGCTGTTTGTGTCCTTTGACAACCACCCTTGCCTTCTGTCTTTCTATCTTGCCTTCAGCATTGCTCTTGGTCTTGTAAACCCATTTCACTCCAATGACTTCTTTACCTTTTGGTAGCTCAACCAAATCCCATGTTTTGATTCTCTCTATGGCATTCATCTCCTCATCCATAGCTTCTATCCATTTCTTATCTTTAATTGCATCCTCGAAATGAATAGGATCATCAACATGAAAATACAAAGCATAAGGAATTCATTCCTTCATCATAAATATCACTTAGATTTCTAAATTTCTTACCTCTTTCATTTGGTGTGCAAGTGCTTGAAGATGCACTTGAATTTCCTCCTTGTGGTGTGCTTGGGGAAGCACTTTCATTTATCCTCAATGGTGTCCCTTGTTGTCCTTGTGTTGGCGCTGCTGTTTGGGGATGCATTTCAGCTACCTCCTCATCATCTTCATCATGAGACAAATAGTTTTTAACATTCACTGTTTTCTCTATGCTTCCATCCCAAGCTTCCTGCTCAATGAATTGAACATCTCTGCTGACAAAAAAATTCTTGGTAGATGGGATATACAACCTGTAAGCTTTGGATTCCTCACTGTATCCAATGAAGATACATTTCTCCCCTTTGTTGTCCAACTTCCTCCTTAGCTGATCTGGTATGTGTGCATAAGCCACACATCCAAAAACTCTCATGTGGGTGACTCCTTGCTTTCTCCCACTCCATGCTTCTTCCGGCACTTTTTTCAACACTGCTTTTGTAGGACACCTGTTCAAAATATACACTGCACAATTTACAGCTTCAGCCCAATAATCATTTGGAAAATTCTTTGCCTTCAACATGGTCCTCGCCATATCCATGATGGTCCTGTTCTTCCTTTCAGAAACTCCATTTTGTTGTGGGGTGTATCTTGCTGTAAACTGTTTGTGAATTCCATTTTCTCTACAAAATCAGAGGAATTCCTTGGAGATATACTCACCTCCTCTGTCAGTTCTCAAAACTTTAATATGCAGCCCGCTTTGGTTTTCCACAAGTGCTTTGAAATTTCTAAATTTTTCAAACACTTCACTTTTGTTTTTAAGGAAATATACCCAAGTTTTTCTTGTAAAGTCATCAATGAATGTTAGGAAATATTGGCTGCCTGCTAATGATGGAGCTTGCATCGGTCAACATAAATCTGAGTGGATGATCTCTAAGGGTGCCTTTGCCCTTATGCTTTTCCCTGATTGAAAACTTTCTCTGTGTTGTTTTCCCAATATGCAGCCTTCACAAAGGCTGTCTGGTTTCTTTATCAATGGTAATCCTCTTACCATTCCTTTTCTACTCAACAAATTTAGACCTCCAAAATTGAGATGTCCAAATCTCAAGTGCCACAACCAATTTTCATCCTTTGGCACACTTTGGAAAGCCTCTTGGGTAACTGCTGCAATTACATTCTTGTTTTTCAAATCTGCCCTGATCCGGAGAGGGAACATCCTGTTCCTTGTCATCTTCACTTCAGCAATGCATCGCTTGATGGGTTCTCTATCCATGATGGTGCATACATCATTTTTAAAGAAAACATTGTACCCCTTATGGACAAGTTGTCCAATACTCAAGAGGTTACATCTCATTCCAGGGACATAGTATACATCTGCTATGGTTTTCCTTTCTCCTTGCTTTGTAAATATTTTTACCTCCCCTTTTCCCATAACAGAAATTTTGTTATCAGTTCCTATTGTGACTTCTGATTTCACATTTTTATCTAGGGCAAAAAAGAAGGCTATGTTTCCTGTCATATGGTTGCTGCAACCTGAGTCTAAAAACCATATGTCCTCACTGTTTGTTTCAGCCATGTTACAAGCTAACAACACATTATCTTGACTGCTGTTTTCTCTAGTGACATTTGCATTTGATCTATTGTTCATATCATGCTGCTTCTTCTTACATTCATTAGCATAATGCCCATATTTTTTACAGTAATAGCATTGGACATTGGATTTTTCATACCTTTGTCCTTGAGCATGTTGTTGTCCTCTTTGTTGGCTGCTGCCTTGGCCTTGGTTCTGATTTGGATTGTTGCCTCTTCCTTGAGTATTTGCTGGACTGTTCCTTCCACCTCTGTTCTGGCTTCTGCCTCTTCCTCTCTTGTTTCCTCTGCCTTCACCTCTTCCTCTTCCAAAGGATATCTGGGTCTTGAAGGCTTGCTCTAGAGATGATTTTTCATTTCTAATCAACCTCTGCTCATGTGTTATCAGTGATGCATGAAGCTCATCAACTGAAAAGTTTGAGAGATCCTTTGTCTCCTCTATGGTGGTGACAATCGCATCAAACTTTGAGGGTAAGACCCTCAATATTTTCTCCACAATCCTCCTTTCTTCAATGGTTTCTCCAT
Source organism: Pinus tabuliformis (assembly GCA_031772625.1). Lineage (NCBI taxonomy): Eukaryota > Viridiplantae > Streptophyta > Pinopsida > Pinales > Pinaceae > Pinus > Pinus tabuliformis. The sequence continues at coordinate 357,493,136 of CM062811.1, forward strand.
GAGTCCTCATCTGTGTGACCAAACCAATCACATGTGTGAAGAATGAGTCAATATTATCTGACTCCTTCATGCTCATATTCTCAAAATCTTTTCTCAACAATTGTAGTTTTGTTGTCTTCACTCTCTCCATGCCTTGATAGGCTGTCTTGAGGGTTTGCCATGCTTCATTTGCTGTCTTAGTTGCTGCTAACCTTGGAAACACACTCTGGTCTACTGCTAGATACAACAACACACGGGCTTTTGAATCCTTCTTCCTATTGCTCTTTAGCTGATCCTTCTCTGCTGGAGTTAATCTATTAAACTCATTTTCATCTGTTGGTTCTTCAAAACCATCTTCAACTATTTCCCATAAATCTTGAGAGGCAAACAAGGCTCTCATAGTTATTGACCAGTAGTCATAGTTCTTCCCATTGAACTGTGGGAGTTGGGTATTAAACATACCCATGCTAGTGCTTGTGCTAGCCATTCCTTTACTGTGTATTTAAAACACTGACTGTCTCTTCAGCAGTAACAAAAAGAAAACTTTGAAGAATACCTGAATCTTTTGTTGACTGTGTCTTCACTCTGCTGGAGAAGATTTACTGCTGCAACAAAAGACTCCTCCTTTCAGCTTCTTGAACACTTTCAAAGGGCCTAAGCCTGCTCTGATACCACTTGTTGGGGATTTTTCTGGTAAAATCCCAAAAACAAACAAACTGAACACACAGAGGCAATGCTCTGTTTCCTTTGCTCCACATGATCTTTTGTGCACAGGGAAGCTTTTAAAAAAAATGACTGAAGAACAGAGTATTACATCACCATAAACACATTTCTATTCATTAAAACAAAATGTCTCATACAAACTTCATCCTCTTTGCTGAGAGGGATTTACCCAAAAAAGACATTCAACAAAACTCTATCTCCACCTGAGAATTTACACTGCTGGGTAAAATTCTCTTTTTCTTTTACTGCTGTAAAACCTCCATTTACATTACTGCTGTAAAATTATTTTACATATGCAGTAAAATTTTCATTACATTCCAATTTCAAAAGAAATACCTATGCGTTCTTTTCTTTTGCATTTCAATGCACATCCAATACATTAAAAAAAACTGATCTATCCACTGCTGTGCATCTCCCTTGGTTTTTCCGCTGCTGCGAGCTTCACCACCACTCAACAAAAAAAACATACACAATTCTTTTGCGCTCCCTTGTTCTCTTTTTCTTATGCACTGCTGTGCAAAATTAAAACATTCTCACACAATGGTCAATACGCATTAAAAAAAACTTACATAGTGTACATATGCCCATACCTCCGATATATAAAAAAACATTAAAATTTAAATTTCTTACCAAAACTTCTATGGGCACATTTAATTCATTAAATTATTTTAACGGCGGTGAACCCAAAACTTGAATTTTACTCCACACAAAAACTTTAATGTTGCACGTATGCAGGTATGCAGGTTAAAACAATCGATGGACGAAAATGGTGGAGCAGATCGAACGGCGATGGAGAATTTCGGGAAACACTTTTATGCTGAACATTAGCACCCGAAAAGTCAGACTTGCTTACGTATGCCGAGAGCCACGCGTCTGCACTATATTGTATCGGGCTCGTGTGACGGAAAATGCCTTCGCCGGAAAGTGGTCCGAAAAGTTTCAAGTAGATTTGCTGAGCGGTATCGGGGAGCTGTACGTATACTGTTGAAATTAGATATTCAACAAGATGATTATATGATATTCAAGGAAAGACCCACTTGAGATGTTTTTGTTGTTTCCCTTAAGGAGGAATTGTATCATGTTGGGAAAAATGATGACCAATATATGAGATGAATGACCCTACAATAGGAGAGAGATTAGACAGTCTTGGAGTACGCCAAAATTCTTGTGCTCATAGCTAAGTATCAAAGACTTCAAGAAAAACCTAGTTCTAAAGTACCATGATTAACTATATAGGTACATCCAAATAGAGATATATTTCTTAAACATATCTTCACTTGGAGTCACTTATCAATATAATGTCAAAATTAAACGGAACTTGAAGTGAAGGAATGTGTGGGAATTCTTATATACAATTATGCTACAAAAAAATCTTGGAAAAGGTTTCCCTAACTCAAAAAAAAAGCGAAAAAGAAAGAAGATCCAAGCTCAATTTGACCAACCCAAGTCACAAAAAAAGAATAATATTGGGAGGTTCGAAAATGACACTAGAAAGTGGTGCGAGTTCCAAAAATTCCCGCCAATGGAATATTAATGAATGTTTCTAAAAATAATAAAGTTTGGTGGAACATAAGGAAAATGAAACAGGGTAGCTCTACTTTTGAGTTAAAATAGGATAAAGGAAAGTTGATCATGTATGTAGAACCTATTTGCACCATCAAAACCACGATTATCCAACCAAAAGTGCTAGAGCAGTTTGAAGAGGGGGAGTGCCTCTTCCATTCATGGATGTGGGTGAAACAGAGCCCTCTATATTTCATTATTGACAATGGGAGCTAGAAGAACACGATCTCAACCAAGGTGATCAAGAGATTACATTTGTTGATAGTGCCACACACCCAACCACAAAGAATTGGTTGTTTGATCCATCGAGGGGACATCTACATCAGCCAACAATGTTTTCTATCCTACAACATCAAGCCCTTCAAAGACGAGGTATTGTATGGTGTTTCCCCACTCAAAGTTTTTTATATTATTTTAGGATAACTTTACTTGTGGAAATTTCATGTCATTTATGTGTCTCGTCCTTATAGTGCCATTTTTATTCTATGAGTTCAAAACCATAGGGTAGCAAATTTAGTTACAACTATTGGAATTTCTTTAATATCGGCAAAACAAATCCAAAAGGTATCTTAGACTATAAATGTTTTCCTCTTCATGGTTTAGTTAGAATGTAAATGGAAGTTCACTGCAACCACCACAATCTTATCAAAGGACCTCTCTACATAACAGAACCATGTAGAGAATTTTGTAAAGACATAAAAATATGTCTTCACTCCACCTTGGGTCTATCCTTTGCATTGACAGGTAGAAACCTTAATTGACTCTATATCTATTATTCCTTTACCTAATTTCCCAATATATTAATGCTCTCTCTTAGAGAATGTAGATTCAAATCGTCATATTCATTGATTTCATTGAAGAGGAACACATTCAATTGAGTTCCTTACCTTGTGAGAGTCCAATTATATTAGTGTAGAAAATGGGTAAGACTTTAAGGCTCTACATTTATTTATAGAACCCTAAACAAAATCAATGTCAAGAAAAATACCTCATCTTCCATAATGGTAATGTTCATAACCAACTTAGGGGTGTTGACTTCTTTCGAAATATTGATCTAAAGTCAGGCTACCACTAGGTTCTAATTGAAAAACATGGATGTATGGAAGACAACCTTAAAATCTGAAGGTCTTTTCAAGTGGCTGGTCATGCCCTTTGGCTTGAATAATGCTCCGACAACATTCACGAGGATGATGGATAATACCTTATATCCATTGACAAAAGCTTTAATAGTTTTATATTTGGATGACATCCTCATCTTCAACAAAACCATGGAAAACCATTTGCATCCCATTAAGTAAGTCCCGAGCACCTTGCACTTGAACAAGTTATATGCCAATATGGAGAAATGGTCATTTGGCTTGTATAAAATTTACTATTTGGGATTAATTTTGTATCAACATGGGGTGCATGTGTACCTATACAAGATAGAATATATTTGGTATTTTCTAGCCATGATAACTCTAATAAATATTTGTAGCTTCTTAGCCTTTGCTAAATTATAACCATGGTTTGTGTTGGATTTCTCTCGTATCACTTGGACCTTCATTCAAGTGACTAAGGGTTGAAAAAGAATAAAGTTTTTTATGATTTGAGTCACAATATAAATCACTTGAATATCAAGGGCGCTTCCTTTCCTTTGTACCAATCTTGATCCTACTAGACATGCAACAACCACTTGAGATTGAGATAGATTCCTCTAACTATTCTTTTAATACAGTTGTCACTTAGCAAGGACATGTAGTGAGATACTAGAGTGAAACACCATTTAATACTATATTGAGATACCCAACCTATGATGAGGAGATGTACTCCATTGTGCGACCATGTTGACAATGTAAGCATTATATTCTATGGAGGATATGGTCATTCAAACTGATCATAGGCCTCTACAATTCATGTAGACACAAGGAAAGTTATAGAATGACCACCATTAGAAATGGTCTACATACTTGTAACTCTTCCACTTGAATATCAAATATAAGAAGGGATGAATCAATCATGTTGAAAACTACCTCAGCTGACCACAAATTATGGAACTAACCATAGTTCTTAACTCTTGCGGGTGTGAGACCCCTAGGTGGTGACAATTATACAATAGTGACTTTGACTTCATTGCAAACAAAAAACATCGATCGTAGGAAAAAAGTTCTATAATTCCACCTCCAAAATGTGCTCTTAGGTTGCTTGAGCCACCATTATATTCCTTCAAGTAGGTGTGCAAGTTAATTTGGGAGGCAAATCTTAATGAGGTGGTAATAAAATTTGGTGTGGACAAGATATTAGCAGTTGTTTAGAAATATTTCTTTTGGTCAAAGCTCTAAACTTTTGTCCACTAGTATATCAAATCATGTAATTTTTGCACCATTCCTAAACCATCCATCAAGAAGTAATTTTTGTACACTCTACCCATAATAAACAAGACCTAGGAGTCAGTATCCATGCATTACATGCCACATTTTCCATCTACCAAACATGGTAATGATTGTGTGTTTCAGATTATCTACCAATTCTCTAAGATGGCCATTTTGGCACCATGTAAGAAGAGTATCACAACTTATTCCATTGTTAAACAGCTTTGTGAGCATGCTTGGGTTCATTTTTTCTACCTCTTGAACCATTATTCTAGATAGTGATACCAGGTTCCTCAACACCTTTTATTCCCACCTATGGTCTCTGATGGATGCCAAGTTTACCAAATTGACTACCTCTTATCCCAAAACATATAAACAAGAAGAATTGGTCAACAAGATGGTTGTGCATATTTTGTGCATGTACAACTTCAAGAATCTATGTACATAGCACAAAAGCATACCATATGTTAAACATAGCTATAACAAATCCATAAACAACATTTTTTGCCATAGTCCGTTGCAAATATGCTTGGGGTTCCAACTAATGGCCCAAATTGTTATAGCTATGCTCATTGCATCTTCATTGGAAGAGTTTACGGAAAATTTTAAGCATGAAAATTTATTTAAAAGTTTGAAAACCATGATGAATCTTACTAATCCCTAATATGCAAACTATAAAAGGTTTGGTGACATTTTTGTAAAAATATTCAAATTTATAATGAATTCATATATTTTCTATAACATTTTTGGTCACTTTAAGGTAAAATAATTTTATACTATAAAATTTGGGTGAATCTTTAAAAACCAAATGGAAATTGGTGATCTTTCTTTTGGAAAAAAACATGGAAAATTAGCCCCCCTCTAAATTTTATCCTCTAAATTTTTCCTTGGTGGAGTCCTACCATACTCAAGTTGAGGGATATAGAGAAACCAATTTTTTTAAATGGGTCCAACAACTCAAACAATACGTTCATGATATCCTACAAAAATTCAATTCCAAGTGCATGCAATGACATGACCAACACATGATTCCACACAAGTTGTAGGTTGGTGATAAGGTGTGGTTGCATTTATAGATAGAGTGTATCATAGGCACCCATAGGAAAATCAAACCACTCAAATATGGGGTCTTACATAAACATAAATTATTTTTGTGAAAATGTTTTCAAATTGAGTGTCCCTTTTCGTTGGATTGCACCTAGTATTTAATGTGGAGCTTCATCAACCATATTTTCCACCTTTGTTGCATACCTCAGAGTTATATATTTCACTGCACAAAAATAAATCGAGATACATTCAACATTCTATAATGGATTGGATCATGGATAAACAGACAAGGGATACATGTTAACAACACATACAACTCTACCTAGTTGTCAAAGTAGATCAATTTCTCAACCAAGGTAAGTGGCCCATTAGGAGCCAAATTCAGTACAAGCTTCCCCATGTCATGAGGGAACTCGATGCAACGGAGACAATTTCTTATAAAGGGGAGAAATTAAGTCTAGGTGGATATTGGTGGCCATGCACCCCTTCCCCTGACTAAACAATTCTCTATCTTTATAGAATTAATTATTGGATCCCAAACTTTTGTGGTTGTTTTGAGGCCCTAATAGACATTCTTTCAAAATTTAGGTGGATAAGCGCTACCATGGAATTCCTTATCCCTAGTTAGAAGTTGTTTCCCTTGCATAGTTCATTCCAATGAGCTATTATGCACCCAAATTGATATTCTATGCAAAATGTGTGCCCCTAAGAAGTTTATATACCAACTAACAACCATGGGGTTTGCAAACCTTTTGGTCCTCCATTTTCTATGGTTAGGGTTTTAGACCTATATTATTCTTTCTTTCATTTTGTAGTTTGGTTCCTTCAACTTATTGTAATAGCTTTTGTGAGTGCATGTTTCCACCATCTCTCTCTCTAGAGATAACTACCACCAATCTATTTAGTTTGTGTTGTATAATATTCCATGGTTTATTTTATTAATAGAATTTGAATTTTAACCATATTTCTATGATTTATGTTATATTTCTCTATTTGTGTTTTATTTCGTTTCCTTCTTTCCATTTCATTCCTTTTCATTTAATTTCATTATTTAATTTATCCAACAAGCATTAACCCACCAACCATTCGAACACTATCCTAAAATAAGAGAGGTTTTAGGGGTAGCAAGTTTTCCTTCTATACAACATATTCCAAAAAAAATAATATAAAAATTATTGTATTTTACCACAACAATAAGGTGCCAAATTAATATTCTATCTTTTATATTTCCTTTCTTGATTTCTCATTAGCTTTGTAGATTTAATTTTTTACTCTAATTTAATATTTTATTTATAGTGCACACGTTTCTTTCGGATCTGTTTCTTTCAGAATATTTAGAATAACATAAATGAAATGGATCAAGCTACAACCATCTTGACATCAAGTGCTACAAGGCACATTTAGTTTGTATGTATTTATACTCTTTTATAATTATTATCATACTTTTAAATTTACTTTAGTTTGAGTCACGTAGTTATATTTATTTATAATATTATGTTTAAAGTAATGAATATACATTTCCGAAAACCATTTGCACATAATTGATGATAGACATAACATTCAACAAAAATCACATTGTCTTCCACCATTACAATGTTCACCTCGAATTTAAGATAATTTACGAGAGGTAAGTTAGATATCATTTATCCTGGCTTATAATAATATTAATATAATTTATAACTATGTAGTGGTTAACGAATTGCATCTTTTACCTTTTTATACGTGGTCCCCAAATGTTTTCATTATTTTGATTTTTTATCAATAATATGGTAACTTTAACGAGATAAATAAAAATATGAATCATTTTGTTGTGGTTAAAAGGACAAAAATCACACTTAACTCGAGAGAAATCAGGTTAAGTCTCACAGTCAATATATAGAACATATATGTTTAACTATTATTACTCTCACTAAACTTACTAAATTTGCTACTTTGAAATCCAAACATTCCACTAAATTAAAGCATATATACTTAACTATTATTACTCTCGCTAAACCCACCAGATTTGTTACTTTGAAGTCTAAACATTCCCCAAATTTAAGTAAGTCTAGTAATTGTTTCATAAAAATAGTTCATCTGAAATGTTTTATGTCTATCAGCATAATTTTAGTAAATGAGCTGTGTCTAAACTCAAAAAAAAAGTATTCATTTAATAATTTCGCTATTAAAAGGAATTTGATTTTTTTGCTTGATCGAATCATGATTTTATTAATCCTGGAAGTTTATGAATTTATTCACAATAACATGTTCTTCTTGTAACCGTGCTTAAGATAAATTCTTCTTCGTGATTTCTCATTAATTGTGGCTGGTTTGTTGCCTTTGTTTTTTTATTCATAATAATATATATTTTTATTCTAATTTACTTTCTACATATTCGATGATGAAAACAAATTCACCTCAACCTATTAGAACTTGTTTAATATTTTTTCATTAACTTGAATTATCTATTAGAACTTGTTTGATAATTTTAGTTCACTTAAATTATGATTTTGGACATTTTTACTGGGAATAAATTCTTCTTCGTGATTTCTCATTAATTGTGGCTGGTTTGTTGCCTTTGTTTTTTTATGCATAATAATATATATTTTTATTCTAATTTACTTTCTACATATTCGATGATGAAAACAAATTCACCTCAACCTATTAGAACTTGTTTAATATTTTTTCATTAACTTGAATTATCTATTAGAACTTGTTTGATAATTTTAGTTCACTTAAATTATGATTTTGGACATTTTTACTGGGAATTACTCATTAGCTAACATAAGCAAATTCACCTTTAGAACTTGTTTAATATTTTTTCATTAACTTGAATTATCTATTAGAACTTGTTTGATAATTTTAGTTCACTTAAATTATGATTTTGGACATTTTTACTGGGAATTACTTTAGCTAACTAAGCATTTTGGCAATGTAAAGTAATTCATCTAAAAGTTAAAAAGGTTTTTTTTTTTTAATAAAACATTTTTCATAATTTTATATTTTTCAAAATTAAGTAAATATAATTTGAGATTACACATATGCAACTTAGTCTACATCTTAAACAAATGTTTCTAAAAGATTACCGAGTTATTAAAAAAAATGGGTTTTCCACGGTTTTCCTTATAAATGAATTTCATTATTCTTCTCCCTAAATTATAATGCTTATTAAACTCATTGTAATGGGAAAAAATCATTAAATGACGAACATTTTATATGATAGCTGGAAGTTCATTACGAGCATTTTTATGATCAATTGAAATATATATGCTTTGGTTCATTTGCACTAGTTGGTCATTAAGGTCGGTGGTGTTTATATCAAATACATCAAACGAAGAATGTTGAAGTGAAATCAACTATTAAGATATTCTATGATAACAATTGAGTTGAAGATTTTCATCTCTCCAACAATTGTTCAATTGAATTATTAATATGAAACTAATATCCATTAATAAGTTTATAATTAAAACCTCTACTTTAGTGATTTATGTGGCATACATACCCTCTACTTTAGTGCTTTATGTGGCATACATACCATCTTGTTGCATGTTAGGTTGAAGAAACTTGTCAAATCCTCTTATTGACTTGATTATGTATTATATATCAACAGCTCACTTAAACAACAAATAAAACTTACATTAACACACATCAACCATTCACTCAACCAACAAATAAAACTTGTAATAGCCATTGAATATAAGATTATTGTTCTCCCGTTGAATATACGATTATTGTTCCCCCGTAACTTGTCATACATTTCCTTTTGATTGTTTTGAAAAGGAAACATCATAGGCACAAACACAAACAATGCACTGATTAACAATTATTTTTGTCTGTGGAAACAGTAAAAGTTTACAACAATGCATTTTTTATTAATGCCAATGATAACATTCCAAATCAGGAAGAGCATGATGAAATAGAGGGCATGCTTGGAGTTATTTTTGTCTGTGGAAATAGTAAAAGTTTACAACAATGCATTTTTTATTAATGCCAATGATAACATTCCAAATCAGGAAGAGCATGATGAAATAGAGGGCATGCTTGAATTGACTTCCACCCTGAAGAGATCACAGATGTAATGCGAGGCTGAAATCACTAGACCTATTTGCAGAGGTGAATCTGATTACAAGATGGAAGTGGGAGTTATGCAGATTGCAGTGATTATTTGACTAAAACATGAGAATATAGGTGCATATTAAAGGGAGTATTTGATAGCAAATGATTTCATAATATCACATTACTTACCCAACAAAATCCTAAGCACAAAAAATGCACTGATTAACAATTATTTTTGTTAGTGATAGCAGTAAATATTTACAACAATGGCTTTTTTTTAATGCCAATGATAATCGTCCAAATCACGAAGAGCGTAATGAAATAAAGGGCATTCTTGAGTTGACTTCCACCAGGAAGAGCTCAAAAAAGTAATGTGAACCTGAGATCACTAGACCTATCTGATTACCAGGTGGAACCGGTAGTTATGCAGATTGCAGTGATTATTTGACCAAAAAAAATGAGAATATAGGTGCATATTAGAGGGAGTATTTGATAGCAAATGATTTCACAAATATCACATTAGTTACCCGACAAAATCGCACAAGAAATTGCATCATACGATAATAAAGGGAGATATCACAGTTTTTACATGAGCATTGCTCAAAAGGAAAACAAACACCTAAATTACTAAGTAATCATATCAGAACATAGATTCCACCAAATCCAATATATGGAAAGATTCATGAGATTACAATGGGGAATTGCGACAAAAATTGCCAAGATGTAGTTCCAGAAAATATCTGGAGTAGCACGTAGAACGTGCAACCAAGTCACTGGGATAACCAAATTCTACGTTGTATGGAGTCCATTTGGAGCTTGTTCAGTTTCTAGAAAAATGAACAAGCACTTAATGCAAGGGGCAAAGCCAAAAGTAAAAGACCACTAGATTATGGGATTACAGTCATGTTATGAAGGGGAGAACATTCTATCATGGAAATTGCAATCACAACATGGAGGAAATATCACACTATTGTAGAATTAGAAAGCATAGTCACATCGTGATAGAGAGACATTATCGTATACGGTGGTAACAGATAGTTGGAGGTCCACATGAAAAGGTTATAAAGGGACATAGATCCACATCATAGGTAGAGGGTATTGAAGGTTTATTTCTAAGTATCTCCTTTTCCGTTGATTGCTACGATGTTGTTGCATTGGTTAGAAGAGGAGATACCATGCTATAGTGGTGTTTAATGAGTCTTACCATTGCAGTATTATGTCCTGAAAATTCCACGAATTATGGCTATGACTTTCAGAGTTGTGACACGAGATATTCAACTGATTAATATGGTCGTAAAGGAGTCTTTGGTTCTTTATATATTATGATGGTACTTAATTGAGTTTGTGAATTTCTTTTGCTTGATTTATGTATATCTGTAATAATGATAGCAGCTAAATTCCATTCATAAGGAATTTCCTCCATGATTGTGAATTTGAATGTTGATTATCTTTTGTCAGTGACTATTTATAGGTATCATTATTTGGTCAATTTCTTACTACTTCTACTTATAAATTACTATATGATCCTTTTATTAATGTGTATGTGATTTGTTTCTTATTATCACTGAGAGGTTATATTGTTTTTTTTCAAATATATTTAAAATTGCTTTTAATCGTGAGTCATATATATATATATATATATATATATAGAGAAATCGAAAATAGTTTAGTACTTGCATGACACTAGATTGATTCAAATCACTACCACTATAACCTCTAAATGCCTACATATGCCCCTTTTGCAAACAAAGTAAATCAAGGAGATTTGAACCTCGAATATCTTCAATACATAACACTTCATTATCACAACAATCTCTAATTGAGATGCCCCCCAGGAGCTATTGGGGATATGTAATATTATATATAGTTATGATGTGTAGATATATTACATATAGTTAGTATTTAAAAAGCCTTAGATTAATTATTAATTTTTAAGAAAAAATAGTATATATTAATGAGTAAAAATATATACATAAGACAACTGCCATCTGGATTTTTTAGAATTGTGATGGACCCGCCAACGTATTAGGGGATCTCCTAGGTAATAAGTCCCAACTAGACTTCAGACCGTTTGGTGTAGGAGGCCCAGCAGTGGGTCATATGGTATCGCCTTGACCACGGTTGTGTGCAGAGGTGAGTAGAATGTCCTTGTTGGTAGCAAGGGTGTGACATGCGCAACAAGCCAAGGAAGGTGCATAAATGGTTCTAATACACAGAAGGTGGAATGAGTGAGCTCCTTGGAAACCTGTGTAAACATGCAGCTTGGAAGGGAACACACGAGCAAAGATGTATCACAAACTGGAAGGAAGGTGAACACACAATCTAAAGTGATGGTTAAACCAACAACACATCTCAGTAAGATTCATACATACATATACATAAAAGAGTCTATACATACATGTGTAAGAAAACATATACATATATCATTAGAGTAACCAAGGTAACTCAAATACAATAACAACATATGGATGAAACGTGCTGGCTCTGTTATATTAAGAAGTGAAAATTCCAATCATATAGTACAACCATGACCAACCACTAGTCCCAATAACGAAACGTTACAATCACTGTCGCCTGCTTCTCCAAAGAGATGTACTAACTCTGCACTGTGGAGAAGCTAAGGCTCGTTACAATACTCTCCAAGCTTTCTCTAACATACTCCTATCGGAAGCTTGGCTGTCCAAAAGCCTCTACAATGAGTTATGAGGTTGTATAAATAGCAAAGGGTGGGGTGACCCTTGACATTCCCCTTTGTGAGAATTCACCTACCTTCATGACTCTTCAACTACTCTATGATTGTTACATTCAACTATCGACACTTGGACTTCCACTTTACAAGATGTTACATACAATCTTCACATGTACCCATGTGAGACAAAATAGGGTTGAGCAAGCCATGCAAGCCATCACTAACACTAGGACAGTTGTGGTAAGACCAACTCTTCGACATCCTTGTGATGATCAGCGGTGGCAAATGGATGCCAAGCTTGGTCGTCCGTGATGGTGTTCATGTGCTCAATGGTCACATCCTACTAAAAGCGAACTCTTGCCTCTGTTGCATATAGGTACACTAACAAGGCTCCTATGTCCAACTCATCTGATAACATGCACATCATTGTCTTAAGTGTAGCTAGACCAACAACATACTGATGCATAGTGTCTGTGTTGATCTCCAAGTGTGTGTTGGTGACCATGTGCATCAACTTGTCGAAATACATGTTCAGCTCTAGTCTGACTTGTTGGACACATATTGTCATTGATGTCAATATGGCAATATTCGAGGAGCAAACGGAGCCAAGAGGAGTAGACAGAGCCAAGAGGAGAAGATAGAGCCACCAGAGGAACCAACAGAGCACAGAGCGGACAGAGCCACTAGAGGAGCTAACAGAGCATGAAGCAAATAGAGCCATCGGGAGGATTATAGTGTATATGCAGGCAGAATACACCATCGGGAGCAGAACTCAGATATATATATATTCATGCATCTAAACAACGTTCAGGGGCCATATATGCCAAAGGAATAAACTATCGGGAGCACATATCATATATATCCCACAACCTCATGTATCGGCAGCAAAAACATATATATATATATACGTGCATTCACACTATCGAAGGAAGAAAGCCTTGTATATATATGTATTTACCCATCGGCGGCAAAAAACATAGTTATATGGCGTTTAACACTATCAGAGGGCAAACAGAGGCCAAATCATATATATATATATGGCAAACACACTATCGATGGGAAAGTTTATATATATATCGACATATATATGTATATTGGCGACAACGCTAATCGGTGGTCCGGCACATAATATCGCATCGCCATAAGAGAGTGGTCTGCGTTAACATCGAGCCTTGAAACCTTACAACTTATGATTGCTGATGTATATCGCATCGGCACTTCGGGAGCCGAGTTATAATGTGTCAAGTGGTCCATTGCGATCGCTGATAGTGATTAGCGATGTTGCATCAGACCTCCACCAAGGGCAACTCCCGATTGCGATACACATACACGCGAACCCGCCGCACATTGTAATATGAGTTAATCTATCATCGCATCCGTCACATATCGCATATATTATGAAGCCTTGCCACACTAAAGTGTTGATTACGATTTCACTATGGATCCGATACAGTTTAGATGCGGGTGTAGTATTTCTTGAAGTCTGCCCTTTAGTCTTTTTGACTGTTTTTTCTCATATTCTCTGTGTAATTAAATATTTGGCTTGCGCGAGGTGTTTTAGGCCGAAAGGCTTATGATAACTGTTTCGATGATTCAGGAGGTTGAATGTCAGTTAAATGGGGTGAATCATGGTGATAGTGATTGCGATTGGAACATAACATCTCCGTTAAACTGGAAAAAAAACCCTGTGTATGTCCATAATGATTGGAAAAATGAATGTTGTTACGGTGTAATGCGTAACATGATTTTTGTGTGTTTTCCTTTGAACCTTTCTTATGAATTTACGTGTCCATGGTGTATCAGTGAACTCGAACAATTCATAGGAGGTCACAACGACTATGGAGGGAAGCCGAAGGATCAAGCGAGGCAGAGGAAACTACAGCGACCAAGGAGGAAGCCAAAAAGGCAGTGGAAAGTGGAAACGAACAGTTAGAGGTGTCTGAAATACATAAAATCCGAAAAACAAGGAGAAGTGTTATTGATGAATTCATAATCTATGAGAGAGGAAGCCGTAGAACAGGCAAGAGGTAGGAGAGGCCAGAGAAGCAAGAGAATAGGAGAAAATTAGAAGCTCAGCAGGCTTGGGAGCAGAGAATGACAACAAAATAGTTTATTTTAGGTTTGGGTTGGAGCTTGCGAGGTTGGAGCCTCAGAACTGAACAAGATTGAAATCCTTGGGATTTGGTGCTCCTAAGTGCTGAACTATTCAAGACAGAGTTGGTGCTCTGGAGGTTGGAGCCTCACTGAAGTCCAAGTTGGAGCTTGACAACTAATTGCAACCAGTTATATATATATATATATATATATATATATATATATATATATATCATTGCATTGTTTTGTGTTAATAAAAGCATTAATTCTAGCTATCTATTTCTGTGTTCCATATATGTGTGTGTGTGTGTGTGTGTGTGCTTTTGGTAACAACAAGAAAAACAAAAAAGAAATACTGATTCACCCCCTCTCTCAGTATTTCCAACATGAATTTCTCCTTGTCTTCACCTCAGTGAGTGTGCCAATGGGTGGCATTGCATGCATGCGCATAATGACATCCATGCTCCTGCACAACCTTGCAAACGATCAACAGCACTACTCACCCTGTCTGCTCCATGCCCGCTACTAGATGGGTTTATAACCTATATTTACACATTTTCATCAGTTTTTGCATGTTGCACCTCCTGTTGTACCTGTTTCCGCTGCAAGTCCTTCTCTCGTTTGTGTAGCTCTTGTCCTTCCTTTTGTTTCCTCTTCAGCACCTGCAACTCCTTCTCTATTTCTCTCTCTATCTTCACGTGATACTCTTGTTGGATCATGGCGTCATAGCCTCAGTCTTCAAAGTTGATTTCATCACAAGTGGATATGTTTGAACTTGCAACTTTGGTCTGCCTCTGTGTTGTCAACAACCTTCCTCTTGCATTTGTCACACGCAGGTGTGCTACCTTCTGTTGTTGTTGATGGTGCTGCTTGTTGTGATTTTGCTGCCATTTCATATTGATATCCTTATCTATGAACAACTTGATGTCTTCATACGTAGGAAACTTCATAGACACTTGATCGACTGCATCCCCAGTTGCGCCCTCAATGGTGCCTTTGACTCTTCTCTCCTAGAAGCCATTGTACCTATGCTGCTAAGAGGTAGCCAAACACCTGTGATACCTGGAGACATAGCAACAATCATGGCAAGAAATCTATCAGTTGAAAACCAAAACAAACTAGAGGGTTGACATGCAACATACCTATGTGATTGTTTGTGAATATTGCGCAATTTTCATCGAGAGGCTTAGAGACTCACTACCAAAAATGTGCAAGGCAGAGTCCAAGATGTCGGGAGGCTGACTGAATGCTAGAACTATGAAATGCATAGTCCAGCCTGACCTACTGAGGACTCAAACTACAGAATGTGCAATTTTAGTCAGGAGTGACATTCAAACCAACAAACTGCATTTCGGAGTTTCTAGGGCCAACAAGGCACTACCTCCTAGAATTGCACAATGCAAGCCTGGAGGTCAGTGCTTGGCTAGACTTGTGCAATTTTTGGGGGAAGGCAGAGCCTTCGCTTCCAGAAATTTGCAATGCTAGCTAGGCAAGGTAAGGTTCGGGCCAAGGCAGTCCAGACCCGCTGACTGGCAATTGAAAACATGAGAAGTCTGAATGCATGGTGAAACTAAGTATAAACATGAGTGAATGGTAATGCATGCAAAAAGTAAGTGAAGGATTCAGAAAATGTGAAAGCATGCATGTGTGTGAAGTGGGTCGCCATAATGGCAACCGTCGGTGCAAAAACAATGCCATGCATGCGAAAATAGTGAGATGCAAACAAAAAATGAAATGGTGATTCTACAAGATAACATATATTAAAATGAAAACAAGCGTTCATTGAAATCAAGTAGACAACACTTACATGAAGTGAAACACAAAAACAAATAGAAATGCAGTGCAAGAAATGAGAAGTAGACTTACCCTGAAACAGCTAAGATGGAAGCGCCGAAGACTAGGAATAAGCTCTGCAGCATCTGGTTCATAAGTTTTGAGAAGATGGAGATTATCACGCACTTGACGAGATGTTTCTAAAACGATCTTTGCATGTAACCTCTGGTTGCTAAAAATAGGTCACTAAATCTAGGGATTCCTTTTGCATGCTTCTTTTTGCTATTTTCAGAAAAGTAGCCCATGCATGAAAATCAGTTTTGCTCGGTCCCGAAGGGAACCAGTCGACTCTGAAGGCACATGCATCGGTTTGCGAGCCTAGGATGAAAATTTAAGCAGTTTCTCGGAGGAGCTGGGCTAGATGTCCTAGAGGGATTGCACAATTTCTAGGGTCAGCAAGTCCTTGCTGCCCAGAATTGCGCAATTTATGGGCTGAGCCGCAATTTTGGACGAGATTATGTAGTTTTCTCAAGGAAGCCTATCTGACTACATTACGCAATTTCTGAGCCCAGCAGGTTGTGCAGCAGATTTGCGCAATTTCTGGAGAGAAGGTTGGTTCCCCTCCAGAATTACGCAATTTTCTGAGAGAGCTCCTCATCCAGCAACTAACATAAGTTCGGAATGGCAGCCTGTAAAAGGAGTGAAGCAAAGTGACATGCACAGGCTGGAAAGCCACTGAAAAACCAATGAAGCCTTTGTACTTGATAGTGCAAGACATGCCACTAGGATGTTTAGTAAGGAGGCTCCAAAACCAAGCTAAGGAAAAATTCTAGAGGGTGGTTGTAGCCGCTACAACACAAACTCAAATATAAATAATTTTTTTCCTACCATCCCAAAATTAAAAAATTAAGGGGGAAACCCCCTTGTGTTCATAATTTTTTCCCAACACACGATAGAATGTAAATAAATATAAGGATCGGAAAGTGAAAAAGTGAGATTGGTCTCCATCAAGTCAATCTCCTCACCATCAAAAAATAGATAGAGACTAATCGAGTTGACTAGAAGTTTAAGAGCTTCCTTGGAATTTTAAGAAAACAGTATTTTATCAAAAGCGCATCCCAGATCCAAAGAATGAAGAGAGAATTACTCCAAAGAAGAATGTGGAGTCGAATCATAGATACTACAGCAAATAAAAACCTGTATTCCACCAAGGGCCGATCTCAAATCCAAAGAATGAGGTAGGAGAAATTCCCAGGAAGGAAATCGACTCAAGCCGTCGCTGCTTCAACAGGTACAAAACCATCTTTCTTGGACACTGTTTTCACTATAAAAACTTTGGTCATCAAGCCAAGCATTGCATGGCTCGCAAAAGTAAAACGTCAAAGCTAAAGGACCGAATAATCAATTCATATGCCCCCAAAAGGCAAGGACAAATCAAAACCTTCAATTCATTTGATCCCTTGACCAAATTTGATCTAATTTGCTCATTCTGCTACAATAATGGACATTATGAACAAGATTGCCCACTCAAAGGAAGAAAGACGAGTAGTAAGAATTCCAAAATGGATAAAAGTGACTGGCTCTATATGCTCAAAATAATGGAAGTCATTCGTTTGTGGATAGTGGGTGCTCCAGACACATGACAGGAGACAAAAGGAAGTTTGTCTCATTGAGCAAAAAGGAAGGGAATGTGTCCTTTGGAAGTGGATCTGGTAGAATTGTGGGAAAAGGAACTGTTACTCTAATCAATGGAAAAGGAAAAGCTCAAGATGCTCTGCTAGTAGACAGGCTCAAACACAATCTCCTGAGTGTCAACCAAATCTGTGATCAAGGACAAAAGGTTGTCTTCATCACCAAAGACTGTGAAATAAGGAACTCTTCCTTAGGGGAACTTGTGGTGAAAGGGGTTAGAACACCAGACAACATTTACATTCTGAACAAGATTCAAGAAAATAAATGCTACCTGAGTCAGATAGATGAAAGTTGGATGTGGCACAAGTGACTTGGACATACAAGCTTCTAAAATCTAATCAATATCAGCAAGATTAGAGTTGTACGAGACATCCCAAGGCTATTCAAACCAAATAAAGGAGTATGTGGTCCATGTCAACATGGAAAGCAAATCGGAACCAGCCAATAGACAAAGTAGCTCTCTACATCAAAGCCCATGGAGATCATCCATGCTGATTTGTGTGGACCAACTAGAAATCAGGCACTCCAAGGAGAAAGGTACTTTGTGTTATTTGTTGATGACTATACTAGAATGATGTGGATATATTTTATAAAGTATAAATTTGAGACTTTTGAGTGTTTTAAGAATCTAAAAGCCCTTGTAGAAAATGAAAAAGATTCAAAAATTAAGTGCCTCAGAATAGACAGAGGGGGAGAATTCACATCAAACGAGTTTAGTGAGTTCTGTAATATTCATGGAATTAAAAGGGAATTCTATGCTGCCAGAACACCTCAGAAAAATGGGGTAGTTGAAAGAAGAAACCGAACAGTCCAAGAAATGGCAAGAACAATGTTATTAGCAGCAAACTTGCAGGCAAAATTTTGGAGAGAAGTAGTAGGGATAGCTATCTATACATTGAATCAAACTCAATTAAGACCAAAATATGAAAAAAATCCTTATGAGTTATGGAAAGGAAGCCCTGCTTCAGTGAAGTACTTCAAGATCTTTGGAAGCAAGTGCTTCATAAAAATCAATGATGGCTCACCAGGAAAGTTTGATTCTTGGGTTGATGAAGGGATATTTCTTGGATACTCTACATGGAGCAAGGCTTACAAGTGCTACAATTTTCGACTGGAGAAAATAGTGGAAAGCATTGATGTAAAGATTGATGAAGACCTTCCAGAAAAAGAAATTGAAGAACATGAAGATGATCTTCTCATTGAAGAAGAAGAACCTAAAGAAGAAGAAATAGATGAGGAAGAAGAAGAAGAGGAGAAAGAACCACCTCATACCCCTTCAAAGATGAATTTTATCCAGAAATATCATCTAGAAGACCAGATTATTGGCAATAGAGATGAAGGGATGCAAACCTGAAGAAGGATGACCATTACACCAACGAGAAACATTATTGCTCTTCTATCTATGATAGAACCAGAAACATTTGCAGAAGCAAGTACGGATCCTCATTGGGTAAAAGCCATGGAAGAAGAAATGTTCCAAATTGAGAAGAATGGGACATGGGCACTGGTACCTCGTCCAAAGGACAAAAACATAATAAGAACCAAATGGGTGTTCAAAAATAAAATGAATGAAGAAGGACAAGTTCTCAGAAACAAGGCAAGGCTTGTATGCAAAGGCTATTCAAAAATTGAAGGAATTGACTTTGAACAGATATTTGCACTAGTAGCCCGTATGGAAGCTATCAGGATGTTCTTGGCATTTTCTTGCTCAAAAGGATTCAAAATCTATCAAATGGATGTGAAATCGGCATTTCTAAATGGGGAACTCAAGGAAGAAGCCTACATGTAGTAGCCAGAAGGATTTGATCTAACAGAGGGAAGGACTTAGTGTGTAAGTTGAAAAAGGATTTATATGGGTTGAAACAAGCTCCTAGAGCTTGGTATGCAAGATTGGATCACTATCTACAACAACTAGGCTTCAAAAAGGGAGTGGTTGGAAGTAATCTATACATAAAGACAGATGAAGGTAAGTTACTAGTTACTCTTGTTTATGTCGATGATCTAAATTTTCCTAGCAATAATGATGAAATGAGCCATGAATTTTCTCAAAACATGTCAAAGGAGTTTGAGATGTCAATGATAGGAGAGCTGTCTCACTTCCTTGGACTTCAAGTATCTCAAACCAGAGAAGGATTATGTATATCTCAAACCAAATATCTAAAAGACATGCTCAAAAGATATGGAATGGAGGA
The DNA here is from genome assembly GCA_031772625.1 of Pinus tabuliformis. Taxonomy (NCBI): domain Eukaryota; kingdom Viridiplantae; phylum Streptophyta; class Pinopsida; order Pinales; family Pinaceae; genus Pinus; species Pinus tabuliformis. Next base: position 357,513,274 of record CM062811.1, read on the forward strand.
CTGTGCACCCATGAGCACACCTATGACCACAAACTACAAATTGAGCAAAGATGATAACTCCCCTCCGGTAGATGCAACTCATTACAGGTCAATAATTGGATCCCTTCTATACTTAATAGCTACAAGACCAGACATAATGCAGGCAGTAGGAATGGTGGGAAGATTTCAATCTGCTCCCAAACAATCCCATTTATTAGCTGTAAAAAGAATTCTTAGATATCTGAAAGGAACTCCTGATTTCGGTCTTTGGTACCCAAAGAGCTCAACACTGGCTATAACTGCATACACCGATGTTGATTGGGTTGGAAGTATAGATGATCGGAAAAGTACTAGTGGAAATGCGTTCTTCCTAGGAGACTGTTCAATATCTTGGCTCAACAAAAAACAATCATCCATATCATTATCCACAGTCGAAGCTGAGTATATTGTTGTAGCGGACTGTTGTACTCAAATACTATGGATGAAGGAAGCTCTAAAAGATGTCGACATATGTACAGATCAATTGATTACCATCTATTGTGACAACACAAGTGCTATCAGTCTTAGCAAAAATCTAGTGATGCACTCAAGGACAAAACACATACCAATCAAGTATCATTTCCTCCATGAGCAAGTAGCTGAACAAAACATCGTCTTGGAATATATCAATACTAAGGAGCAGATAGTTGATATTTTCAAAAAACCTCTTCCTTGAGAAGCATTCGAACATCTACGTCAAAAGATGGGGGTTATCTCTTTATCATCACTCAAGTTCATTCATAAAGATGTAGCAGGACAGGGGGAGTCCGTCTACATTCCTTTGCAATTGATGTTAAAGGGGGAGAGCAGAAGAATATTGCCATCAATAACAAAGGGGGATATTGTTGGACACAGATTGTCATTGATGTCAATATGGCAATATTCGAGGAGAAAACAGAGGCAAGAGGAGCAGACGGAGCCAAGAGGAGCAGACAGAGCCACCAGAGGAACTAACAAAGCACAGAGCAGACAAAGCCACCAGAGGAGCTAATAGAGCACGAAGCAAACAGAGCCATCAGGAGGATTATAGTGTATATGCAGGCGGAATACACCATCGGGAGCAGAACTCACACACACACACACACACACACACACACACACACACACACACACACACATATATATATATATATATATATATATATATATATATGTGTGTGTGTGTGTGCATGCATTTAAACAGTGTTCGGGGGCCATATATGCCAAAGGAATAAACTATCAGGAGCACATATCATATATATGCCACACCCTCATGTATCAGCGACAAACACACACACACACACACACACACACACATATATATATATATATATATATATATATATGTATATTGGTGACAACGCTAATCAGTAGTCTGGCACATAATATCGCATCGCTATAAGAGAGTGGTCTGCGTTAACATCAAGCCTTGAACCCTTGCGACTTGCGATTGCCGATGTATGTCGCATCGAAACTTCGCGAGGGGAGTTACAATGTGTCAAGCAGTCCATTGCGATCACCGATAGTGATTAGCGATGTCGCATCGGACCTACGCTAAGGGCAACCCCTGATTGCGATACACATACATGCGGACCCGCCGCACATTACAATATTAGTTAATCTATCATCTTATCCGTCACATATCACATATATTATGAAGCCTTTCCACACCAAAGCGTTGATTGCGATTTCACTATGGATCTGATATAGTTTAGATGCGGGTGTAAATTTCCTGAAGTCCGCCCTTTAGTCTTTTTGACTGTTTTTCCTCATATTCTTTGTGTAATTAAATATTTGGCTTGCGCGAGGTGTTTTAGGCCGAAAGGCTTATGATAACTGTTCCGATGGTTCAGGAGGTTGAATGTCAGTTAAATGGGATGAATCATGGTGATAGTGATTGCGATTGGGACATAACATCTCCGTTAAACTGGAAAGAAAACCCTATGTATGTCCATAATGATTGGAAAAATGAATGTTGTTACGGTGTAACACGTAACATGATTCCTCTATGTTTACCTTTGGACCTCTCTTATGAATTTACATGTCCATGGAGTATCAGTGAACTCGAATAGCTCAGAGGAAGCCACAACGACTACAGAGGGAAGCCGAAGGATCAAGCGAGGCAGAGAATCTACAGCGACCAAGGAAGAAGCCAAAAAGGTAGTGGAAAGTGGAAACGAATAGTCAGAGGTGTCTGAAATACATAAAAACAGAAAAACAAGGAGAAGTGTTATTGATGAATGCATAATATGTGAGAGAGGAAGCCGTAGAATAGGAAAGAGGCAGGAGAGGCCAGAGAAGCAAGAGAATAGGAGAAAAGCAGAAGCTCAGCAGGCTTGGGAGAAGAGAATGGTAGCAAAACAGTTTATTTCAGGTTTGGGTTGGAGCTCGAGAGGTTGGAGCCTCACTGAAGTCCAAGTTGGAGCTTGGCAACTAATTGCAACCAATTATCTATATATATATATATAGATATATAGATATATATATATTGTATTTATTTCATTGCACTATTTTGTGTTAATAAAAGCATTAATTCCAGCTATCTATTTCTATGTTCCATATATATATATATATATATATATATATATATATATATATATATATCTATATATATATATATATATATATATATATATATATATATCTATATATATATATATATATATATATATATATATGTGTGTGTGTGTGTGTGTGTGTGTGTGCTTTTGGTAACAACAAGAACAACAAAAAAGAAATACTGATTCACCCCCACTCTCAGTATTTCCAACATGACTTTCTTCTTGTCTTCACCTCAGTGAGTGTGCCAATGGGTGGCATCGCATGCATGCGCATAATGACATCCATGCTCTTGCACACCCTTGCAAGCAATCAACAGAACTACTCACCTTGTCTGCTCCATGCCCGCTACTGGATGGGTTTATAACCTATATGTGCACATTTTCATTAGTTTGTGCATGTTGCACCTCGTGTTGTACCCATTTCCGTTGCAAGTCCTTCTCTCGTTTATGTAGCTCTTGTCCTTCTTTTTGTTGGCTCTTTAGCACTTGCAACTCCTTCTCTGTTTCTCTCTTTGTCTTTCTGTGATCCTCTTGTCGCATCATCATGTCATAGCCTCAGTCTTCAAAGTTTCTTTCATCACAAGTGGATATGTTTGAACTTGCAACTTTGGTCTGCCTCTGTGTTGTCAACAACCTTCCTCTTGCATTTGTCGCACGCAGGTGTGCTACCTTCTGCTGTTGTTGATGGTGCTGCTCGTTGTGACATCACTACCATTTCATATTGATATCCTTATCTATGAACAACTTGATGTCTTAAAAGATAGGAAACTTCATAGACACTTGATCGACTGCATCCCCAGTTGTGCCCTCAACGGTGTCTTTGACTCTCCTCTCCTGGAAGCCATTGTACCTATGCTGCTAAGAGGAAAATGAACACCTTTGATACCTAGAGACATAGCAACAATCATGGCAAGAAATTTGTCAGTCAAAAACCAAAACAAATTGAAGGTTTGACATGCAACATACCTGTGTGATTGTTTGTGAAGATTGTGCAATTTTCACTGGGAGGCTCAGAGACTCACTGCCAAAAATGTACAAGGCAGAGTCTAGGATGTCGAAAGGCTGACTGACTACTAGAATTGTGCAATGCATAGTCCAGCCTGGCCTACAGAGGACTCAAACTGCGAAATGTGCAATTTTAGTCAGGAGTGACATGCAAACCAGCAAACTGCATTTTGCAGTTTCTATGGCCAGCAAGGCACTACCTTCTAGAATTGCACAATGCAAGCCTAGAGGTCAATTCTTGGCTAGACTTGTGCAATTTTTGGAGGAAGGCAGAGCCTTCACTTCTAGAAATTTGCAATGCTAGCCACGCAAGGAAAGGTTTGTGCCAAGGTAGTCCAGACCCGCCGAATAGCGACTGAAAACATGATAAGTCTGAATGCATGGTGAAACTGAGTGAAAACAAGAGTGAATGGTAATGCATGCAAAAAGTAAGTGAAGGATTCAGAAAATGGGAAGGCATGCATGTGTGTGAAGCGGTGCAAAAACAATGCCATGCATGGGACAACAGTGAGATGCAAACGAAAACTGAAACGATGATTCTACAAGATAAAATACATTAAAATGACAACAAGAATTCATTGAAATCAAGCAGACAACACTTACACGAAGCAAAACACAAAAAGCAACAGAAACACAGTGCAAGACACGAGAAGCACACTTACCCTGAAACAGCTAAGATTGAAGGGCCAAAGACTCCTAGATGTGATGTGCGATGTCAGAGATGCAAGATCAATGTGAGGAATAAGCTCTGCAGCGTCTAGTTCATAAGTTTTGATAAGATGGAGATTATCACGCACATGCCACAAATGTAGGAAAAAGTGAGACTTGATGGGAGGTTTCTAAAATGATCTTTGCATGTAACCTCCAGTTGCTAAAAATAGGTCCCTAAAGCTAGGGAGTTTCCTTTTGCATGCTTCTTTTTTCTATTTTGGGAAAAGCAACCCATGCATGCAAATCAGTTTTGCTCGGTCCCAGAGGGAACCAGTCAACTCTGAAGGCACATGCATCGGTTTGCGAGCTTGGGATGAAAATTTGCGCACTTTCTGGGAGGAGCTGGGCTAGATGTCCTAGAGGGATTGCACAATTTCTAGGGTTAGCAAATGATTGCTGCCCAAAATTGTGTAATTTATGGCTGAGCTACAATTTTGGACGAGATTGCGTAGTTTTCTCAAGGAAGCCTGTCTGGCTGCATTACACAATTTCTGAACCCAGTAGGCTGTGCAACAGATTTGCGCAATTTCTGAAGAGAAGGTTGGTTCCCCTCCATAATTGTGCAATTTTATGAGAGAGCACCTCATCCAGCAACTAGCATAAGTTCAGAATGGTAGCCTTTAAAAGGAGTGAAGCAAAGTGACATGCACAGGCTGGCAAGCCACTGAAAAACCAATGAAGCCTATGTACTTGATAGTGCAAGACATGCCACTAGGATGGTTGGTAAGGAGGATCCAAAACCAAGTCAAGGAAAATTTTTAGAGGGTGGTTGTAGCCGCTACAACACAAACTCAAATATAAATAATTGTTTTCCAGCCATCCCAAAATTAAAAACTTAAGGGGGAAACCCCCTTGTATTCACAAATTTTTCCCAACACATGATAGAATGTAAATAAATAGAAGGATTGTAAAGTGAAAAAGTGAGATTGATCTCCATCAACTCAATCTCCTCACCATCAAAAAATAGATAGAGACTAATCGAGCTGACTAGAAGTTTAAGAGCTTCCTTGGATAGACCATCTACTACCACATTAATCTTACATAAAATATGGAAAAAACTAATGTGTTGAAAATAATTTTAAATAACCCTAATGTTTAACAATAAGGTACTCAGGCAAATTATTTTAACTCTAACCCAATGGTTTTCCCTATCAACGAAGTTCCCATCACCTAGAGACTCGAAACACCTTTTTCCTAGTGTGCTTCCATCAAAACCATAAATCTTCAAAATCTACTTTGTTATTAAACCCCCTACCTAGGGCATAATGGACATATAAAGAATGGGTATGACTAAAGTAAAAGACCACACCAATGCCAAATAGTGAAAGACGGTCTTGTATGACACCATCGAAGAATCCCCAAGGGGAACCAAAATCAATTGTAGGCATACATGGTATACTTGGCATGGAATGAGGAGGGTCCACATTGAATTCCTAAGCTAGGAAGGCCACCTTTGCAACACACTCTAAGGGAGTGATGAACTGGTCTTGAAAGACTATGAGATTCTAGGATCACCAAAAAAAAGCAATTGGTAGAAAAATTATACCTTGGAATGAAGAAACTTGTTTATCAAACCACAACATTCTAAAGGCATCAAAGATAATTGAGCCCATCTAACAAGACTTTGCATTAAAAGATTTCCATAATATCTCATAGACCTAAGAGATGTAATTACATCGTAGAAAAAGGTAAGAAAGAGAAACTTATTTAAATTTGCATAGGGGAAATTGATTAGGACTAGACGAGTTGTTACTTCTAAGCTTGATTAAGGTGAGAAATTTATCATTGAGAGCTCACCATGCAAAGAGATTATCCATCATAGGGTCGTTAACTCCCCAGATATACTTCCACCACCAATTTTTTACTCTTCGAACTGATATTCAAAACATGCCTTATAACCCAAATTGGTAGTAAAGGCTCATACATGTGGATTTTTCAACCATAGAATCAAGTTTGGAACATTGTCTATGATATATACATGATTCTCCACCAGAATAGCAATGTAGCAATCCCATTTTTCTATAATTGTTTCCACTAAACCCATGTCCCTAGTAGAGTTCTATTCTATTTTACCTCTATGACGAGGGAGATGGGCACTAGCATCGACTAAAGTAGAGATATAAATGATCAAGAAAATATAATAAAAGAGTAGAGGGATTGTACTCCTTACCTACACCGAGCTAGGGATTGCAGCACATTCTGATTGAATGGTCATCCCCTAGGCACCATAAAACCCATTTTCCAACCAAATGGAAGGCTCTAACCATTTCTTTCCTTATTATTGAGCCTTTGGAAGACTTATTGGGCACTCTAAACCATTCCAAAATACATTTCCTAGGAAAATATTTAGTTCGCGTCACTTTGTAATAGAGCAAGGGACCCTCTATTAATGAACACAAATTCTCTCTAGCTAAAGCTCTAGAAAAGAGATAGATCTATTTTAGAACCCACTCCAGAAAGTCTTTTGGATTTGCGAGACGAGCCCATATTACCAACATAAAGCCATTGTGGTAGCTCAAACCTGACCATAGGAAACAAAATCTTGTCATTCTAATCATATTAATAACTCCTTTTGGAATCATCAATAAATACTTCCAATATACTAGATTTCTTTCAAGAACCCATTTTACTAACACTAGTCTACCACCCCTTGAGATGGGTCAGGAGGACCAATGGGATATATGTACCTCCAACTTTCAAACAATCCACAACCAATATAAAATGTGGTAATTATTTTTCTTAATATGGAGCCCAAAATATTTCAGACCTTCATCAAAATACTTCATACGAAAGGGAAATATATTTCTCACATGAATTATAGATTCCATCAAGAGTCCATAAAAGATATTACATGATTTGAGGCCATTTATTTCCATTCTTAAAACCTAAAAAAATAGGCCCGCAATATGTTTAATGGAGGAGATATATCTCAAATCAACTGTAAGACATGTAAGAAGAACATCCACAAATAGAAAACAAGAGATCGACAAATCATCCAATAGTTTGACTCCATGAAGGAACACCCTAGAATTTTTCTTAATCAACATACTGGAAAAGACATTTTCTATAACTGGAAGGAGGAGGGGAAACAAGGGTCATCCTTATCGGTGCCTTCTCAAGGCTTGAAAAAAAAATAAAGGGGCTCCATTTATTAACAACATAAAGGAGGTAGATTGAACATAACCCATAATCTAATTGGTCATCTACAGATCAAACCCTAGTCGGATAAGAACTAGATAGAGTAACATCTAGTCCAATATATCATATGCATTCAATATAGCCAACTTCAAAATAGCCTCTTTTAGGTTATATACTTTTTACAGAATGAAAAACCTCCCTCGTGATGGCCAATGCATCATCAATGTTCCCATGATTTAGGAACCCAATGTTTTCATTTGATATGAAGGATTTAAAAACAAGTTTAATTCTCCTAGAAATAATATTTCATATGAATTTATAGATAAGGTTGTAATAGGTGACAGGATTACAATCCAAAAAAGATACCCCATCCCAGGATTTAGGAATAAGACACAAGAAGGCTGAATTAAAAGAACAAAAACCCTGTGTAAGGATTGGGATTCTCCTATAGTCTCAAGAAAGACACCCTTGATAAACTCATATAATGTCAAATAAAACTCAACCGGAAAACATCTGTGCCAAGCTCTTATAATTTTGCATAGTCAGGGCCACCAGGACTTCCCCCTATAAGACTTACTCTAGAAAAAACAAATTCAATTCTTTAGAGATGGCATAGGGAAATTTAGTTACCACCTATAAAATATAGTTAATAGGACAACCCTACAGAACCTTAAAGAGGTCCTAGAAAAAATGGACCCCCTCCACCACTTTCTCCACAAAAAAAATGAAGGGAGGAGATATCTAAGGCTTTGATGCTACATATGTAATTGGCCAGGTTTCTCCCATTTTCATATTGATCAAGGAATTTTGAATTTTTTTCATATGAGGAGAGCCAAATGGCCCAACTTTTTACATTCCAATGCTCTTCCTCTTTACTATCAAGGAGGTCCTTTCAACTTCAAGGAATTTTAAGTACTCCAAGTGCTCATAAAAAATTGTATTTGCATAGAAGGGGTGTAGGATTCTTCTATCTGATCTTCTACTTCTACAAATGTTACCTAGTTTTTCTCATAATATTCTTTGGCATGTGACCTTGAAGCTTGTTTGACTGAGACCAATTCTTTTGCAAATTTCCCCATAAGAGAGGAAGAGCCAAAAGAGCTTAAATGTCTCCACTTACTAGCCACCAATGATCTATTATTGTCCTCTTCCAACCAATATGGATTGAAACATAACAATGTCACCTTGGGATGATTATTGAAAATAAAATCCAAAATAATATGTCAATGGTCTAATACCCTCCAAATACCACCGAGGATTTGAAAGTAATACCCAAGGAGAAAACTTCTATCAAAACAAGAAATCTATCCAACTTCTTAGAAGCTTGGCTACTACCTTAGCGACCATTCATCCATGTGGGAGAGAGCTTGACTGGCTCCAGATCTATAAGATGATATCTCAAGAGAAAATTTGAAAAGTATTAGTGAAGCTGATCCGAAATGGGGGTAGGGCCCCCAAACTTCCCAAAGGCCCAAGTTAAAATTCAAATCACCACCAACAATGATATGTTGATCCGTGAGAGCTCATAGAGATACTAGGTCTTCTGAATATGATTCTCTACCAGTGTAAGGGCCATATATATTTAAAAAGAGATAGGAAAATCAAGTTATTTGAAAGACAACTTAACGAAAATTGAAATGGGAAAGAAGGAAAAAGAGACAATCTTGCAGTTTAGACTCCAACTAGTGATCAATCCCCCAGAAAGCCCTTTTGAGTCTACATGAAAAAAGCACCAATTGTTTAATAGACACATAAGAAAAATTCTTACTTTTTGACCAAAGAACGTATTTTCTTGGATCATAATAATGTTAGTTTTTTTTTTATGCTACCAGTCCTTTGAGGGAAGATATTTTTGGCACCACTAATTCCCATATCATTAAAGGATAATAGAATCATAATGCCTCAACATATAGGGTTTTTCTCGCTCTAAGGGCCCTATTTAAGGAAGCTTTCTTGCATTTCATGATTTCAATCGTAGCCTTCTCTTGAGCTTTAAGAAGATTAGACTTCCTTCCAGATGAATTTTATTTCGGCACGTCCAAAAAAGAGCCCCCACTTGAATGGGAGACCTATTTTAGATTCTTCCTAGGATGCAAAGCATATCATCTTCTCTCATCCAAATAGGTGGCGGGGGATGAGTAATCAAAGGGAATAGAGGAAGGGGGAGGAGGGGGGAACTAGGTCAGAAGAAAAACAAAGGCAAAGGGATTTCCTCTATTAGATGGAGAAGGCATAGAATGATCTGGATTGGGTCATTATATTTTTTTCATCCATATTGATGCATTCAGAGTGGAAAAAGTGGAGGAACCAACTCATGGGACCATTTTTACTGGCAGGGCCCAGTTTGACAAAACAAGGTCTGAAACCTTCTAGTCGTGTTTTGAGGCATTAAAACAAATTGGGGTGAAAATTTGCCCATTTAGTGCCACACATTCTCATGTTATTTTTCACATAGAGATCTTTCCAACAACACAAGAAGCACATTAAACGGAGTCTGTATGCAAAAGTTATGCCACTCAAAAGTTTACCTTCATGTTTTCACACTTATAATTTGGGAGGATTTCGCATCATCCCCCATTATTCATGAAAAATAGGTTAGGCACATGTTTTTGATATAAAAGACTCTATAATAATATATTTTATAACTCTATTTAAGAGTTGATGTAATCAAATTTAACCACTAGTAGGCCCTCGGGTTGTGTTATAATATGGCCACTAGGAGGATGAGGAATTCCATTCTTTCGAGAGAATTTTGTTCCATAGTTTATAAAAGATAGACAGGAGAGATAAGAGGTAGAGCACATAGAGTATATGTGCACTGTAGCAACCCACAAGCCACAAACATTAATTCTTTGTACCTGCAACCATATTTTCGAGACAGATAAAGAGAGAAAAGCGACCTCACCTTCCAACTGGTTTTTCTCCCAAAAGGGTTTCCCAAAGAATATTTTGTGTCTTATGTGTGCGTGTGAGCTTATTTTTTTCATTCTCTACTTTTCTACATAATTTCCATTCGCATGCATGCACTAAGTACAGTTAATTCTACAGATCTTAAAGTTTAATAAAACTGTAATAGTGTAGAAATTCTGCATTTTAAAATTGTATTATCATATCTCTTGTGACAAACTATCCAGTGGAATATCCACGATAGTTTACTCATCATATAAGGAGGCATATAGCAAGGCTCAGATGAAGAATTGTGATAAAATATAGAGGAAAAGGAAATAGTAACACTGACAAAAGAGAGAGGAGAGGGTGAAGCCTTACTCGAAAGTAGTTCACTACCCACATGCCTTTCCTATCAATAAGCACGTGCTTATGAGCCTTGGAGCTGAACCTCCAAACTAGAGCTAGAAGAAACGATGGTATGAGAATCTTTGTGGAGCTGCGACAAAGATTGAGTTATGAGGGGACTCCATATAGGGAAAAATTTTGGTACATGCGAACCTCATGTCATTTATGGCATCTAAAATGGATTTTACAATAATCTATCTTTTGAACCAATATAGACTCTTCCATAGGGATTTCCACTTTAGAAACTATGCCATTTTTTATGCATACATCTACCTAGATCTAGGAAATATGGTGGTCCTCCTTCTATTTCCAACGATCTTCCATTTCTAAAAAGGATATGAGTTTGTCCCCTATCACTTTAAAAAATTCTAGGCTCTAAAAATGTAGAGGCAAACCAAGCATAAGTTCCCAAAACCTAAACTCATCCGTAGGGACCATGACCAAATAAAAAAGATATACCATGGCTTAAGTAGGATATCATCACACCCATGCCTCTCATTTTATAAATATATGCGCAAACAGCCGACCATCGACTGGAAAATAAAGGGAAGCCATCTCTGCTCCAAGTCATGGAAAATGGGAACATAGCCTAAGAAAGGCTACGATAAACTAGATAAAATCCAATTTTTCAGGGACACTATTAAGTATGATTTTACCCTAAAACTACATACTATAGTTTTAAGAGTGAAATCCATAACCCTCACCACCTTAAAGTCCTTGCAAACTATAAGAAATATTGTTGAATTGTTAGGAATACTATTTAGTTTAGAGATTAGTTTGAGATTTGTTGGAGTTTGTTGAGAGATTCTCTCAAAATCTATCTCCTTGATTAGAATATGTTGAATCTGATATCACTTATATAACTGTGATGTATCTTGTTTTTAATGAATGAAAAAAAAAAAAAAAAAAAATTGGTGTGCAATTACATCTTCTTTCTTGATATCAAAGCCCTTTCGGGATTAACATCCTCATAGGAGGGTTGGGGAGGATTAGAGATCTATAAACATTTTAAAATTGTTGTAGATTAGGATGCGTGTACGAGAGAGATTACTACTGTATGTGTTTTATTTTTCCATCGAATGTTGTGAGTGTGGAGAGATCCGGCGTGGGAAGAGTTTATGCATCGCTTACCATTCAAATCACATTATTAAACATCAACATGGAAATGAAAATCATGTGTGAGAGAGTGACGTATTTCAATAACTTTATGTTTGTCAATGCATAATGAATCTTTGTAGGATACATAATTTTCATGTTTGGGAACTAGGAAGCTTCAAGCATTCTCAATAAAAAGAGTGTATGAAATCAATCTTCACTGTGTGGCTTGTCATAAAAAGAGTTATGAGTAAATACAAGGTAACCACTGGATAGAACAATGGATGAAGAACCTAATTGACTGATTGAGACCTGTTGTGCTAGATTCATTTAAAATTGTCTTCAGAGTGAGACATAGTCAGGAATATGTTGTTCGTGAAACAATTATTTGAGAATATGATTGCTATTTCCAAACACGAGTCAAACTCGAGGGTGAAGGGCATTGTTGAAGGCAAGATATTGCCACAACAAAGGTGTTTACTACAAAGATTCAAAGCCTGAAATTTGTTTTCTTGATACAAAGGGAAATGTGAAGATATGTGACTTTGGACTTAGCATGTTGCCCCAACAACTCAAGGAAGATGGAAGGAGAGGCTCTTTGTGCTCTACAGGATGTTTTCATTCTCGATGATGGGAAAAATAAAGTGTAAAAACTGTCATCGATGAGAGTTTTACAACCAAAGATGATTTGATATGAATCTCCACAAATCGAGTAGAGGCACCAGTTATTGTGATATAAAATAATGATCGTTAGTTTTGTCTTCGCCTTTCATGTTTTGCTGCATTTTAGTGCTTGGTTGGCTTAGTTATTTTTTTGTAAAATTTTATAATGAAAATCCATTAGAAAGAAAAGTAGCATAATTCGAATTGGTGGATTTTATTTTGTAATCTACCACAAGAACATATCGTTCATTTGATTATGTTTATAGTCTATTATCAGTTTGATGGATCGTGTGAAGCCATAAACATCAACTACAAGTTATTTTGTGCATCTGTAAGTTTGTTTATGTGAAAAAGGATTGGTGGGTCATGCGAAGCTAGGAACATCAATTCTTGAAGTCCTGGTTACCGGGTGCAAGCCTTGGAAGTGATGATTGATGCTATGTGATTTATTTCACCAGTTTCAATCCCACTTCTTCACCCTTGTGAGCATCACCCGATGCAATGAGTGCTAAGTGAACTATTCAAATAATGAGAAATTAGTCACTTACGACTACCTCTCATGGAAATGGTCATACGTGAATGACTTACTTAACGCAATTGAATCCCAAAAATGATATCTACTATAATGCACTGCGTAAACCCCCTATACTTAACATCAATTCTTGTGCTTGTTTATTTTTTTAAGAGGTCAAGTTGTATGATTGAATTCTAAAAACATTTGGTATCCAGATAGTTATGCTAGATAACTGGTGGATACAATGAGCTATGACATCAGAAATATGGGAGCATGTCCATAGGATGGTTCAACTACTTAACTACATTTTTTGAAAAATACAACAAGCTATGTAATTTGGCAGAATAAAATATGTCAATATTGTTAATCATTACAAGTATGTCAACGATGGTCGGAAAGAGTTGCATATTAAATGGGTCTAGTAATCTAGAAGTTGTGGTGAATAGATAGTACAATTCGGGAGATTCCAAAGTGAGTATAAGTGTTAATCAAGACCATATCAGACTTTCCAATATTATTATTTATTAAATAAAAGTTTTTGGAAGGGTGTTAGGAATAATGTTTATTTTAGATATTGGTTTTATGTTTTTTGGAGTTTGTTGAGAGATTACCTTGACAACTATCTCCTTATTTGGAATACATTGGAAAATTAGATTTTGGTGTGCCATTTTTTATGCATATACCTAGCTAGGAATAGAGTGATTCTCCTTTTGTTTCCAATCATCTTCCATGCTGAAAAAACGTCTGAGTGTGTCCCCTATTTCTTCAACTATTTCTAACCATTTTACATGCTTACAAAGGAGATGAGTTTGTCCTCTATAGCTTTAAAAAATTCTAGGATCCAGAAATGTAGAGACAAAACATCTTCCACTCTTACAAAGGAGATGAGTTTTTCCTCTATAGCTTTAAAAAAATCTAGGCTCTATAAATGTAGAGGCAAACCCGACATAATTTTCCAAAGCCTAATCTCATCCATAGGCACCATGACCAAATAGAATAAGATATACCATGGCTTAAAGAGGAGCTCATCATATCCCCACCTCTGATTTTTGTAAAGAAATGTGTGTACAACCGATCTCCAAGTGGAAAATAAAGGGAAGTTACCTCTACTCCAAGACATGGAAAATGGGAATGTAACCTAAGAGAGGCAACCATGAAGAGAAAATCGAATTTTGCAAGGACACTATTGAGTAGGATTTTACCCTGAAACTACCTAGCGAAATCCATATCCTTCGCCACCTTGATATCTTTTCCAACTATAAGAAATATTGTTGAGCTTAACTTTCAAATGCATCGACCCCTCCTTTGTAACGACATAAAGAAATCCAGCAGAGAGGGGGAAAAAGATCATTGGAAGGGGGTAGAAATTTGAAATCTAAAACTAGTGCAAAAAAGGAAGGATAGGGGTTAGGGGAAGAATGGAAAGAAGGAAAAGGAACGTGGTTAGAGACTGAAAATACCGGGCCTTGGGCATGCATTATGTTGAAAATAGCAACAAGAAATTCTAAAAATAGAAGTGCTAAAAATAGCACTACTATAAATAGCAGTTTGGGTACCAGTGCTGGATTGAGCAACAGGGAATGAAAAATGGAAGTGCTAAAAATAGCATTGCTATTTTTAGCAGTTCAGGATGGATTCCTATTTTAGTAAGTCCCTGGACTAAAAATAGGAAGTAAAATTCGAATTTGAACCTAACAGTTGTTTGAAAATAAATTAATTAATTCAGTATGAGTTAATTAGCTGTGAAAAATCAAACATGAAGTCTATGTGAGGACATGCAACAGTTTCTCTATTAATTGAGGAATTTATCCATCAGTTAAAGAGATAAGGATGAGTTCTAATTCAAGTTGTAATTAGTTGGCTCAGTTAACTGAGTCAAGTCCAGTTAGATTGATTTAAACAGTTTGTTTAAATTAATGTAAGTTCAGTTAGTTAATGCATGCTTGCATATAACTTTTGCACTTCAGATAATTGAATATTCTCTCATGAATAACTCATGCATGTTAGTTCAGACAGAGGCCCAGTTGAGATCAGAGGAGGGATAGTGTACTATCTGTTGGATGGATTTTTTCTTATAAAGGAAGCTCATCCATGGAGAAGGATTTATCTCCTTCAGGTTTGTGAAGTTATTTCTGAGCCAAGTGAGTAGTGTGAGGTGGGAATTCACACAAGTGGAAGCACTGGACCCCAGGAGAAACTGTGCAAAGAAATAGGAGGCTTGGAGGGCAGGGGAGAAGGTTTGAGAGAGGCCTTTGACTGTCTATGAGAAACAGAGGGATTGCAGAGAGAGCAAGATAGCTTATGAGCAGATTCTTTTTGTAATCCAGACTATATTTCTACTTGTATGATAATACAGAGATTGGGGTTTTAGGTTGAGGCTTTCCCCGGGTTATTTCTTCTGCGTTATGTGTGATTGATTTCTCATTCTCAGTTATATGTGTTCTCTTGATCTTTCTCAATTCGATTAACCTTCCGCAAAGTGTTGTAGAAGTAGATCTTGTATTGTGTTCTAGTATATTGCATAATTTTTTGATCTACAGTGGGAATTTCTACATGGTATCGGAGCAAAGGTGATCAAGGAAGAACAATATACAAGAAGGGAGAAGTTTGAAGTTTGTGATTCCTGAATCTAGAAATCGAGTTCTTATCACATATCTATTTCATCTATGGCGTTCAATGATTTAAGACTCAAATATGCCCTTGATGGTAGTTCAAATTATATAGCCTGGAAGGATTAGATGGAAGCAGTACTAGAGGATAATGGTCTAAAGGACTTCATTGATCAAGAAGTCCCCAAGCTAACTGGTGCTACTGAATTGGCTGAATGGAAGAAATGTGTGGCTAGAGCAAGGAGAATCCTTCTGGAGGGAGTTCGAGATCACATAGTCTGGAGTCTCCATGGGAAGGAGACACCATTTTCAATGTGGAAAACATTGAAAGATCTATATCAGAATAGTAATGATCAGAGGAAGCTGGCACTGAAAGATAAGCTTTAGAAGATCAAGTGTGAAGAGGGCGACACGATCTCTATGTATCTGAACAAGCTTACCACATGTAGGGATGAGCTTGGAAGTGTAGGGATCGCGACAGCTTATGATGACATGGTGAGTCTTGCACTCCTCAATCTCCCTAAGAGCTGGCATAGCTACCAGGACTTGGTTAATGGAAGAGAGAAACTTCCAGATTGGTAATGACTTTGGTCGGATTTGATGTAGGAGGAGATAAGAAGAAGCACCAGAGATGGTTCTTCATCCATGGAGGATGAAGAAAACTGTGCCTTAGCGAGTAAGGCGAAGAAGGGGAAGGAGAAGGTTTCTCATTCCGAATCTAGTTCTTCCCATGGTGGGAAGAAGTTTGACAAATCGAAAGTGTGATGCTTTCGTTGTCATGAGGTGGGCCATTTTGCTACAAATTTTCCACTGAGGAAATCCAAGAAGGGATTCGATGAAGGATCAGAAGGTGAGGCACTGGCCTCACAGTTCAAGTTGGATTTCACACTGTTCGCATGCATGGTTTCATCCATGGTGCGAAGTGGTTGGTTTCTTGACAATAGAGCTTCTTTCCACATGACCAGCGACAAGAGTTTGTTCAGTACTTTGGAGGGGAAAGATCTCCAGATACTCATAGCGATGGGTAATGATGAAAAGTATAGTGTCTCACGTGTAGGCATGATTATTTTTCATAGGGAGCATGGAGCTCGCATTACCTTGACCGATGTCAAGTATGTACCAGGACTGAAGAGAAATTTGGTGTCGATCGCGATGCTGGAAGATAGAGGCTATGATGTAGTCTTCAGTAAGGGAAAGGTTTTCCTTAGACACATCATCACTAGATAGGTGAAGCAGATTGGTTCGCGGGTCAAGAACCTGTATGCTCTTGAGGTTCAAGATGCATACAAAGCCTTGAGGAGCAAGGGAACTAATGGAGACTTGGTGGTTGAGAGGGAGAGTACATTACCTCTGAACATGTAGCGCCAGAGGAAGTCTCAGATGATTGTGGAGGAGCCACAATTGGTGAATCAGCTTCAGGAGGTTGTGGAGCAGCCACAACTAGAGAAGCTAAGAGGAGATCGAGTAGAGACATCTACTCATGCAGAGACCTCCAGTAGGGGTGAACATTGATCTAGGTGGGTAGAGGGATCACATGCAACCATACCTCTAGGTAGGAGGTGAGGCGATGTGGAGTGATCGTCCCAAGGAGGAGGGGTAGGATCCTTGAGGTACCCAACCTCTTTGATTCGAATTTGCTATAGGAGCCCCAATGAGGAGTAGCAGGATTGACTGATTGGGTAGAGACAGATGTGAATGGAGCGGTAGAGAGAGATACAGTGTAGAAGTCCTAGGACTTTGTAGAGCTAGCAGGCTGCAACAATGCGAGAGGCACAGGAGTGTTGCACCATTGTAGGATGGCACAGAGAGGTGTGCAATGGTGTGAGATGCATGGAATGTTGCAGTAGCTCAGAGGTCAGAGAGGGAGCACTTGTCAGCAGCAGGTAGAGCTTCAGCATCAGAGTATGTTTCTAGCCCAACAAAGAGGTCAGTGGAGAGTTTTCTTGTTCTATAGTTGCTAGAGCAACCACATTTGGTAGAAGTGTTGCATGTAGAATATTCCAAAGGTACATGATCGGGTTCAAGTTGAATGCCTTTCTTGTTGAGAGGGAGTGTTGAAAATAGCAACAAGAAATGCTGAAAATAGAAGTGCTAAAAATAGCATTGTTATAAATAGCAGTTTGGGTACCAGTGCTGGATTGAGCAACAGGGAATGAAAAATGGAAGTTCTAAAAATAGCATTGCTATTTTTAGTAGTACAGGATGGATTCCAATTTTAGTTAGTTCCTAGACTAAAAATAGGAAGTAAAATTCGAATTTGAACGTAATAGCTCTTTTAAAATAAATTAATTAATTCACCATGAGTTAATTAGTTGTGAAAAATCAAACATGAAGTCTATGTGAGGACATGCAACAGCTTCTCTATTAATTGAGGAATTTATCCATCAATTAAAGAGATAAGGATGAGTTCTAATTTGAGTTGTAATTAGTTGGCTCAGTTAACTGAGTCAAGTCCAGTTAGATTTATTTAAACAATTTGTTTAAATTAATGTAAGTTCAGTTAGTTAATGCATGCTTGCATATAACTGCTAAACTTCAGATAACTAAATATTCTCTCATGAATAACTCATGCATGTCAGTTCAGACAGAGACCCAGTTGAGATCAGAGGAGGGACAATGTACTATTAGTGGATGGATTTTTTCCTATAAAGGAAGCTCATCTATGGAGAAGGATTTATCTCCTTCAGGTTTGTGCAGTTATGTCTGAGCCAAGTGAGCAGTGTGAGGCAGGAATTCACACAAGTGGAAGCACTAGACACCAGGAGAAATTGTGCAAAATAAATAGGAGGCTTGGAGGGCAGAGGAGAAGGTTTGAGAGAGGCCTTTGACTGTCTATGAGCAGCAGAGGGATTGCAGAGAGAGAAGGATAGCTTGTGAGCTAATTATTTTTGTAATCCAGACTATATTTCTACTTGTATGATAATACAGAGATTGGGGTTTTAGGCTGAGGCTTTCCCCGGGTTATTTCTTCTGTGTTGTGTGTGATTGATTTCTCATTCTCAGTTATATGTGTTCTCTTGATCTTGCTCAATTCAATTAAGCTTCCACAAAGTGTTGTAGAAGTAGATCTTGTATTGTGTTCTAGTATATTGCATAATCTGTTGATCTACAGTGGGAATTTCTACACATTATGCCACTTGCCATAGTCGAAGAAAATTTTGGAAGATTTGAATATCCAACAAAACCAAGAACTTGTGCCATAGTTGTGTGAGGCGAGTATTCATGCTGTTGCCGAAATATTTTTCCATATACATGACTGATCTCATAATCCACTAATTCATCCATTCCACTTTCCATAAGAGAGAACTTTAATTGAGTCGAGAAACTCATTCTACAACGTAGTATGAGGGGATATGTATGTCTATCCTTGTGTTCATTCGTCCTTTGATTGATATGTGCCTTTTTAAAATAATAAAAGTAAATTATGGTCTAAATAGAAAGAAAAATAATGTCGATTTTAATAAAAAATTGAATATGGTATAAAGTAATTAGAGGTAAAAAAATGTGTGAGTAAGATGTTTAAACTTTATAATTTTCAAAAATATTTCAATAATAAATTTAAATAAAATATTTGAACGTCTACATTAACTAATTTATGTTCATATCAACTTCATATATATCTATATATAGAATAAAATTTGTTAAAATAAAATATAGATATCAGTCTTTCAGATTAATCACATCGTTAGGATTTGGTCAATTTTTCGAACCAACTAATGTGGTTCATCCTCAAGACAAGGTGAGAAATGGATCGATTAGAGTGAATAAATAGCAAGGATGTATCATTGCCCAAAGTTAGCCATTTGAAAAATAGGCATTAATTAGTTGAAAAATAGTGGTTAATTAGTTGAATTGTTTAATAATTCAATTCCCTCTTCTGGGTCCTTGCTTAATTCTAGCTCAGACTCACTTCCGTCCTCTTCACCGTCCAGTTCAAAGCATGTTGCAGCCTTAATTGTCCCAGTGACCTCAGTTTCGATTCCTTTATTTTATGAGTCCTCGGAACCGTCATATGACCCACCCTCAGCACCGTATTCTATTCTAGCAGCATCCCTTCTTGATTCTGTTGTTTCTCGGACTCCAAATTTTTCCATCGACTCTCGCAGAGGATCTCATTCAGATTGATTAAATGAAGAAGATGGATCGCCTACTAGCAGACCCTCTTGGGTTTTGTCTAGCCAGCCCTCTGACCCGAGCCTGGATATTTCCCCCTCTGCTTCTCTCGCTTCACCACCTGATTTGTCATCCTTGATTGAACCAGTTCCTCCAGCATCCTCAGCTTCTTCACCCAATGTTGCACATTCTTCCTCCGACCCCGTTGCTGCCTATTCCTCGCCTTCCTCGCCCTCCTTGAGTCGGCTCCCATCCTCTCCTCCCTGTGTCATTCCTCCCCAATTTTTGTCCCCTAAATTTGGTGATCCCCCCGCTCCATCTTCCAAGGTGAGAAACCACTATGAATGTGTGGTTTTAAGCTTTAATTACAGCGTTGCAAGGTTTATGATGTGATTAATATTAATAACAAAAATAGCTCTAAAAGTATATTTATAGTAATAATAAACATTATAAGAATTCTATAAGCAACATTAGGAAATACAATAAACATTCTTTCAATACTATTAAATATAGGAATAGGAATTTTATCAACGATAAAAATCTGACTTTCTCTTCCCATTATAATAATAACTATACAAATTTCACTATTTCGCTTGATGATGATAATAATAATAATAAAGGCATTAATAACAATGATAATAATAATAATAATAATAATAATAATAATAATAATCAGGTTGATGATGATAACAACAACAACAACAACAATAATAATAATAATAATAGGTCTTTGTTAGGTTTTAAGAATGTGGTCAATCTTTCTAGTAGGTCTTTTGATCCCTTTGTCTTTAGTCTCCTCAATAAAGGTCTCAATTTTTCCCTTGCCCCTAGTAAGATTCCCACCGATGACATTATTTGTAGCATCAAGTATGGGATCAAAGACCTTCCTGACTCCATCAAGGAGACTATTAGACAAGATTGTGTTGTTGTTCTTAGGAAGGCTAAGCCTCCTAAGAAAAACCTGAGCAAGGTTGAGTTTCTTACCCTTAAGTCCCTCAGAGACAACCCTGACATTATTGTCCTTAGAGCGGACAAAGGTGGAGCTATTGTCATTCTTGATAAGTCTGATTATATCCACAAAATGGTGGACCACCTTTCTAATAGTGGGAGTTACATCAAGCTCAAGAAGAACCCCATTAAGTCCATCTCTAAAGAGATTGCATCTGCTATTAAAGTAGATTCATCTCTTCTTCCTCTTTCCCAGAAGCTCATTGAAAGCAATCCCCTTACCCCCAGAATTTATGGCCTACCGAAGATTCATAAACCTAGGGCTCCCTTAAGACCTATTGTTAACACAATAGGCGGACCTACCTATCTTCTTGCAAAATTCCTTGCTCAAAAACTCAAACCTCTTGTGGGTCACACTGATCCTTCCATAAAAGACATGGCCTCCTTTATTCAAGAGTGGAGAGATATCGAATTAGAGCGTAGAGATTTGTTGGTTAGTTTTGACATTGTATCCTTATACAACAAAATCCCCATCCCAGAGGCCATTGATATCATCAATCGCATCGCCGATAAAGACACTGCCAAGATTGTTGACCTTTGCCTCACCTCAACTTTCTTTAGTTTCCAAGGGGAGTTCTATGAGAAAGCTTGTGGTGTTGCGATGGGCTCCCCTCTCTCCCATATCATACTGAACTTGTTTATGGAATATTTTGAGACCAAAGCCCTAGCCTTCCCTCAATTTCGCCCTAAAAAATGGAAGAGATTTGTTGATGACACCTCTATCATCTGGCCTCATGGTCGTGAGAAACTCGTTCTATTTCTTAACCACCTTAATTCTCAATCAAAATCCATCAAGTTCACTATGGAAATTGAGGAGAATGGTTGCCTTCCCTTTCTCGACATTCTCCTTTCTAGGAAGGATGATGGTTCCTTCTGTCACCAAGTTTTTCGAAAAAAGACCCACATGGAACAGTATCTCCATGCTCATTCTCATCAGTTCCCTGATCAAAAATTCGGGATTCACAGCACTATTTTTACTCGTGCTCTAAGAATCTCTGATGATAGCCACCTTGATCAGGAGAAGTCTCATATCCTTGAAGTTTTTAAAAATAATGGATATAGCAAACCTGAGAGCCTCAACGCCTTTCTCAAAGCCAACAAAGCACCTAAATCTAAACCCGCTAGAGTTGATCCTATCTCTAAGGTTCATCTCCCTTATATCTAAGGTACCACAAACAAGATTGCCCACATTCTTAAAAAGATGAATGTCTCTTCTTCTTTCAAACCTCTCCAAACCATAAAAAACTCCCTTAGATCCGTTAAGGACCCTATCGACCCTAAAGACTCGAAAGGAGTTTACCTTATTCCCTGCTCCTGTGGCATCCCCTACATTGGAGAAACGGGAAGGTCTATTAAGCTAAGAATCAGTGAGCATGCTACTGACATTATACACAATTGCTCCTGCACATCAGCCCTTGCTGAGCATGTAGAGAAATCAAAGCACCATGTCTGCATTGAGGAATCCAAATTCATTGCTAGGGTGGATCATTTCCACCACAGGAAACTCAGAGAAGCGGTTGAAATTGAGAGGCATGGGCAAAACCTTAATAGAGATGATGGATGGAAATTGAGTAAAAGTTGGATTCCAACTCTCTCCTCTTTACTCCTCCTCCTTTCGTCTCCTTTCTCCTCTTAGTTCCTTCTGGTTTCCCCCCCTTTTCCCCCCCACGGGCCCTTTTTTGCCCCCCTTTTTTCTTTATCTTCAAATTGGTGAGCTTAATTAATCCTGATGCTTGCCTTGAATCCTTTAGATTTATCTTAGGAAAATTAGTTCTCCTCTAAATATTTTATCTTAATTAGTTCAATAACTAATTCTCTTTTCTAGTAAACCTTTAATTTCATCTAAGGTAAATAGACTTTCATCTAATAATTTTAATATTAAATTATAATTATATTAAAATATTTTATTCCAAATTTATTCCAAGCACTGTGCCTTTAACCTAATTTAACTTGAATTAATTTCAATTACACCTCATAAACCTCATAAATTATTATTTACTAATAATATGGGTAGATAATTAATTTATGTTACCATAACTAATTATTTACAGATAATATTACTATTAATAAATAATCAATTTCATAATTAAACATCTGATTACTACATAACGGCTAGTCTCACTCCAAACATGAGACCATTAGATTAGTCAAACCCTAACAAACAATTAATTATTCTAGATAATATAGAATTTGATATTATTTAATAATAAATATTTAACTACTATATAACAACTAGTTTCTAACTAATTTATTAATCAATTCAACTAATTAATGGCTATTTTTCAAATGGTTAACTCTGGGCAATGATACATCCCTGCTATTTATTCACTCCAACTGATTGATTTCTCACCTTGTCCTAAGGATGAACCACATTAGTTGGTTTAGTTGGTTCGAAACGTCAACCAAATCCTAAGGATGTGATTAATCTAAAAGACTCATATCTACATTATGGATAACAAAAGTCTTAGATCTAATCAAAAAAATATTTTAATTTTGTATATAAAAAGATATTGAATGTGGATTATCAATCAAAGATTTTAATACGAATTAATATTGACATATATTTAAAAGTATATTAATAATAAAGAACCATTTTAATTTGGGGTGATAAAATGTATGGATGTACATGTTATGTAAATTTTTTTAATGTCAATTATGTATATATTATATATGATTTAAAAAAATTATGTATATATGATAAAAAAATAAATAAATTTTTATGTTTAAAGGGATTATTTGGTTATATACATATACTATATATAGCATTCCAAAATACAATTTAAACAATGACAAATTACACATTGCATTTTGCACTCTAAAAGATTTTTCACATGAAGAAATTTGATCTTTCTCTGCCCATATTAAATCGGTATTTTAAATGGATGTATGCCTCTCTGCTCATATTAAATTCGTACTTAAGATGGATCTATGCTAATATTCATAAATAAAAAATACCCTAAAAAAATATGACCACTATAAACCACAAGCCAAAAAAAACTTAACCCGTTGACAATAACCACCGCGAGAAAAACGAAGAATACATGCACCGAGAGAGACCCTCCGACACCATCGTGCTATGGCTATGCAACCCTCGCTGCATCGAGTCGCGAGCATGAACAACTACTTCTACATTTATGTCCTTAGGTTAAATATCTGTGTCTTTTGGATCCCTATTGCAACTTAACGAAACCCATTTGCTGGTTGATCGAGCTCATATTTCCCTTAAGAGTTACCATTACAAATGAGAGCACGTCTGATTGTCGTTGGGACCTGTGATCGGGTAACCATCCCTTTGTTAGTAAAAGAATTTTTCAGCCCATCAAATGATTAGCCATTGATCAATTGTATTTTCTAAACGTAAATACGTAGATTTCTCGGCCCACTCGAATTTTGGACAAAGTGTTTTCCAACGCAACTTATGAAATATGGACTATTTAATTTAGCATCCATTACTATATTTAACAGGTTCAAAACATATCAACTGCAGTTTGGAGAAATTTAATTGTCATCTCTAAAAGGATGGACGGCACTTACACTCTCCCTCGTACTCCTCCATTGTATTATCCTCCTCTCTATATGATGAAAACATTGTTGTGCATTGAAAGATGCTCAACAATCCTACTGATCACAAACTAATGGTTTCACGGAGACAACTATTTATGCAAATAAATAGTGTAAGTTTAAATGTTTGAATTTTGAGTTTTACTGAAATTTGGTGGTGTAAGTTTCAATTTGGTTTCAAGCATAGTTCGATTTGATACGGAAAAAAATCAACTCTATAAAATTCAATACGGAAAAAATTCGACATTATACATCTTACAAAAACTTAATATTCTTTTTTAATATTGGAATTTTTTTTTTTTTTCTATTTTTTTATAAGTCTTATCCATTGTAAACTGAATTTTGCTATTTTATAATTTTTTGTAATATAGAAGTCACTGTTTTTTTATTTTTTTATAAAAGTTGTCGATTTGGAAGCTTACCATTTTATATCTTTTATAATAATGAATTTTTCCATTTTATAATTTTTTGTAATATAGAAGTTACTGTTTTTCTATAAAAAATTGTGGATTTAGAAGGTTACCATTTTATATGTTTTATAATTTTTTATAATATTGATTTATCTTTTTTTTTTATAAGATTTATTCATTTAACATGATATAGAAATTAGATTTTTTCTTTTTATAAAAGAGGTACCAATTTGCAACCAATTCATTATTTCATAATTCTTGTTAAAATAGAAGTTATATTTCTTTTAGTTGCAATTATATAGAAATTATTAACTCATCTCTCAATATGTATAAGAGCTATTTATATTATTTAATATCAATGATAATATTGATTTATTTTTAATTAAATTAATTATTTAATAAAAATTTTAGAATTTTGTATTAGCAATTTATTTTTTATTATGCCATATTATGTGGTAGAATAATTTGTAAATAATGTATAATAAAATATCAAAATCAAAATAAAATTAAAATAATCAAATTTCTAACCAAATTTCTAATAATATTTAATATTTTATAAAGAAATTTAATAAAAATCAAATTTTTATAATATAAGAATTATTAATTTTTATTTTTATTTTTATGTTTATAAAAATTATTGTTTATTTTTTTCCAATTTGCTGATTAATCTTCACATAAAAATACCCGAAAAGTTAAAAAAAAAATAAAAAAAATCACTAAAATTAAAAAAATAGCTGCATTATCTTTATAAAATTTCAATTCTCAACTTTCCCTGCTTTATTTTATAAAAGGTAATTGAAAAACGTGATTTATTCTTTTGTGATTTTATTTAGCAGTGATTTGTAAGTGTTGCATTATCTTTATAAAATTTCAATTCTCAACTTTCCCTGCTTTATTTTATAAAAGGTAATTGAAAAACGTGATTTATTCTTTTGTGATTTTATTTAGCAGTGATTTGTAAGTGTTTCTATCAATGGTTACACAGAGCCTACACAGCCACTGTGATGCCCCTCGTGAGAAGTAATGTTGGTAATTAGTAAATTTGACTATGAGATAAACTCTGTTTGATGAAATATAAAAACTCTGTTGTTAAGTATTGTTAACCATTATGATAATTAATTGTGTTATCATCATTCAATTTGAGCATATGATTAACTGTGGCTAATCACTGTGGAGGTGGTTAAATAAAAGAAACCCTAACTACCTTGAGGAGGCAGTTGGGACCCCTAGAGGAAAAAGGGGAAATGCCAAGTCTGGTAAGGATCAGATGGCAGAGGAAAAAGGGGAAATGCCAAGTCTGGTAAGGATCAGATGGCAGAGGAAAAAGATAGTGCTATGTCTGGTAAGGACCGGATGGCATGTTGGTGAGGAAGAGAATTCCTGTATTCGCTATGTCTGGTTAGGATCAGATAGCGAGAGCTGGCATAGCCAGTGAGATCGCAGACGAGATCTGCAGATGTGCTTGGGGGTGGAAGATCGAGAAGGATCTTCCTACGGACGGGTGGCTGACAAGCATTACATACAGGTTTGCGGCTAAGCAGGTATGGCTCATAAAACTTATTAACTGAGGAATGACTTTATCTTTCTGTGGTGAGCAAACGAAATAGAAAGAGACAAACTGCCTATATCTTAGAAAGAAAAACTCTTTATGTGCTCGACAAAGACCGTATTTACATTTCCTTTCAAGAATTGTAAGCATTGAATATATACATATAATGAGTTGAGAACCTGTATTACAGGCGGTAAAACCAACAATAAACAGATATTAAACAGATAGGAATCATTTAACCTATTCTGTATGCTAGAGCGAACAATAATGAAGGAGAAGGAAAATAAAAGAGCCATCAACAGAATAGTTGCGTTTCCTTATTCCGATTCAAAGTAGCAACAAATAATGAAGAGCTTAGATCATTAATCAAAGCAAGAACGGGCCGAGCATTCGTCGGCAGTCTGAATACAAACTCTGGCACGATAACAACCCTCTGTTATTATATAACTGAAACAACTGTCTGAAACTATGTACAAGCATATTAAAATACGATTTACAGATGAAGAAATTCTTGTTCATGCAACAGAAGAAAATATCTATACATTATGCATGCCTACTGTTATCTGCAAAAGATTCCGGCTCTAAGGAGTTACCGTTGCGGGGCGTAAGCGTGCGCTTAGCCGGCAGGGTGTCTCTGCCGAATCAAAGAAAACAACTTCTACAGAAATACCAATATACCTGAAGAAAAATCGAGTGGCGACTCGTCTGTTAAACGAATTCAAAGCAAAATCTTTGGAGAAGGCGATACTCGCCGAGAACATTTTAAGAGCAATAGCCACACTTAAAAAAAACCCCAGTATTGCAAAATCAACTTGTATTCGAAACATTAAAAGATTAGCATTATAAAACTGTTACATCATTTGCTAAGAGGCAGCGTCCATGAGCGGAACAGAGCTTATAATGAAAGAACAACACATATATATACAACTTAAGCTGGCAACTGTGCTTAGGCTGAGTTCCGCCTGAGTTTGGGCCATGACAACAATCAGATATAAATAGCCAAACAAACTAGAAATATGAGTCATATAACTTTTCCATTAAAGAAACCCAGGATGCATGTCGGAGGAAATCGATTGCAAGGGCAAGAACCTCGGCATCCCTGTTCAGTGGAACAGTGGTTCAGGCATTACCCTGTTAAAAAAATACGAAAGCAGGATTTAGAGTAAGCAACCAGCCTTACCCGTAGTGAAACAGCTGAGGGGAAAACGAACCAGACTTTACCCCAATGCTGACTGGTCGCCGAGACGCTCACCTGCTTACATTAAAACTATTAAACTTAGAACCGTATTGAAATTATTGAACAATGACAAATAATTTAACAGCGGACATGGTTAAACCTGGAGCGATGAAGATTACCTTTGAAAAACTCCGGAAGTAAAGCAGAATGACGAGACAGCTATACCTGATTCAAAGGAAAGGCCGCAACATGGCATCGGCCCTGGAGACTGAGAATGAAACCCCGGTATGGCAGAGAGCCACCAGAGACTTCGGCAGCACACAGTCGTTTCAAATGAAGACAATAACAAGCCGAAAGGAAATGGCACTTAAATATTTCACTGTAAAACCCTGCCTCGTGGCATAACTCCAACCTTTGATCTGATTGAGCTTCTTTCCACCGTTCGATCGACAAGGAGGAACCGGGAAGAATTATGAGCGCGAAATGGTAAGACCGAGGTACCCGGTTTCATAGCACTTGGAGTCTTGGAGCACGCCACCGCACATGGCAGTTCAAAGGCTCACCATTGATCAAGCCAGGTGGACGGCATTTAGCCAGCATCCGCCGTAAGGGTCAGAACGTCACCACCGCAGCGCCTCAGGGAAATCATTCAGTACCATACTTGGTAATTACCATAAAACATACATTTAAGAAGGTGAACAGTTTGCTGTACCCGGGACTGGCTGTGTTTTCAAAGCCATAGTCGCCGCATATGAAATTTAACATAAATATGGATATCAATCAAACGGGCGTTAGAAAATAATTAACCCATGCATGTATGTATTCTAAAACCATATCCATTACAATATGTCGAGTGGAAATGTAGTAGTGTTGCTTATCATGTGCAGGTCAATACATATGTATATATAAATGGTACGAAAAATCTCTATGTAAGGTTTGTGTATATATTTATTGCAAGTCGGTAAGTAAAAATAAAAAAAAAAATTACTCTTGAGATAGAGCGTGACAAATTGGTATCAGAGCCAGGTTACAACTCTGTGACCTCGGGTGAACTTTAATAAAGCAGTAATGCTTAAATAGTGACATGACAACCAAATTAAGAGTATACTGAAATATATAATTACAGCTGTTGAATTAGTTAATCTTGTACAGGTAACAGCAGAATGAGAAGAACAAGTAGCGCTCCTCATAGGAACCTGGAACAACCTGATAATGCAGCTCATCCTCAAGGAAATCCTGAGCTATGGGTACAACTGGGAGCAGAAGGCCGCAACACTGATTCGGCTATATTGAGGACAGTCCAGGAGCTGAAGGACGAAATGGTCCGTCTGCGTGAGGACAATGCGAGATTAAATCTGGAACAGGAGAGGATACTGAAAAGCTTATCAGACAAACAACATCATCAACAGTCTCATCCTAGACCTGAACAGACACGAGTAACAGATGAACAAAGCTACCATACGGAACAGGAGGAAGCAGAGACGCGAGGTGAGAAGTCTGTTAACGCTTCCGAATATCAAACTCCAAAAAGACCGCGAATAGAGTTACAAGGTGAATTCCGGAAGATTAAGCCACCTCAATTCGATGGGGAATCAGAAGAAGCTGCAGAAGCATGGCTAATTAATATGAATAAGTATTTCCAAGTGTACGAGTATGATCACCATCTTAAGGCCCGGCTGGCTATATTCCAGCTGCAGGCCAAGGCCACATTATGGTGGGAAGAGGTCAAAATGGTGTGGGGTGTGAGTGAGCAGGATGTGACTTGGGAGGCTTTTCAAAGATATTTTAAGGAAAAATACCTGACAGAACGCTTCTATGATGAAAAAGCACGAGAATTCCATGATCTGCGTCTTGGACAGCAGACCATAGATGAATTCATAAAAAAATTCACATCCCTGCTCCGTTATGTACCGTATATTCGGGAGGAGAAGGCTAAGGTACAGCGGTTTGTTAGCAACCTACCTCTGGCAATGCGAGAAAGAATATGTAGTTTTCACGGACGCGAGTAAGGAGGGCGTAGGTGGGGTGTTAATGCAGGAAGGAAAGGTGATCGCATATGAATCCCGAAAGTTAAAAGAGCATGAGCAGAAGTATTCCGCTTATGATCTGGAATTAACCGCGGTGGTTCATGCGCTGAAGATGTGGCGCCATTATTTAGTGGGAAGGAAATTCTTACTGATGACTGATCACCATAGTCTGACTAGCTACTTTAGTCAACCAACCTTGAACGCGAGACAAGCAAGATGGGTGGACTTTTTGGGAGGTTTCGATTTTGAAATTAAACATTTGAAAGGAAAAGAAAACCGGGTAGCTGATGCCTTGAGTAGAAAAGTGTACTGCCTTTACGAAATCGGTATTAGTAAGGGACAGTTCACCCTTGATAAAGAAATTGAAGAGGCTGCTGTTCAAGATCATATTTATCTACAAAAGAAACAACTGGTGCAGGATTTAAATACCCACATAATGCAACAAGGGTACACCTTGAATGCAGCAGGAATATTGTGCTACAAAAAAAAGGTTTATGTACCCAATCAAAGCAGTATTAAAGAAAAGATTTTGGATGAATATCATAGAAGTCCTTATGCGGGACATCCGGGCTACCAAAAATTGATCACTTCGCTTCGGAAAGAGTACTACTGGCCAGGCATGAAGAGGGATGCGGTGGAATATCTGGCGCGATGCTTAGAGTGCCAGCAAGTTAAGGCTGAACATCAGCACCCTGCGGGTTTACTACAGCCATTACCTATACCAGAATGGAAATGGGAGACCATTACCATGGACTTCATTACGGGATTGCCAAAATCTAAAAAGAACAATGATTCTATAATGGTTGTAGTAGACAAACTCAGTAAGTCAGCTCACTTCATACCGATTCAATCCACCTATCGTGCGGCTCAAATCGCAACTGTTTTTATGCAGAATATATTCAAACTCCATGGGCTGCCAAAAACAATAATATCCGATCGTGATGTGAAATTCACATCAGTTTTTTGGAGGACCTTGTTTGAAAGGCTGGGAACTCAACTGAATTTCAGCACCGCTTATCATCCGCAAACCGATGGGCAGACTGAGCGGGTGAATCAAGTAGTAGAAGACATGTTGAGGTCTTACGTAATGCAACAACCTACTCGATGGGAGGAGTATTTTCATTTGGTGGAATTTGCCTATAACAATGGATACCATACATCCTTGAAGATGAGTCCATTCGAAGTGCTTTACGGCCAGAAATGCCGTACACCATCCAGTTGGGGTGGACCGGAGGACAAACTTCTGATGGGTCCTGAGATGTTGGAGGAAATGGAGGTCATGGTCAAAAAGGTCCGGGCTAATTTAAAAATAGCTCAAGACAGACAGAAAAACTTTGCAGATCGGAAGAGGGCATTTAAAGAATATCAGGTTGGTGAACATGTGTATGTCAGAATCCGAGCTAGGAAAAGTACACTTCAATGGAATGCTTGTGCCAAACTGGCACCTCGTTTCTGTGGGCCTTTCCAGATTTTGGCACGAGTGGGGCCAGTAGCTTATCAGCTAGCCCTACCCAGCCATATCCGAGTTCATAATGTCTTCCATGTATCAGTTTTAAAGAAATATGTCTATGACCCTAGGCACATAATAAGTTGGCAGGATATTCAGGTAAGAAAGGCTGTTAATAAACGTAAACAAAAAAAAATAGAATGCTAGTAAGCAGCTGACTGAATACTGTGTGTTTCAGGTGGAACCGGAAGGAGAGTTCATGGTCGAGCCAGTGAACATATTAGACCGGAGAAGAGTCGAGCTGCGGAAAAGGACCATCTACCAGGTTAAAGTGCAATGGCAGCACTTTGGGCCTGACGAGGCCACCTGGGAGGATGAACAGAGTATGAGGGAAACTTATCCCAAACTATTTTTGGCTGGACAGCAACATCGGGACGATGTAGAACTTCAGGAGGGGGAGATGTGATGCCCCTCGTGAGAAGTAATGTTGGTAATTAGTAAATTTGACTATGAGATAAACTCTGTTTGATGAAATATAAAAACTCTGTTGTTAAGTATTGTTAACCATTATGATAATTAATTGTGTTATCATTATTCAATTTGAGCATATGATTAACTGTGGCTAATCACTGTGGAGGTGGTTAAATAAAAGAAACCCTAACTACCTTGAGGAGGCAGTTGGGACCCCTAGAGGAAAAAGGGGAAATGCCAAGTCTGGTAAGGATCAGATGGCAGAGGAAAAAGATAGTGCTATGTCTGGTAAGGACCGGATGGCATGTTGGTGAGGAAGAGAATTCTTGTATTCGCTATGTCTGGTTAGGATCAGATAGCGAGAGCTGGCATAGCCAGTGAGATCGCAGACGAGATCTGCAGATGTGCTTGGGGGTGGAAGATCGAGAAGGATCTTCCTACGGACGGGTGGCTGACAAGCATTACATACAGGTTTGCGGCTAAGCAGGTATGGCTCATAAAACTTATTAACTGAGGAATGACTTTATCTTTCTGTGGTGAGCAAATGAAATAGAAAGAGACAAACTGCCTATATCTTAGAAAGAAAAACTCTTTATGTGCTCGACAGAGACCGTATTTACATTTCCTTTCAAGAATTGCAAGCATTGAATATATACATATAATGAGCTGAGAACTTGTATTACAGGCGGTAAAACCAATAATAAACAGATATTAAACAGATAGGAATCATTTAACCTATTCTGTATGCTAGAGCGAACAATAATTAAGGAGAAGGAAAATAAAAGAGCCATCAATAGAATAGTTGCGTTTCCTTATTCTGATTCAAAGTAGCAACAAATAATGAAGAGCTTAGATCATTAATCAAAGCAAGAACGGGCCGAGCATTTGTCGGCAGTTTGAATACAAACTCTGGCACGATAACAACCCTCTGTTATTATATAACTGAAACAATTGTCTGAAACTCTGTACAAGCATATTAAAATATGATTTACAGATGAAGAAATTCCTGCTCGTGCAACAGAAGAAAATATCTATACATTATGCATGCCTACTGTTATCTGCAAAAGATTCTGGCTCTAAGGAGTCACCGCTGCGGGGCGTAAGCGTGCGCTTAGCCGGCAGGGTGCCTTTGCCGAATCAAAGAAAACAACTTCTACAGAAATACTAATATACCTGAAGAAAAATCGAGTGGCGACTCGTCTGTTAAACGAATTCAAAGCAAAAGCTTTGGAGAAGGCGATACTCGCCGAGAACATTTTAAGAGCAATAGCCACACTTAAAAAAAACCCCAGTATTGCAAAATCAACTTGTATTCGAAACATTAAAAGATTAGCATTATAAAACTGTTACATCATTTGCTAAGAGGCAGCGTCCATGAGCGGAACATAGCTTATAATGAAAGAACAGTACATATATATATACAACTTAAGCCGGCAACTGTGCTTAGGCGGAGTTCCGCCTGAGTTTGGGCCATGACAACAATCAGATATAAATAGCCAAACAAACTAGAAATATGAGTCATATAACTTTTCCATTAAAGAAACCCTGGATGCATGTCGGAGGAAATCGATTGCAAGGGCAAGAACCTCGGCATCCCTGTTCAGTGGAAGAGTGGTTCAGGCATTACCCTGTTTAAAAAATACGAAAGCAGGATTTAGAGTAAGCAACCAGCCTTACCCGTAAAGAAACAGCTGAGGGGAAAACAAACTAGACTTTACCCCAATGCTGACTCGTAGCCGAGACGCTCACCTGCTTACATTAAAACTATTAAACTTAGAACCATATTGAAATTATTGAACAATGACAAATAATTTAACAGCGGACATGGTTAAACCTGGAGCGATGAAGATTACCTTTGAAAAGCTCCGGAAGTAAGAGCAGAATGACGAGACGGCTATACCTGATTCAAAGGAAAGGCCGCAGCATGGCATCGGCCCTGGAGACTGAGAACGAAACCCCGGAATGGCAGAGAGCCACCAGAGACTTCGGCAGCACACCGTCCGTTCAAATGAAGACAATAACAAGCCGAAGGGAAATGGCACTTAAATATTTCGCTGTAAAACCTTGCCTCATGGCGAAACCCCAACCTTTGATCTGAACGAGCTTCTGTCCACCGTTCGATCGATAAGAAGGAACCGGGAAGAATTATGAGCGCGAAATGGCAAGACCGAGGAGCCCGGTTACATAGCTCTTGGAGTCTCGGAGCACGCCACCGCACATGGCAGCTCAAAGGCTGACCATTGATCAAGCCAGGTGGACGGCATTTAGCCAGCATCCGCCGTAAGGGTCAGAACGTCACCACCGCAGCGCCTCGGGGAAATCATTCAGTACCATACTTGGCAATTACCATAAAACATACATTTAAGAAGGTGAACAGTCCACTGTACCCGGGACTGGCTGTGTTTTCAAAGCCATAGTTGCCGCATATGAAATTTAACATAAATATGGATATCTATCAAACGAGCGTTAGAAAATAATTAACCCATGCATGCATGTATTCCAAAACATAACCATTACAATATGTCGAGTGGAAATTTAGTTGTGTTGCTTATCATGTGCGGGTCAATACATATATATATGTCAATGGTACGAAAAATCTCTATATAAGGTTTGTGTATATATTTATTGCAAGTCGGTAAGTAAAAAAAAAAAAAAAATTACTCTTGAGATAGAACGTGACAGCCACACTCTTCGTCAAGTCAGCGGGAGCAGCACAGTGGACACACTCTTCGTCAAGTCAAGTCAGCGGGAGCAACACAGTGGACGCTGGAAATAAACTGATAGAAAGCTTTGACCAAATTTTTTCACTGCTAACCTGTACCGAATTGGACACTGACGAATTATTTGTCGTACCGAACCGAATCAACGAATTTCCAAATTCTTTTTGCCAGTACCGCCGAAATTGGTAACTATGGTTTCAAGTAGACAACTATTTATGCAAATAAATATAGTGTAAGTTTAAATGTTTTAAGTTTTTTTTTTTCCAGAAATTTGGTGACATAAGTTTTAATTATTTCCTTTAATTAATATTGGTAATCAATTTTTGATGATATTGTAATTTTTTATTAAATTTTAAATTTATTTATTTAGAACAATTGAATTATATATACAGTTGGGTTTTTATTAAAATCGGATATTTATAATTTAGATTTTTTTTTTTTTAATAATAGGGGATGGGATTTCACTTTAGCGAGGAAGGGAGTATTGATCTTCCATAGCTGGTACGCTGGTTTTTTGTTCTCAGAACTTATGTTGATATCTTGTTTGCGGTTTATTTTCCTGAACTTTGTGGATGATTTTGCACATCCATTGTTTGATAGATGAAGTCTTCAATTATTCTCGGGTTGATTCAAGAATATGTAATACGACGCTATTTCAAACTTTGGTTATTTATTCTCTTGGCCAGATAGAATATTTGGTAAATGATAAAAATATGTAACTGGTATTATTTTTATTTATTTATTTACTTTAATAAAATCCATTTTGAAAGAGTGGTAACATGATCCAAAGTTGAAATTTAACTCAAATCCTATTCTTCGTCCATTTCCTTTTAAAGAAATCTTCAAACATATGATCGCTGCCATGCGGCCAAAGGTCCTTCCCATTCACTGACCTTCCCTCCCTCCATTTCCTTTTAAATAAATATTCAAACATATGATCGCTACCATGCGGCCAAAGGTCCTTCCCATTCACTGACCTTCCCTCCCTCCCATTGGCCCCATTTATTAACTTCATTCACCCATGCTTTCCTCTCGGGAAAATGGGTGTTTAAGGTTTGAATTTCGCAAAATAATCATCCAGTGCCTTTTCTAGGTTCATATTTTGAATTTTGAGCAAATCCATTTCCTCCACCGAGGTTCTTTTATTTGCATAGATCCACCTTCCTCCATAGATCCATCTTCCTCCATCGAAGCTTTTTTATTTACATAGATCCTTCTTCAAATTTTGCCAGCTACACCCTCAGGTTTAATCGTTCAGTATGCGAGTAGATTCAAAGGTCGGTGACGGTTCCTGTGTTGACAGGTAAATCGGTTGTCTGTTGTTGCTGTAGAGTCCAAGGCAGGCATTGTCAGATTTCAACAGGGCTCACGGTATTCATTAGTTGTGGGCACCGGACATCAAAATCCAGTGCAGCGAATGCAGGATTGGCACAGGACCAGATCATTTCACATAAAACGTTGAGGCCAAAATAAATGGCCTCTGCCGTGCATGAATGCAGATATGTTAGAGAATCAATTCATTTTTCGTTTTTCTGGGAGAGCTTTGTTCAAATTGTATATACAAATTAAGCTATCCTAAAATAATACTGGGTTGAAGTTTATGACAAAGGATAAATGTAAGCATAGTTTGAATAATTTAAGTTTAAAAAATAATGGAAAAATTCTTGTGACAGAATTTTTTTAAAATCTAGATTACAATTATTAAATCTCATCATTTTATGTGCTCTAAGGGCTGAAAACTATTTTCATCATAAAAAAACATTCATATACTCCAATATTCTGATTTTTTTTTTTTTTAAACTACCAAATTCCAACTAAAAATCTACCATCCCAATGAATTTGTAACTTCATCCTAAATGTAACCTGAAAGACCTGACTGGTGGGACTTGGGAAACGATGTTTCCAAGCTGCCAATTTTAGGGTTAGCTATTATTGGAAAATGGAATGGCTTAGACACCTAGACTTAGATATATCACGTGATTTATAGCGTCTATCCATTGCCTAATGATATCGGAGACCACTAACAACGTGTGATCTGCAGAATCCCACGACGGTGCCCTCCGTTTTCCGTTAGCTTTGATAATTTTAAGAGCAGTCTGGCTTTGAGAATTTTACTTAAGGCGGTCTTAGAGTTGCCTTGATTTTGCATTCACTAATCCTAACATGTTCTGTAATTGTAATAATACTGCAGGCTACTGCTTTAACATTATATTTTGATATTCCTTATTATTGTCTTAACATTCTATTAATAAATAGATGTTATAGTATTTATAGATGTTATATAAATACTACACTATAGTTAGTATTTGTTGTTAGTTTAAATTTAAATTAAAGTAAAAATATTGAATTCAAGTCAGTGTGGAGGTTTAAAATCCAATGAATTTAGATTTTACTAATTGGCAAATTAAGTTATTTTGTTAATTATAATTTTACATTATAGTGGTTGAGAATCCAATTTTAGGCAACTATTATAATAATAATAATAATAATAAGGTTATCTAGAAAAAAATTCTCAGCAAAATATCACTGCAAGGTAGCCCTGTTGGGTAACAAAGTTAGATGAACACCATCTTCCAAATCTTTGAATTGATAACCATTTTAATTTATTATTAATTATTTTTTTCTAAATATTTTTATTGATATTAAGTAAAATTATATAATGTTTTTCTAAAATTTAATTTATTTGTTAACATTTATTTCATTTTCAAGTGTCTAAACAAAATGTTATAATAAGCCATAGATATCTAGGTAATACAAATAATTTTTTTTTAACTTTTAAAATAATTACATAATAATAATTAATGAATCTATATTAATTTTAAAATATTTTAGTGATACAAATAAGTGGTTTTTAACTTAAAAATAATTACATAATAATTAATGAATTTATTTTATTATTTTTTAAGTGTTTAACTATTTTTAATATATTTTAAACAATAATTTATAACATAAATCAATTTTATTCCCTAGCATTTGTTTATGAATAAAGTTATTTAATTCAATTAATAACATCTTAAACTCAGAGATGGGAAAGGGAAGGAGATGAGGAAGTGGGTAATCAAGTACATCATAGTTGATAGTCGTGCAGACAATGGGAGCATTTTCAAAGAAAATACGTGAGGTCAATGTTGCACCTCAAGTGTTACTCGGCCTCCTCACGGATGTAAAATTGTTGAGGGGAGTCATACGACTATTCAAAGCTCCTAGAATTGTTATAAATTGATACGTTGGGTAACTCTATTTATCTTCTAGGGGTTTATTCTTTGAGTCTTATTAAATTCCTTTTGAAATAATTTTTTGTGTTTTTTCAGCCCAAGTTATCATCATGGGTATTGTGTTGGAAATAATTACGCCCATCACACAGATTAATCACCAAACACCACCTCACCGAACACCTTCTGCACTGCCTCACCGCCATGACCTGTCCAGGGTCGAAGAGGAGCCACCGCCATGCCTATTGAGGTTCGAGGGGGCACCACCGCCTAGATTCATTGCAACTCGAAGAGGCACAACTGATATTTTAAATATATGTAACCAACTTAGTTTTTCTGTATAAATTGAGATGAGGCATAGCAGAAATGGATATAGTCGAAGTCATAGTTACCAAGTTCGAATTCGAATTCGGATTCGAATTCGATACGATACGATAAAAATTCGGATGGAAAAATTTCAATTCGGAAAAAATTCGAGAGTATATATCTTAAGCATTTAAATATACATACTCTTTTTCTTATAACAATAATGTCTTGTCATTTTCTTCCCATTCATTTTGATATTTAAATAATTTTAATCAATATAAACAATTTTAAAATTAGTCTTTACCTACCAAAACTACAACCACACTTATCTTCAATCCAAAATCTATCTCTGTTTTAAAATTCAAAATTCCCTCCTAGTTTCAAATCCGATCTAAAATCTTTTTATAATTAATATTTATTTAAAAAAATAATATTTAAAACTCAAAGCTATCGTTCTTTAATTTCAAATTTCATCTAAAATCTTTTATAATTAATACATATTTAAAAATGAAATATTGAAAACTTATTTTTATAATATCTAAAAAACAATTAATTATTATAAAATTTACTCTTCACTTACTCTTCAAGATTTTCTCAAATTATTTCTTTTTCTATTATCTCAGCGTTTTAAACTCTTTAAGATAACACTAAAATTTAAAATTTCCATTTCCTACGTGCAATCGGGCTGCTATCTCTTCAAGATTTTGCTCCTAAATTTTTTTCATAATATTTAAAATATCAATTATTTTTTATAAAAATTACTGTTCAAAATTTTCTCAAATTATTTCTTACTTTTATGATCTCGGTTTTTTAACACAACACTGAAATTTAAAACTCGAAATTTTCTCAATCGGATAACCTTTCCATTTCCTACCTGCCCACAGCTATATTTTCAAGATTTTGCTCAAATTATTTTTTTCCTTATTTCGTTTTTTCAGCTTTTTAAACTCTTTAAAACCATACTGAAATTTACAACTCTTTTCTCAATCTTGCAAACTTTCCATTTCCTGCCTCCGATCCTGCAGCTATCTATTTTGTACTATTTTAAATTTTCAGACACCCAAATTAATAAATCCTTGAGATAAACTAAAAACCATAAAGCTACGCAAACTAACTCTAAACGAAGCTACACGAACCGAATCGAATTTTCATCGAATTATTCGATGTACGAATCGAATTCCCGAATTTCCGTATTTTTTTGTCCGATACGGACGAATTTGGTAGCTATGGTCGAAGTTGTAGGCAGTTGTAGCTGCACGCTCTTGTAGCAATAGTAGTTTGTTGTAGCCATGCAGAGTTCGGACGCACATTCCGAGTTGTAATGCAGCTATAGTTGTTTTTCCATTTCATAGTTTTCATGGTTATGTAAATGAGTAGTGTTTTTGTTAGCAGTCGTAGCTACCAATTGTTTTTGTGTCTTCCGTTGTTTACTCCGAATTCTTTCAATTGGTATCAGAGCTGAGCTGAGAGAATTTGAGATATTGTTGTTGTGTGAGGAAGAAAACTTTTGGTTTTCTGGACAAATTATTGAGTCGCGTGGAGCTACTGTGGGTTGGCAATTGATGTTAAGTAAGGTTATGTATGTTGTTGTACATTTGTACAGTTATATAAATCACGGACAAAGTAGCCAGCATATTTTGTGTTCTCTGCAAAATTAAAGTAGCGGATTGTTAGGGTGTTCTCTTCAAAATTAAAGCAGCAGATTGTTAAGGTGGTCACTGCTGGAAAGTGTTTTCAGAGTTGATTTTAGTAATAGTTTTACTATATAAGAATGTAGTTAATAGTTGAATTAATATATGAGATTTGCAGCATTTTTTAGCTCACACAGTGACTGTGCTTTTTAATTGTTTTATCTTTTTTGTATATATGTATTTTTTCTTCATAGTACTGTTGGCTTCCCAATTGGCTTGAAATAATTTATTTCATATTCTACAAGTGGTATCAGAGCAGTTAATTTTTTTTTGGGTTAAAGTTGTATTGTTGGAATTTTGCCAAAGTTAATCATGTCGAATTCTAACCAGATGCTAGTTCCAGAATTTGATGGGAACGATTATGATTATTGGTGCATTAGGATGCTAACCTTTTTTATTCGAAAAGATTTGTGGGAGATTGTTGAATCAGGATATGAGGAGCCAGCTGATTGGAATGCTCTTACAGCCAATGAAAGAACAACAAGAAAGGAAGCAAGGAAGAAGAATGCTCAAACTTTGTTTCACATTCAGATAGCTCTTGATAAGAGCTTATTTCCAAGAATATCAGGAGCAAAAACTGCCAAAGCTGCCTCGGAGACTCTACAAGAAGCTTACCAAGGTAGTGATCAAGTTAAGGTGGTCAAGCTTCAGACATTGAAGCGAGAGTTTGAGAATTTGAAGATGCAAGAAGCTGAAAGTGTGAGTGACTATTGTGTGAGAGTCAAAGATGTGGTGAATAAAATGGCTACACTTGAAGAAGCTGTAAGTAATGAAGTTTTAATTAAAAAGGTATTGAGATCTTTAACACATAGATGGAACCATGTTGCAATAATCATGGAAGAAAGTAAGGATTTGACAAAACTACAATTTGATGAATTGGTTGGATCTTTGATGTCTCATGAAGAAAGATTGAAGGAAACTTTTGAAGGTGTAGAGAAAGCTTTTTCCTCTAAATTACAAATTACAAAGAATGAAGATGCAAGTAGTAGCAGTACCAAAAGCCATCAAGGTCAAGGTAAATGGCAAAGCCAAAATTATTCAAGAGGTAGAGGAAGAGGTGGCTCAAGTGGAAGAGGTAGTTTCAGAGGAAGAAGTAGAGATAGATTTGATAAGAGAAATGTTCAATGTTACTATTGTAACAGGTATGGTCACTTTGAAAGAGAATGAAAATTGAAAGAAGGTAAAAATGCTAATTATGCTCAAGAATGTGGTGAGTATCCTCCAAATCACTTATTTTTATCTTATGCCAAAGGTGAAAATACTAGTAAAGATGTTTGGTACCTAGATTCTGGATGCTCTAACCATATGACAGGGAATGAGAAGTTGTTTTCAACAAAGGATGGAAGTTTCAAATCCATGATCGAGCTTGGTGATGATAAATCATTGGAGGTTGCTGCCAAAGGAGCTATGGAGGTCCAAACAAAAGAAGGTATAAAGAGTATTCATGACATTTATTATACTCCACAATTGAAGCATAATTTGTTGAGCATTGGGCAGCTATGTGAGAAAAATTATAAAGTAGTCTTTGAAAATAAGACATGTATTATCTATGATAAGAATAAGGGAAATAGGGTGACCATTGTTGTGCCTATGACAAGAAATAGGATGTTTCCTTTGAGGTTTGATTAACATAACAACAATCTTGCAAATATGGCTTATGAGGATTCAAGTTGGTTATGGCATCTCAGGTATGGGCATTTAAATTTTCAGAGTTTGAAGTTTCTAACCTCACATGCATTAGTTTCTGGTTTGCCCAAGGTAGAAGAGCATAAGGAGGTTTGTGAAGGATGTGCTAAAGGAAAGCATGCAAGGGAAAGGTTTCCAAAGGGTAGTGCATGGAGGGCTCATCACCCACTTCAGCTTGTTCATTCAGACATATGTGGTCCTATGCAGACTAAGAGTTTGGGTAAGTCATCATATTTCATCACTTTTATTGATGATTACTCACGAAATTGTTGGGTATATCTTTTGAAGGCCAAAAGTGAAGCCCTGGATACATTCAAGAAGCTCAAAGCCCTTGTAGAAAATTAGAGAGGGTGCAAGATCAAATGTTTGCGGACTGACCGTGGAGGAGAATTCTGCTCAAAAGCTTTCCAGAGTTATTGTGATATGAATGGCATCAGGACGCAGCATACTACAGCATACACACCCTAGTAGAATGGCATAGTTGAGAGAAAAAAATGTATTGTGGTTGAAATGGCAAGATGCATGCTACAAACTAAGGGATTGAGCAACTCTTACTGGGGAGATGCAATTGCTACAAAAGTATACATCCTCAACGTAGCCCCACGAGTGCACTGGAAAATATGACTCCTTATGAAGCTTGGTATGGAAAAAGGCCTAATGTTAATCATTTCAAAGTTTTTGGTTGTTTGGCTTATGTGCATGTACCTGATCAGAATAGAAAAAAGTTAGATGCAAAGAGTGAGTTATGTATTTTTATTGGATATAGTGAGACAAGCAAGGCTTATAAATTGTATAATCCTCTAACTAACAAGCTTATTGTCTCAAGAGATGTAATTTTTGATGAAGGTTTATGGTCATCAAAAAGGCCATGTTGATAAGACAAGATCTGCTTTGAATGATGATATAATTGTTGATAATGATCATGAGCAGCCAACTAATGTTTCTGTAACTAGTGGCTTAACTCCACCAAGCATCCCTTCATCAATTTCTTCAACATCAAGTTCAAGTCCAACTTCTTCTCCAAGTTCTACAAGGAAGGTAAGAAGATTGAATGATATTTATGAGAGGAGTGAAAATCAAGCACATGAAGAAAGCCCAATAGGTGAGATAGTCAATTTTGCTTTATTAGCCAAGGCTGAATTTGAACCATCATGTTTTGAATATGCATGTAATAATGAGGTTTGGATGCAAGCCATGCAAGAAAAGATGGATTCCATTCAAAGGAATGACACTTGGAAGTTGACAGAGCTTCCACATGACAAGAAAAAGATTGGCACCAAATGGGTCTATAAGACTAAATTTAACAGTGATGGGAGTGTTGAAAGACACAAAGCAAGATTAGTTGCTAAAGGATTCACACAGAAGTATGGAATTGATTATGAAGAGACATTTGCACCAGTAGTAAGACAGGAGACCATTAGAATGTTGATTTCATTAGCAGCTCATAAAAAGTGGAGCGTACATCATATGGATGTGAAAAGTGCCTTCTTGAATGGGTACTTAGAAGAGGAAGTATATGTGGAGCAGCCACAAGGTTTTGAAGTGGAAGGAAAGGCAAATAATGTCTACAAGTTGAAGAAGGCTTTGTATGGCCTTAAGCAAGCACCAAGAGCGTGGTATGCAAGGATTGATGGATACTTTCAGGAAAATTGCTTCCAGAGAAGTAAGAATGATCCTACCCCTTACTACAAACAAGAAGGTATTGATTTTCTAATCATAAGTTTGTATGTTGATGATCTATTGTATATGGGTAGTAGTTCTAAGATGAATGATAAATTCAAAGTTGCTATGATGAATGAATTTGAGATGAAAGATCTAGGCATCATGAAATATTTTCTAGGAATGGAGGTTTATCAAAGTAAGGATGAGATTTTCATTTGTTAGACAAAGTATGCACAGGATATGCTAAATAAATTTGATATGCTTGATTTTCATCCATCCCCTACTCCAAGTGCTCATGGAGAGGTGTTATGTAGAGATGATGGTGCTGATTTAGTTGATGAGAAAATATACAGAAGTATTGTGGGGAGCTCGATATTTCTAACCCACACAAGGCCTGATATTACATATTCAGTTTCACTTGTTTCAAGGTATATGACAAATCCATTTGAAATACATATGAAGGCAACCAAGAGGATTTTAAGGTATGTGAAAGGCACTCTAAATTTTGGTATTCATTACTACTCTTCTCAAAAGTTCAATCTTGTTGGATTTAGTGATTCAGATTGGGGAGGTAATCTTGATGATTGTAAGTCCACATCTAGAAATTGTTTCTCTTTTGGTTCTGGTTTAATTACATGGAGCTCAAAAAAACAAAGCATTGTTGCCCTCTCATCCACAGAAGCGGAGTATGTTGCAGTTACCTCAGTAGGTACACAAGCTCTTTGGATTAGAAAAATTTTGGAAGAAATTGGAGAAAAACAAATTCAGCCTACAGTGATTTATTGTGATAATGTAAGTGCGATCAAGTTAGAAAAGAATCCAGTTCATCACAGCAGGACAAAGCATTTTGACCTGAAATATCACTTCATTAGAGATTTGGTGCAGAAGAAGGATATTGAATTGAAGCATATAAATACTCAGCATCAACTAGCATATATCTTCACCAAAACAGTTGCAAAAGATCAATTTTTAGCACTACGAGATAAGATATTGAATCCCCATTAATCATTAAGGGGGATTGTTGGGAATAATGCTTAATTAGTTATGTAAATTGCTGACAAAGTAGTTAGCAGATTTTGTGTTCTCTGCAAAATTAAAGCAGCAGATTGTTAGGGTGGTCACTGCTAGAAAGTGTTGGAAATTAGCTGTAATGTCAGTAGATTTGTTTCAGAGCTGATTTTAGTAATATTTTTACTATATAAGAATGTAGTTAACAGTTGAAGTAATATATGAGATTTGCAGCATTTTTTAGCTCACACAATAACTGTGTTTTTGAATTGTTTTATCTTTTTTTTATGTATGTATTTTTTCTACATAGTACTGTTGGCTTCTCAATTGGCTTGAAATAATTCATTTCATATTCTACAAGTTTTGAATTGGAGTGTGAAACTTGTGAATCATAGGTTGTTGGAGCACATCATCATTGAGTTGTGGGAAGAATCTTCACGAATCAAATTGTGAGCAGCTGAATCGCAAGAATCATCACTGAGTTATGAGAAGCTGTTGGATTATCAAATAGTTGCACTGAAACCGATGTGTGTGTGAACGTCATAAAGTATTATGCTATGAAGTGACCGAGCTATGTGGAATTGGTCTTGGAAGCCGCCATCAGTTGGGCAGTGTATATGAGAGCCAAAAAAATTGAATTTAGTTTTCACGGAGAAAAAAGGTCAAGAAAGAGAGAGACCTAATCAAGGGTTTGTAAACCCGACTTCGTTTAAAAAAAGAAATCTCGTTGTGCCTTTTTACATAACCACTACTATGTTCATTCTTCTTTAATGAATCCATGTATGTTTATTGTTTGTTGAGGTAGTTGCAAGTAGCCTCTATTGTTTAAAAAAGCCACATATTACTATTTCTTTTACGTTGTTGAGTCTACAATTTGGATGGTCTAAGTGACTTGTACATCCTTGATAGAATTGAGATGGATAAAGCCTGAATTTCTTATTGGATTGCCCGAGAAGGTAATCATGGAATTTCTACGAAGAAAAAGCTTGGAAAATGGAGCAGAATGACCGTAATATGGGAGTTGGCCATAGCAACATTTTTGTTCTCATTTTTTAGTCTTATAGTTGTTTGAATCATTTGCAGAGTCTTGGATTCAGCTTTGCAATGGAGAGTGACCAGGAGTGCTAATGAGGTTTGGCATTGAAGCTTGCCAATGAGGTGAAGGTTGTGTC
This sequence comes from Pinus tabuliformis, assembly GCA_031772625.1. Taxonomy (NCBI): domain Eukaryota; kingdom Viridiplantae; phylum Streptophyta; class Pinopsida; order Pinales; family Pinaceae; genus Pinus; species Pinus tabuliformis. Next base: position 357,558,081 of record CM062811.1, read on the forward strand.
CGTCTTAAAAATCATTGAATTCAGCTCTTCATTCATAGTTGAGCTGCCTCATTTTTCGTGTTAGTCTCACCTTCACCAAAAGGTAGAAGTCCTTGCTATCTGAAAGTGCGTGTTGTTCTCTGTTTCATTGTTTCTCTGAAAGTTGTGTTGTAGTGTACTCCAAGTTGGAGCAACCAAGAAAGTGTGAGAAGCAGCTAGCGTCAGAGTCTTACCAACGTAAGATTTGGAGCGCATTTCCTGTGGTGTGAGCTACGTCCATATCAAGAAGGATCATTGAGGTATATTTTTTATCACTGTGAATTGAGCCAAGGAAGAGCAAGGTTGATTTCGAGATGTTGAGTTGTGAAGAAGAACGTAGGAGAGGTAGAGAGATTTTGGGTTCGTTTTGGAAGTAACGACCGAGTAAAGAGCGTTGAACCTGTAGTGTTCAACCTATTTTTGAAGCAGTCGGCATCAAATTTTTGCGAGCTAGAGAAAGAAGGCAAACGCATAGAAGCTTTGAGTTTTGAAGTGTTAGTGTGATAAAGAGTGTGTAACCTGTAGTGTTTTTATTAAACAAATGTGAAAAGAAAAGAGGTTGAGAAGTCTAGTAGAAAACAAAGCAGAAATTGAAGGTGATTGGCGTAGCTTTGATTTGGTATCACCACCTATGTTTACTGGTAAATATTTTGATTTGTGGGTTATTAGAATGCTAACTTTTCTTCGAGCTAAAGACTTAATTGAACATTGGTCTAATAACCCATATGATGAAGTATGTGATGATTTAACATTAAATTTTATAAAAAAAGGATTGTATGAGAATTTTTTGTGCAAGGTAGTAGAAGCTACAACTTCCAATGAAGCATGGTAGATCCTCGAAGCAGAATTTGGTGCAAGGGGGAGTAATCAAGTCAAAGAAAGTAGTGTTGTTCAGCCTGTTGTAGCAGTGCTTGAAGATGAGAATGAAGATGGATTTGTAGTAGCGAATCTATAGAGAGATGAAGAGTTTGGTGAATCTCACTTGAAAGTGGATCACAATTTTGATGGTGTATTATGAGCAGGAGTTGATGGAGAAGCAACTAATTCAGTGGATCCAACAATTGAGATTGTTAATGTTAACTTTGATAAAGAACAATTCATTAGTGATGAGAGGTTGGATATGATCCAATAGAAACATCTTATTGATACAATTTTATTTGGTGAGAAAATCCCACTTGCGTCTAAAATCCAAGTGGAAGATACATAAACAGAGATAGAGGCAGAAATAGAGTGAGAGACAAAGAAGGAAGCCCACAAAGAGAAAACAAAGATAGAGGAAAAGCTAGAGAAGGAACAAAACCAATGTGGTTCTGCAAATATTTTTAATTCTAACATTGATTTCCAGTGTGTAGGTATAAAGAATGATTATGAAGAAGAATTAAAGTTCTTTGAAGCATGGCTTGAAAAAACATGTATTGATTATGCCTGCATAGAAGTTGCAACTATGAATATTGAAGACAATATGGATGATATTGAAAATGAAAATTTTAATGAAATTTTCATGTATTGGAGCCATGAAGAGATAAAATTCTATTATGAACTTATGTTGCAGCAAATTGATAATCAGAAGATTGATGATGTAGAGAAAACTATAGAAGATGACATGTGGCAGCAGTCCACATACGAACAAATTTTTGAAGACGTAGAAGACATCCATGGATAGTCTCAAATGATTTTCTATGTTTTTATGATAAATAAAGATATAATGATGGTAGAGCTACAACAACAAATGAAGAAACTGAAATTTGGAACCTACACCAAAAAGAAAAAGATGAAGCAGTTCAGAGGATACAGGATCTGGAAGAAAAGGAAAAAGAAATCGAGCAAAAGAGTTGATGTCAAAGTTTTTGAATCATTGTAAGCCTAGCTGAGACTTAGACCAGCAGGAATGTTTAAGTTATGTTGAGTCAAGGTTAAGTTGTCGGTCGTAATTAAGGGGGAGTGTTGGAAATAATTACACCCACCACACAGATTAATCACCAAACGTTGTCTCATTGAACACCTCCTACACCGCCTCACTGCCATGACCTGTCCAGCGTCAAATAGGTGCCACCACCATGTCTATTGAGTTTCAAAGCCGCAACACCGCCTGGATTCATTGCAACTCGAAGAGGCAAAACAAATATATTTAAACTATTATTTTAAATATATGTAATGGACTTAGTTTTTATGTATAAATTGAGATGAGGCATAACAGAAATGGATATAGTCGAAGTTGTAGGCAGCTGTAGTACGTGCTCTTTTAGCAATAGTAGTTTTCCGCAGTCATGTAGAGTCCAGATGCACAATCCGAGTTGTAATGCAGCTGTAGCTATTTTTCTATTTCATGGTTATGTAAATAAGTAGTGTTTTTGTTAGTATTCGTAGCTGCCTATAGTTTTTGTGCCTTCAACTGTTTACTCTGAATATTTTCATATTGCATGGTACTTTAATTGGTATATCTCTCATTCGGTTGCTCATGAGTTAGTCCATATTGTTGTCACGAGGTTCCTTATTGTACTTTCATATGTACGGGGGCTAGTTTGGAGTCTGGATAGGAGACTTATGGGGTCAGTATGGAGTCTGATTGTGAGGCCAATCATTGTTTTTGCATGTCCTCCTTTAACTCTAGAGTCTTAGATTTATTGGTGTTATTTTCATTGGGTTGGTTGTGAATTTTTCCTAACTCTTGTTGGGTGAGGGGGAGGGGGGGGGGGGTGTTGGGGGTTCTTGTTGGGGCATTGTTTGGTGCATGGATGGGAGATTCTAGGGGTTATTCATGAGGTTGGTTGAGAGATTCAGGGAAACATATGCATTATCTCATATGGGTCCAGTGATTTGAGCTGCTTCGACCTCCGTCATGTTGGCGGGTAAGAGGGATAAGCTCATCATAGATGTTACAAACTATGTCTTGCTATGGGGTTTTTTGGGTTAAGTTTCAAAAAATGCCTTCCATATGTGTTGAACACTCATTCAGAAAAATTCAATTCTTGACTGTTTTGAGTTAGATTCATGGTGTATATTTTCTTTATAATAATCCTCAAATGTTACGGCTGGTATACAACTCACCACTACAACAGTTTCAGTGTTGGGGAGATTGATGGTGGGGGATGGAATGTTCATTCTCCTCTAAACTCGCTCATTTAGAAAAATTCAATTCTTAGCTATTCGAGTTAGATTATTGGTGTATATTTTCTTTATAATAATCGTCATTTATTATGGCTGGTATACAACTCACCACTATAATAGTTTCAGTTTTGGGGAGATCCATGATGGGGGATGGAATGTTAATTCTCCCCTAGAGTCTAGCTTGAAGTTGATTGGAATAATCTATATAACAATTAAAAAGGTCATCTCGTTATGTTTGAGATTTGGGGTAATTGAGATGAAGCATGGTTCTTTATGGGGGGCACGATTAATATTATTAGTAGGAAAAGCAGAGGCTAGACTTAGATTGGAGTTATTGATAGAGTTTATGTTTGCAACATATTTCTCTTTGGATTTAAAACATACTTTTGTAGCCCAAAGACAATGTAGCGATAGAGGATGAGGTCCCATAGAGGACGGGGTAGGTCATGGTTTTCTAAGCTAGAAGTGTAGCCAACAAAATATAAACAAGGCAGATAACTCTTTTTAGCCATCTATCTTAGAAGGGTATTAGGTTTGAATTGTATAACCTAGAAAACTTGGCTACTCATTAAGTTAATGGAGGAATTTGGCCAATTATTTACCAATTCAGGTCATATTAGAGGTCGTCACAAACAATATTTGCAATCTCTATTTTTATACTATAAGATTGAAACTCTAATGGGAAGGATCCTCATGGAATGATAAGGTTATCAATAAGGCATCTTCATCCATCTCGTATATGTGAAAAGGGAGCAATGCAATATGTGATTTCATATGGTAAAATGGATTCTCGCGTAGCACGTATCGAGAGGCATATTCCTTGTTTAGCTTTGTTATCAACATCATCGAGTTCCAGTGCACAAAACTTATGTCCCATCAATTCCTCTGACTGGTCTAGATAGATGCTAGTGTCTAGAATTTTGAGTTTTGATCGTATGATAAATTCTATGGTCGATCTCTTGAGGATGATATTGTTTAGATTTTGGTTTTGTTACTCTTTAGACAGGTGGCAAAAATTATCTCGTTTCTAGTGAACAGGTTGAGGCAGAGCATGAATCACTAATGTTCATCTTTTTTGGTTAATAAAAGCATCTACCCTAGCTTACCAGGAAAAAACTGGATATTATTAGTCCTTTGCAATGAATGACTCTAATAATTGGTTTGTTTTTTGACCACTATTAGTTTAGCATTGACCAATGCAACTTATAATGTTTAACTTCGAAAAATAAATATTTATTTTTTGATATTACTTTAAAAAGTAATTTGCAAACATTTGTTGCCTTTGCACAAGATAATTCCTTGTGTATAATTGCCTTGCATATTTTATGTCATGATTTATGGACATAGTTGCGATATTCATAGATTCATTTTAGATATTTGTGTAGTGATTTTTTATTCATAACATTTAAAGGAAGTACATAACACATTTAATATCTCTTACTTCCCAACATAAATTAAGTCTTTCCATAAAAAATGGATAATTATAAGCAAGTCTTTCGATAAAAAATGGATAAGTACAAGTGTCGTAGAGTAGGGTAGTCCCTATCATTTAAGTGGAAATTATGCTTTCATAAAAATTGCAAATTGATATATGGAACTGAAAAATCAGTTGCCTACTAAGAGGCAAAGGGTTGCATAAATTTTGGTGAGTAATAACCACTAAAAAGTCCACACATTTACATTTTTACTCCTACTTATTAAAGTCTTGAAGAAAACATAAATAATGGTAGGCACTAACAACTCCTAGCAAGTGTATGTATTTATTTACATCTTGTTCCTATCCATTTTTTCTTATGCAAATATTTTCTTAAATTATGGACTATTTTTTCTTATGCAAAAATTTGCTTAAATTATGGGCTATTTTTTCTTATGAAAAAATTTGCTTAAATTAAGGGCTATTTTCAAGGATTTTAATTTTTGGTAGTTTATTATGAAGTTTAACAATGAAAAATCTAAAAATATCTAAAAATCATGACATAAATATTTGCAACAACATCAAAAACATATGATAGAAAATATGAGGCAATTATCCACATGGCATTGTGTTGTGCAAAGGTTGTAATAACAACCATTTTATAATAAGTCCTAAACCAATCATATTGCAAATAAATAATTTTAAATGTTCATAAAAAATAATAAAATTCTATCTATAATATTAAACTATGGAGAAATTGCAATTTTTTTGGGGTGAAAAACAAAGTAATACCCAATCAAAAGAAAATTTCAATGTTTAATACCATGTTTGTTATAACAATGTCCATGTTAATATATTATTATTATGTGCATGCTAATCTAATGTGTTATCACTTTAATTTTTACTTTAATTTCAATATAAATATTTTAAAATTTATATTTTGATAACCCGTTAATATTAGGTTATTGTGTTTTTAGGTTAAGGTAGATTGCATAATGATGGCATTACATTAAAAAAAAACCTCATTCCACCAAGCTCCACAGTTTGGCAAAAAAACAATACAAATTTTAAATTCTGATATATACCATAAAACCCTTGAGATTTATGAAGGGATTATAATTTATTTGGTTGTATTTGTAGACTTTTAGTGTGAGCTGTGTAACATAATGCTATTTAAATTGACTCAATTTTGCAGCCCAATAGCGATTTATTGCTCCAACTGTATATAAGTTTGCCTAGTGCTCAGAATTTATAATTGTGTTTTTAAGTATTCAGCGCGCTCAATGTCACTCGATATATCTTCAAACCATTAGAAATGAGCAATTGACAAAAATATAATGTTTTTTTTGTATTAACTATATAGATTTGACAGTTGCGCAGACGTCCCTTAAGAAACCGTACCATAGAGAGATTGGAAGAGTCTTAATGATTAACCTAAGATGACCAATAGAAGGGAGCCCATCCTTCCTTCTGATTGACGGTAACGTACAAATTGTTCGAATGAGACAAGGGCCTGCCCTCGGAGTCTAATTACTTTTTCTGTAGCATGGTCACCTATCCATACGTGCAGCACCGAAAGTAGAATCGTCCACATCCATAATGAGCTTCACGTCACTATTTGATTAGAATTAGGTACTGGGCCTCACAAGCAGGAGCAATTTTGTAATGGATCCGGGAAACTCAAAAATTTTGAGTAAAAGGGAATGCCTATGTCATATTTTTACCTCTACAAAAAATCTAGGGCGACGTTGAAACCTACTCGAGTTATCGTTAATATTGGGATATTACGCGACAGGAATGGACGAGTGTAAATGCCTATTGGCAGCTTCAGCATCAACTAAAACATGCATATCATTCACTAGTATTTTGCCGCCATCTACTAGTGCCTCTAACCGAGGTCCTTATATTTACTCATTTCATCGGAAAATCCCTGTGGACCATAATGTTGTCTATAAAATAGACAATAGACAATTGGGCAGAAGATATTCTCTTTCAAAATAGAGTTAGACTTTGGTACTAGTGGAGATATAATTTCTTTGATCACTACCCACTAGTGCATGGGTAGCCTAACGTATTAAATAATGTTCATGATAAGTATTAATGTGATTCATTATATTTAAAAGATATTTGAGTTTAATATTATAATTAATAATAATAATATTAATGTTAGATTTTAGATTTTTGTAATTTATATGGTAAACAAGAATGTCTTGAGAATGTTTTTTAGATTAATTATATAATTAAATTTAGTTTAATAATGTGATTAATCTTAAAGGCATTTTTATTCACAATAATATTAATATTAATAATTTATTTTAATTTTAAAATTAAAATTAATAACACTAATATTAATAATATTAATATAAAATAAAATGATAATTTATTAATAAAGTTTAAGGTTTATTAATAATATTAAATATTAAAACTTAGTAATAGCTTATAAACCAAGATTAAGATTTATTGATAATATTAATATTAAAATTTATCTATAACTTTATTAATAATATTAATCTTTTTATAATATTATTTAAACCTCAACAACTTTATAATTCATAAAATTTGAATCATCTAAAACTCATAAACATCCATTACAGTTTTTATATCTAAAAATGAGATTTGTTTACTGTATGTTTAACCAATTTCAAATGAAGGTTAACCTTAATAGTTCCCTTGATCCAAGATTTAAAATAGTTTACTTAATGCAATTTATTAATAAAGCTATTAAGAAGTTTCAATAACTTTATTAATAAGGTTCCAATAAGATGTGTTAAAAGGATTTAAGGTTTATTAATAATTTCATATTAAAGTTAATAACATTTATGTGGTTGTTAATAATATTAATGTTCATTAATTATTTATTAATGATATTTGAGGTTTACTAATAAGTTTTATTAACATTATTAATAATATAGTTTAATCTCTCAAGAAGGATGCCTATGAGCGAGCATCTCCCTTTGCACTCATCCCTGTCTTTATATGATGTCAGCTCACACAAAGGGGGTTTGTGGCTCCCACTATCTTTGGTGCATTACATGTAGTCTCATCACTTCGTTAATCATGGCATAGAGAAGACACAAGGTTAAACGTCATTTGAATATTGAAGGTGGTATAGGGAGGTACACAAAAATGTAGTAGGATTATAAACTGCAAAGATTAAGGAAAATATTGATAATATAGACTACAAGCTAATCATTTTAGCCAAGAGATTAACCAAAATCTCCTTCTCCTTAGATGAGGATACCAAGCGACCAACACAGATGCTTGGAGATTTTTCCCAATAGTTTTTATGACTCCCTAGTTTTTTGCTTGCAACACTAGTTTTCTTTTTTTTCTTTCCATGTTGATGTATGCCAAGGTATGACACAAATAGCATGTTTTTATAAGCTTTTAATTACAATATGATCATGTTAAATAAGGTCTTAGCAACCTCCAATCTTTGAAATTATGTTACTAGTCTAGTTTTCCTTCGAATAGACGAGTAGTAGAAAACTTCTGGTCTATGTAATCTTCATTTGTCATAATGCAAAGTGCCTAACTTCAAAAACAAAATTATAATATTATTTAAACCTTAATACTTTATCATAATACATTAGAAATAATATAATAATAGTACATTTATTACGATACATCACTACATTAACACATTAAAAATATATTAATCTACATATTAAGATATTAAGCTATACATTAACATATTAATGTATACATTAACACATAACAATCATGATTGACTTGGTCAACCATAATAAACATAGACATCATGTTCAACAATTATAAATAATAGACATTATGTTTGACATGCCCACAGCTAACCGTAGACTTCATGTCTGACATATCCACCATCAACCTTCATCAAATGTGGTCAATCATACTCAACATTTAAAAAGATTTAATAATAATAATGATAATACTTTTATAACTCTTTTTAATAGTGTAGTATTATTCAACCATGGTCAAACTAGCTCAACTATGATTAAATAAGGTCACCATGGTCATCCATGGTTAACATGATTAACTAAAATGATAATGGCCAACCATCTTCATTTATAGTTAAACTTTGACAACCATGATCAACAATGTTCACCCATAGTCAACAATGTCAATAATGACTGACTTCGTCACCGAGGTCAATGTTCACCCATACCCAATGATGTCAATCATGTTTGACTTGGTTAACCATGGTTAACCTAGACATCATGTTTACTCATGATTAATGATACTAGGAATTATGTTCAACATCCCCATTGTTAACCATAAACATCATTCCAAACACATATATAACCAACCTTTGTTAACCATGTTCAACTATTGTCAACCTTAGTCAGTGTTGGTTAACCATAGCCAACTATAGGCAATATTTAAAAAAGTTTAATAATAGTAATAGTAGTAATTTTATCAAATTTTCAATAGTGCATCCATATTAAACCTTAATCAAAACTAAACTAAACTATGGTTAACCATAGTGAACATGGTCAACCATATTCGTTTATATTTAAACATGTTAGAAATGTAACTAGTTTCAATCTTCGTTATTGTTGTTGTACTCATTTCAATATGTATATTGTATGTAAGAAACAAAATAAGAAAGAAAAAGTTATTAGTTTGAAGCATGGGTTTCATGCTCTTTATTGATTGTCTTCTAGATAAAATCATGTTCTTCATGGTTCTATGTTTTGTTAGGTCATATGATATATTGTCATGAGTCAAGAGAGTCAACATCATGATTATAAGACCCTTATGGGCATAATGTACCTTGTGAAGGAATTTATTTTGAGTCTAGAAGGTCTTAGAAGCCTCCAAAGTACAAGTTGTCCCTCACAACTTCAAGCTGCCTAAAGAAGGGAATTCGATCCCTTAGAAAGGCTATAAATATAGGAAGCTTCAACCTCATTTGACACACTCACACACACAAGTTGGATCTCTCAAGAAGAAGTTCGATCTCAAGATGGAAGAGGCAAGAAAGGAAAATTGAAGGTCTAGAAGGTATGGAAATGCAAGAAGAAGGAAGAAATTTTATTTTTGGGCTTTATTTCTCTCACACACGTGTGAAAACTAGGGTTTTTGTAGCTTCTAAGAAAGTCGAACTTGCATGTCCAAATTGTAGAAGATAAAGTTGCAGTATCAAGTTGTTGGAAGAGGGAATACTCTATTTTGTTCGTTTACCTTAAGAAGATCTATATTGATCAAAGGAGGGTCCCTTAAAGAACTATATTGTGCAATAATTAGGGTTTCTATGGAAGCTATAGGGCCAAAGTTGCAAGATGAAGTTGCACGGTCAAAGCTAGTGTCAAAGTCGAAACTGGAAGATGGTTGAAGCAGGATTGAGCTTTGTTGATCTAATCCTATTAGAAGGATTCCATGGAGGGTTTAATAGGTACTTGGAGAAGATTTTATAAGGAGAGAAGATATTTTTTGGGTTTTCTCCTTAGAGGGTTTTGCCTTGGCTTGAAGCTTAATCTATGTGTCCATTGTCTTTACTATTTTTGTTCTTGATAATTTTTTATGAAGGAAATATAATAAAGAAACATAAGAAGATAAATAAAGTTCATAAGAAATTATTAAGGTTAAGGGAAATATGAATTAATAGCTCCCATACTACATTTTCCAACAAAACATTGTCAACTGTGATTAGAAATATTCACTGATAGTTAGCCAAAGTTGACCATAAACAACCATCTTAAAAAATTATCATTTCAATATAAAAAAAAATATATATCAACATCACAATATATCAAGAAAAAATCAACATCACAATCTAATAAACAAAAATTCTTGTCACATTGTGATGAAAAAGAATTGATGTCACATGTGATGAGTAAAAAATTCATGCCAAATTGTGATAAAAAAAATCAAAGTCATAATATAATAAAGAAAAAAACAACATTGCAATGTTGCGAACAATAAATCAATATCAACATGAATATCAAATCCAATCATAGTTAACATGGGTGTCATGGTGAAGCATAGTCACCATGTGCATTAGCATTAATATTTTTCCTAATGTGGAACTGAGTAAATGATGTTTCAATGTGATAAAAAATAAATCATGTCATTATTTGACGAATTAAAAATGATGTCACAATGTGAAAAGAAATGAACAATGAAAAAGCTAGATGAAATAGTTGTGTCAGAATATCATGAACAAGAAACAATGTCACAAAATGACGAAAAAGGAATGACATCATAGTGTCATAAAAAACAAACAATGTCATAATGTGACATTATTTCCCTATCTTTACTAGGTTTACCTAGGTTGACTCGGTTGAGTAGGTTAACCAAGTTTACTAGGTTGACCTAGGTTTATTAGGCTACTAAGTTTACTAGGTTCACCTAGGTTTACTAAGTTGGATGAATTTTAATATCTTGACCTCTATTAGGCTGACCTTGGGTTATTATGTTGTCCTAATTTTACTAGGTTGTCTTAATTTTATTAGTTTAACTAGGCTAAACTAGGTTTACTTGGTTTATTGGGTTGATCTTGTTTGGGTAAAAATGGTATTACTTACAAGATGAACACCTTTAACAACCACTCACACAACTAGATCAAAATCAAAACTCTATTATTTTTACATGGTAAAGCCCTCTAAGAGCGAAACAATCCACAACCTTAGCTAACACAACCACTTGAGGTAGTTTTATTAATCCAAAAGAAAATATTGTATGTGAGGGAGTTCTCACAATATATCATTGGCCATGACCCTCCATGCTATTTAAATAAAGATAATGGACTAATGAGGTGCTAAGCCATGATTAATAGTTATTAATATCGAGGAGAATAAGAGTCTCAAAATCACTCTATGTTTAAAAGACATCGTGAACATGAAATTACAATGCAATTAATGCATACTAAAGAAACACACCTTTTTCCTAATATACACATTAGAATAAGTTGAACTTAACTAACTCCTAAGTTTCTAAATATCCTAACATCCCCATTTAAGAACAACTTGGGATATGATTGAAATTTACAAAGGTGACATGATAGGATAAGGAAGGAGGCAATAGACCTATCCCCCTTAATTACAAATTCCTAAACTCCTATCATACATAAAAATTTATAAAACTTCACTTATGTAAGATATTTTGTTAAAATGTCGATCACTTGATCATCTATAGGGAAATAGTGCACTTTGATAAGTAGATCATAAAAGAGTTTTCTCATGAAGTGCATTTATAACTCAGTGTGTTTGTTGCACTAATGTTGAATTGGATCTTTAGCGAGCTTGATGGAACTCTAATATTCACACCAAAGGGTGTTCAGATGTTGCTTATGGAATCCTAACTTTGAAAGGATCTATTAAAGCCATAATACTTCTTAACTCGCATTAATGATTGCTTGATACGCTAACTCCATTGAAGAAATAGAAATAGTTTGTTGATTTTTTACAAGCCCAATTGATAGGTCCAAAACAAATATTGCAAACATAACATGAAGTAGACTTCCAATCATCAAGGTTGCCAACCCAATCTAAATCAATGAAACCAACAAATAAAGGAGTGCCCCCTAAATTCTAGTGTATCTCATATTGAATTGTGCCCAGAATATATCTAAGTATCTTTTTTGTTTCTTTCTAATGACTTCAAGTGGAGATTTCATATACCAAGTAATGAGAAGAACACCAAAGGAAACATTGGGAAAAGTATGAGTCAAATATAAGAGGCTACCAACTAATTGAAAGTACAATGTGGTATCAAATTTGGATAGTGTAGGTAGGAATAAGTTTGCCTCTAGATTGAAAGGTAAAAGGGTTTGGTTTAAAATATTCCATGTGAAAACGATGAATAATGTCACATGCATAATTAGATTGGGAAACAAAAATTCCTTTCCTAGTTTATGAGACTTGGAAGCCAATAAAATAATGCAAATATCCCAGTTTAACATTTCAAACTTCTTTTGAAGGTTTGAATTCACACGAGTTAAAATTTTGGTATCAAATTTGGATAGTGTGGGTAGGAATAAGTTTGACTCTAGATTGAAAGGTAGAAGGGTTTGGTTTAAAATATTCCATGTGAAAACGATGAACAATGTCACATGCATACTTAGATTGGGAAACAAAAATTCCTTTCCTAGTTTATGAGACTTGGAGGCCAAGAAAATAATGCAAATATCCCAAGTCTATCATTTCAAACTTCTTTTGAAGGTTTGAATTCGCACGAGTTAAAATTTTAGGGTCAATACTAGTGAGGATACGGTCATTGACATAACATAGAACAACGATTATGAGATGGTTTCTTAATTTTTTGGTGTAATAGTAGGGTGAGAATGAAAGTTATCAATATATTCATACCAAGCTATAGGAGCTCGTTGGGGAACATAAAGAGATTTCTTAAGGTGGAAAACAAGGATAGAGTCGTTTTAAACATAACTGAGAGGTTGTTCCATGTATATTTATTCTTGTAGATCCATATGTGATAACGAATATTTAACATCCATCTGATGGAAATCACATCCATGTGAGGTAGCAAGGGCTAGAACAAGGAAGATGTAATTTATTCTTCGTAAAAGGAGAAAAGGTTTCAATGTAGTCAATTCCTTCAACTTAATAGAATCCTTTAGCAACTAAGGTGGCCTTATGTCTTTCAATACATCCATTTAATGCATACTTACTTCTCCATACCCATTTTCATCTAACAAGTTTTCTTGCTTTTGGAAGAGATACAAGTTCCTAAGTATCATTCGCCATTAAGGAAAGATATTGTTCATTCATTTTAATTTCCCAATCTCGATGTCCTAAGGCTTCTACAAATTTTATGAATCATTATTATTTTAAAATTGAGAAACACGAGAGGAGGCTCACCAGAAATATGAACAAGCATGATGTTGATCTGTAGGATCGTTAGCAAGGACACCAACTACTTTATGTGTTGAACTAACCCATTTTGAAAGTTGTGGTGTTGGTGAAATTTCATGTCCAATGGACTCATATGGTGGAATATGAGTATGTGGAGGTGGATTTTCATCCTCAGTGTCATTATTTGGAGAAGAAACTAGAATAGGAGGAAAAGTTGGCATAAGCATCAAACATGGCTCGCAAGCCAAGAGGTTTTCATCAAATTTAACATATATCCTAATTATTATGTTACTGGAATGAGGTTGAAGAAGTATATACCTTTTGCTTATTTATAATTTCTAAAAAAAATGCACTTCGTACTTTTAGGCTATAAAGGTTTCCCTTTTTCATAAGAATATGTGAGCCCATGCTATGCTACCAAAGATATAGAAGTGGCTTACATCTAGCTTAATTTTATTCCATACTTCTTTTGATGTTATGTTGCTTAAATCCTTTGCGGGAGTGTTATTTAGTATGTAATTTTCATAGTTGATGTATTCCTCCCAGTAGTGAAGACTTAATCCCTCAGATTGAATCCTACAATTAGGCATTTCTTTTAATGTATGATTCCTTCTTTCAATAACACCATTTTATTATTTTTTATATGGAACATCATGTTGCATTTGAATTACCTATGCAATCTAGTAAGTTGTGAATTTATTTTTGACATATTCCCCTCCATTATCTGTTCTTAACATTGCAGTTGATGTTTAGATTTTTTTCTACAAGGGCTTTGTGGGCAAAGAAAAAATCAAAAACTTTGCTATTAAGTTTTAATAAATAAACCCAAGTTCAAATAGAGACATAATCAATGAATGTTAAGAAGTACTGGAACCTAGAGAAGGAAGGAGAAGAATGTGGACCACATAAATCATTGTGAACAAGTTGTAAAGGGGTTGAGGCACACTAAGAGGCACGTTTTTCAAAATTATCCTCATGATGTTTTCTAAGAACACAACTAGCACAAGCACCATCACTACAAGAAATGAGAGGAATACAAGTTACCGTGTTTTGATTACATAGTTGTTGTAGTGAGCAATAGTTTAGATGACCAGATCTCTCATGCCAAAGTTTTCTCAAGTTATTACAATGAGTAAGAAAAACTGAAGTAAAATATCATGAAATTAAGTTATCAAACTTGTACAGTGGGGTAGTTTCAACAATTATTCTTATGGCAAGGACATACTTAGGATATTTTAATTCCTTAATTTGAACTTGGTGAGGTGAAAATTCTATTATTTTACCTTCACCTGAATGAGTAATATAATATATGGATAGAAGGTTGCAGGAAATACTTGGAACACATAATACATAATTAAAATGACCTTTATCTACATTAATTTTCCATACCCTATAACATTAAGAGATCTATCACCACCAAAAAAAATTCTTGCTATTACAATCATTAAGAGTATAATAAATGCCTTTTATCATTATCCATATGATAATAAGCTCCAGAATCATTAAGCCATTCATCATAAGAAGTAGATGTTGCATAGAAGGAGAAACTAGAAGGAGAAAGTTCATGTCCATGAGAAGAAGTGTTAGAAAAAGAACCAAGGTTGATGTTGTGCATATTTATTATTGCTTCCAAGGCCTCCATATTTTTAAAGAAATTAGACTCGACATGATCATCTTTACCACAGCAATTTCAATGTTTTTCAGGCTTCTTACTCTTTCATTTTGGTGCTTTAAAACCATTAAGAGAAGATATTGGCTAAGAGGACTTGGAACTCTTCTTTTTCTTATCATTGCAAGGGTTTTTCCTCTTTGGATGCTTGATTTTATATTTCCATTAGACCACTAAAGACTTTTTATATGTACTTGTACATATTGGTAATCAATCCAATATGAAAGAGCTTGTCTTATTCTCTAATTAGAGAGTCAAAAGAGATTCAATAGAAAGTTCTTTATAGGTAGTTTGTGCAACTTCTCTAGTGGTGTAAAATGTAGATATAAAAATAGAGTATTGAGAACCAAGCTACAAAGAATAATATATTTGCAACACCCATCATCTAGATCAACCTTACAGTATTTAAGAAAATTTCTAAGTGCCTTAAACTTAGATAAGTAACCTTCAATGAAAGAGAAGTCGTTAGGACATAAAGTCATGACCTCATTCTTAAGTTGATGAGATATAATAATATTGGCATCACCAAAGACATTTTATGACTTTTCCCAAGCTCTATCTGAAGCATCGCTTTCTTGTATATGAAATAAAAAATCAAGAGAAATGGATACTTCAATTACTCCACGAGCTTCATCATTCCTATCACCCCATTTGGATTTCTTATCGGGATCACCAAGGAAATTTTCTCATCCCAAGGTAATGCGGTACAATCATTTAATTCTTAGTGAAGTAGTTGGTATCAGTAAGAAAAATCTCACTTAGAGCGGACATATTAAATTATGAAGATAATATAATTTAAAATTTTGAAACTCTCAAAAAATAGGTTTTTCCAAAAAAATTGGCATTGAAACCACACTTTGGATGTGAAAGTTAAGCCTTTTTCAAAAGAGGCATTATTAGTAGCAAAGAGCCACACAATGAACGATGATGGTAAAACAATAATCTAAAAATATATTTTCCCTCACTAGCTTTGGCTATAAGCTCACTTTTGCAAATAAATTACTCTATGATGTCACCCACCTTTATAAAAATTGAGTGAGAATCACTTTTGAAATGAAGTTACTTTATAAAGGAAAATTGCATGCAAAAAAAATAACTTAAAAGGAAATATTAAAGTTATTTTTATAGTGATTCACTTTTATATGAAAAATGAACTATGTTTTACAATAAAGTCATGAAATAACTTGAATTTGCATGAACTTTTTCATAAAGCAACTTAAAAATAGATTTCAACTCTAGACTTCTTACTAAATAAAGTAGCTTTTAACTAAGTGAGCTAGTGCAAAAGATATAATAATAGAAGTGAAGGTGGGTGTTGGTATTGTTATTATTGTTGGGGCTCCTTCTTGAACTATGTGTCTACTAGAAAAGATGTGCTAATCCAAAAATAAATATCATTTTGAAAAAAAAATCCAAAACTATACAACAAAGGAGTTAAGTCTTGGTTATCTTACCCAACATATGCAACTTTTCTTATGGCTTTTTATTTTTTAAGATCACTCAAAGCACATGGAAAGAGAATACATAGTTAAGAAAGAGTATACAAATGGGAATATTAATGAAAAAAATATGAGCTCTACGAATAATAATATAAAAAAATTCCATATTTAGATTGTATACATCCAGATCTAACGAAAAATGTTGTATCTTAGGAAAATAGACACCTTTTTAGATGAAATGAAAGGTGCTCTTAGCTGGGAAAAACAACTAACGCAATGCAACATCCTGTTTGGGAAACAACAATATGGAAATAACGTATCTAAAAAATGTGATAGCACGAGCTTCAATATCTCAATCACCAACGGGAGTAGTTCTTCAAAAGGGATATAATACCATGTTTAGGTAAACAAGTTATTCAATATAGGAAAAACAACTTTATTAAACACTCATACAATCATCTGAGAGGGAAATAATTCACGATCTCGACCAATGAAGCCACTTGTGGCAATTTTATTAATGCAATAGAAATTGTTTTACATAAGAGACTTTTCACAATCATTTGATAACCATGACCATCCATTCCCTTTAAATAGAGATCATGGACCAATTGAGTGTTAAGGCATAGAACAATAGTTGTTAGTATTAACGAGAATATGATTTTTTGAATCACTCTATGCCTAAAACATATCATGACCGTTGAATTACATTGCAACTAATGCATAGTAAAGAAACACACGTTTTCCTAATAAACACATTATACCAAGTTGAACTTAAGTACCTCCTAAGTGTCTAAATATCCTAACAAACATTGATTTATTAGGTCGACTTAGTCTTACTAGGATTAACTAAGCTTACTAGGTTTACCATGTTAACCTAGGTTTATTAGGTTGACCTAAATTTATTAGGTTTATTAGGTTTACTAGTTTGACCTAGGGTTATTAGTTTACTAGGTTTAGTAGGTTGACCTAGGTTTAGTAGGTTGACCTAAGTTTACTAGGTTTACTAGATTTACAGGGTTCACTTAGATTTACTAAGATTTCAACCACATTAACTTCATATATACTTAACATTGACAACCATGGCCAACCTTCGTGATCCATAGTAAATCATGGTTATTAATGGTTAAAAGTGGTTGAACAAGTTTAACCGTGGTCAAACATGCTACAATGGAGAATCACAATACAACATTATCAACAATTCCATGCATGGTCAAACTATTGGAAACTAGTATAATATATTTTTAGGGTGGGTTGGGGGTGGAGGGGGAGGGGTGGGGGGTGGGGGGTGGGGGGTTAATCAATATTATATGAATTTTAACAACATTTAATCACACAATAGTGCAAGAATCACATAAAGAAATGAACATAGGATATTTACATGAAACCCATATGAGAGAAAAATAGGAGCCTTCTTTTAATTTTAATGTAAATATAAGCACCAAATTCTTTTTAAATTATATTTTGTAAGCAACAACCTCCTTTTATTTGGAAACACCCACTCATTGGAAGCACCAAATCCAACTTGTTTATAACCACCAACCTGCTAGAGGCGCAATTCCCCGTTATTTATAAGAACCAACCTAAAGGAAACTCCAATCACTTAATATGCAAGCACCAACTTGCTTCAGTACCTTCTCTCATTCATTTTCATGTGAAAATATATGGCACCTTAAGTAAAAACACCACTCCTACATCAATCTTCATTTTGAGATCTGATTTTTTTTTCTTTCCCAACTACTCTTGATCTTTGATATTTTTCACATTCTACCTCTATCTAGTATACTTCAAAAATATATATTTCAAATGTCTCACAATGTCCTAAATTCCATGGTTTCCCCTTTGTACAAAAATTACAAAACTCAAAAAGTTTTTTCTTATACCGTCAGCACAACATATCTCTACTTGCTCAAAATCAAACCACTTAGACTTAATAATCAATTCCATTTAATCACATCAGTGAAACTCTCTCTCACTATTCCTCACTAAGTCTACTATTCTACTTATCGACAACAATCACAAGCAATAATTTTCATGGAACAACACCTTCTCACATCGTCTTATTTCTATTTATAGACATGATCTCTCTCTATTGTCTATTCATCCCTCTTTTTATTTTAATATTTTAACTATGCTTGGTGCCCGAAATGCCATAATTTTCAAGCCCTATCATTGTTGCTTTGAGTTTTTATGGTTGGATCCTCATGTGTTGTTTTAAGAACTATAGTCCTAAAATATCTATCAGTTCTTAGGTCTTAGAGATTCCTTTCAACATATACTACTCTTAAGTATCCCAAAATCTAGGTGCCCCAACCCTTCAATTGAAAACAATTTTTGACCCATTTACAACTAAGGATTAGTTTTTCATCCTAGTTTCTTTATGACCTAATTCCCTAATGAGGAACCCACTTGGTATAACTTTTACCTAAAACTCCTTACAAATTTCTGCTCTAATGATATCCAACTTGACAATCCTTAGGCCAATATAGCCCAACTACACCATGTCATATTGAATGCTCTAATGCGTATTAGGTGTGAGGTGTCAGGAGCCATTAATCCTATGTTAATCCCACTATAAAGTTGGGTTGATACCAATGTCTTAACATGGGACCTACCTTACCTTTCAGCCTGATAACGCTTTCTCCTATATGACCACACCTTTCTCTTGGTATTCCAATGCTAAAGCCAACAAACATATTAGTATGTAAAAACTTAACAACGTAGGGTCTTATCAAATATCCCAAGGTTTTTGATATCATGTGGATGGGGACCAAACAATAATTGCCACATGTTGACCTATGTCAACTCTTTCTCCATGTTCGTCAACTCCACATCATGTTGGTAGTTGAGTGATCTTAGAAGAGGCTTGTAACTCAAACATTTGATGGCCAATACTCCAATTCCTAATGTTGTTTCCCCCATATCATCTTCCATAGAATACACATTATCTTATGTACCCAATTAGACCATGTAATATGTCCAACTATTGATGTTTGTCTGCGATGTGTCACTCACCAACTGTCGATTTGGCTCATCGAAAATGTTGAATTCACCTTCCATGTGTCACCCTCACATCTTGCCACATCATTAATTTGCCACATGTACTTCATTGTTTCATCAACCTAGCATCAACATTAGTCATGTTGGGTCTATGCATAGAGCTAGGTTACACTTTTTAACAAAGGGAGGGCGCATTTTAGGTGAAAACAGGGAGCTGAATCTAGCTATTTTAAGCACGTTATTGAGTCATTTTTAAGCACTTGATCAAGTTTCTTAATGGCTAAGAAATAAATCAGTCGAGCATTAAAACAAACCCTTGGTCAAGCTCCTCTGTAACTTAAGGCATAGGATTTTGATAGATCATAAGGTCTCAATCAGGCGTTAGGGTTCAATCGAGCGTTAAGGCTCGATAGAAAATTAGAGCTTGATCAAGATGTTATTTCTTATTTAAAACCCAATCATGGTCTGCATAATACATTTTGTGTAGACAGCGATGAATAAGGGGCTTGATGGAGGATTTATATGCTCAACCAAGATAGAGGAGCTTGATCCAGCTGCCTAACGACCCCAACAACATCCCAAAGGCTCAAGCTAAGGTGTGTTTCCAATATTTTTTCTCTCTTTTATTTAAGTTTTCTTGCAAAATAAAATAAATTAATTTGAAGTAAAACCCACCATATGAAAACAATAAAAACAACCATGAAAACCATCATGAAATCCACAAAAACCCACCAAGAAAACCCTTGAAAACCACCAAAAAAACTATAATTTAGGTTTTAAATTTTTTTATAAGTTTTCATTCATTGCAATGGTAGTATGTTTATTATGATTTTTTTCTATGGTAAAAACTTTTTTTTTAATTATTTTAGGTTTTAAAGTTTTT
The DNA here is from genome assembly GCA_031772625.1 of Pinus tabuliformis. Taxonomy (NCBI): domain Eukaryota; kingdom Viridiplantae; phylum Streptophyta; class Pinopsida; order Pinales; family Pinaceae; genus Pinus; species Pinus tabuliformis. The sequence goes on from CM062811.1 coordinate 357,578,401, forward strand.
TCTTAGGAATTTAGTGAAATAAATTTTCAAAAAAAATGTTTTTTTGTTATTTAAAATGCATTTTAAATTTCAAACAAATTTGACCAAAAATATGCCCAAAAAAACTCCAAAACAGAAAACAACCAAACTATAACCAATAAATAAATAAATTAGGAGCTTGAGATTGACATGATGAATATGGTTGCTCATGGTGAACCTCTATTTATCAAATAAGAAATTTAATTTAATTTTTTTAAATTTAAATTAATTTATAATTTTAATAATAAAATATAGTAATTTGTTTTAAATAAATAATTGTACTTAAATAAAATATTAACTAAATGAAAAGTCTGAAATGACATTTTTTGTTATTTAAATAGATTTTATTATATATATATATATATATATATATATATATATAAATATATATATATATATATATATATATATATAATTTATAACATAGCTATATAACTATATTTTTAGGTCTATATGATACTAGTGTAGCACCCTTATTGTTATTGTAAGAGTTGTTAGTGTATCCTCTTATTGTTATTGTTGTGCCCCATAGACGGCTACTATTGTTATTATTGTTATGTAGGCTCTGATTGTGTTGTGACCCCTCAGACTCTTATATATACCAAGGAGGTCTTGTCATTTGTATCATCGAAGAATTGTTCATTTATGTAATGTAAAGGAGGTTTCCCCCTCAAAGGAGATAATTTTTAAGTCTGATCTATATTTTCTTTTATTTTGTGAGTCGGTTGTAAAACATTTGGTATTAGAGCTTTGGATTCTAGGGTTTGGCTTCTTCAAACAGGTCGTTTTGGAATTTTCACTATAACTTTCTTCTATGAGGTTTCTAAAGATAAATTTTTGACCACAAGTTGTGAATAATATGGTGAACGTCTTGTACAAATTTCAGATCTTGATTCACTATATTTTTGGAGATATGATCCAAGGAAGTTAGGGTTTTTACAGGCTCCAGAATTTAGTCTTAAAAAAGTGAGATCTAGGAAAAATTGTCATAACTTTCTCTATGAGCATTAGATTTGAATTTTGTAAAAATTAACTGAAATTGCACGGACTTTAGTTTTTAATATATCATCTCATATCTGAAGGATGAAACAATGACATGTGACATTCCATACAATTTTTCTCTACTGAACTAGTCTATAATCAGGCCATCATGGGATATTGAGCCTAACCCTTTCTTGAAGACTCCAATCTTAGTCTAAATTGTGGTGTTGGAAAGAAGATTCAAAGTGCGACCATAGGATAAAATTTTAAATCTTGGAGATCCGAAATTACAGAGCTACAACGGATTCAATATTGAGCTCCTACAAAGCAAGACAAAAGGTGTGTTTTTTTTAATATTTGCGTAGGTTTTGTTTGAAATATTAGTTTGAAGTGATTCAAGGGGCATAGTAAAGTATAAATATTATTGTTTTATTCTAAAATGACTCAAAGAAAGAAATTGGGAACACCTAATAAGAAACTAGAAAGTTCTGCTATGACACATGAAGAAGAGGAATAAATGCAACATGATTTATCAAAATTACGAGACCAAGTTCAAATAATTTTCCTCTCGAAAAGTGTAACCAAAATATAAATGGAAACTAATATGGATGGTTTGAAGAATGGTTTAAAATCAAACATCAAAGGTTTGAAGGATGGATTAAAAGCATACATGGATGGCTTGAAGGATGGATTAAAAGTGGACATGGAAGGTAAATGGAAGGTTTGAAGGAAGTTTTGACAAAGTTTCTACAAAAAAATTCTTCCTAATGGCGAAAAGGTATTAGATGAAACTCATGACGAGAACAAAAGGAATATTAATCATAATTTCAAAGGCTCTAACTTTAGATTGAATACCCACCATATTCCAAAGATCGATATGAGGAAGTTTGATGGAAAGGATCTAGTAGCATGTATACTACAGATGGAGCAATATTTGATTTCCATAATGTGTTAACACACACAAAAGATATGCATTGCATATTTATATTTAGAACTCAATTAGTTTGTATGGGATCGATGGATTTTTTCTTGTAAACCATTACTCACTTGGTAAATTTTTATGGAGGAAACGATAACACATTATGAGGATATAAGAGAAACACCTTATTTAGCAAATTGATAAATGTTAGACAAAAGGGTTCAATGGTGAAGCACATGGAGAAATTCCAAAAAGTGAATATCATGGTAAATGAAATTCCATAGGTGCATAGGATTGATGTTTTCATAGGGACTTTAAAGGATAACATCCAACATGATGTTCACTTTCGGGAACCTGATTCATTAGAGAAGGCATTCAGAGTGGCACGAAAAATTGAAGGCAAAAATTATGGAAACAAGGAAGTCTACCACTCACAACTATAAATATTGAAGTGTTGCTACTTCCTAGCCTTCCACAACCTACAAGGTTGACACCAAAACAAGTGGAAGAAAAAGGATAAAAAGGGATTAGTTACAGTTGTATTAATAAATATGCTAAAGGTCATAAGTGTGTTGCAAAGAAATTATTCTACATAGATTGTGAAGAGGAGGAATAAAAGCAACAAGAAACATCAAAAAAGAGGATATACACTAAGAACCAACCCCATAGAAAGAAGAAATGAATATTACCATATATATTAATGCATTGGCAGGAATTACCACTCCTTGAACTCTCAACATAGAAGGACATATCAAGAAGAAAAATGTAATAGTGTTGATTGAACTCGGTAGTACCCATAATTTCATTCAATGTAAGATAGCCAATGAATTGAATTGCTTCCTATATCGAGCACCAGAGTGTCAAGTGATGGTTGCAAATGCAGGAACTATAAATTTCTCTAGAAAGTGCCATAATATCAACCTAACGATGGGTAATATGTATTTAATAGCCCAATGCTTTCCATTCCAATGGATGGTGATGATGTTTTACTAGGAGTCTGATGCTTACAATATTTGGGGATGATAGCCTTTAATTTTCAAGAACTTTTATTGAATTTTTTTTAGGACGGAAAGGTATTCGAATTAAGGGGTATCGTAGGGAAACCAGGAAATATAGTCAACTCTAATGGCATGAAAAATCTACTAAATATGGAATAACAAGGCGTAATTACACAACTATTATCACTATAGGTTCAAACATTGAAATAATTTATTTCTCCAGATTTCCAAAAATTCTTAGAAAATCATTCCAAGGTATTTGAGACTCATAAAGGCTTCCCACCTATTCGTGATCATGATCATTCTATTCATTTGATTCTAGGAATTGTTCCTCTAAACATCAGGCCGTACAAATATCCATATGCCCAAAAGAGTGAAATTGGGTGTATGGTTGCAGAAATGCTAGAGGCCGGTGTAATTCAACCTTGTCAAAATTATTTCTATGCTCCCATAGTATTGGTGCAGAAGAAGGATGGATCGTGGCGTATGTGTTCAGATTATAGGGAGCTCAATAATCTCACTATTAAAGATAATTTTCCCATTCCTTTCGTTGAATAATTATTGGCTTAATTACATGGAGAAATTTACTTCACCAAGCTAGATCTTCGTTCAAGATATCATCAAATTAGAATGAAGATTGAAGACATTCTAAAAACAAAATTCAGAACTCATTAAGGTCAATATGAATTTTTTTTCATGCCTTTTGGCCTTGCTAATGCACCTTCCACATTTCAAGGTTTGATGAATTCCATTTTAAAACCATTCCTTATAAAATTTGTGTTATTATCTTTTGATGATATATTAATCTACAAAATACTTGGAAGGATCATGTTCAACATGTTTACAGGGTTCTCAAACTATTGGAGGAGAAACAATTATATGCAAAAATATCCAAATGTTTCTTTGGAGTACCAGAGGTGGAATATTTCTGTCATATTGTGTCCTATGAGGGTGTTAAGGTATACCCTAACAAAATTAAATCCATTAAGGAATGGAAAATCCCCACAACCCTAAAGCATATTCGAGGATTTTTCCGGTTGATAGGGTATTATCACAAGTTTGTTAAGAATTATGGGAGAATAGTAGTGCCTCTAACAACATTAAAGAAAGATGCATTTTAGTGGACTCCATAAGCAACTAAGGATTTTGAACATCTTAAAAAGGCAATGTGTGAAGCACCGATCTTCGCTACATGAGATTTTACAAAAGCCTTTATTGTGGAATGTGATGTCTCAAGAAATGGAATTGGTGTTGTTTTAAGGCAAGAAGGAAGACCCATTTCTTTTGAAAATCATCCAAACAAAGCGAAGTATTTACATGAGAAGGAAATGTTGGCAATACTACATCACTAAAGAAATGGCAACCTTACCTAATGGGAAGCCACCTCAAGGTAAAAAAAATCACAATAGTCTTAAATAATTTTTGGAACAAAGATTATCTTCAAAAGAGAAGAAAAATGGTTCACAAAGATGTTGGGTTATGACCTTGAAATCATCTACAAAAAAGGGAAGAAAAATGTTGTTGTAGATGCACTCTTGGGAAAGGATGATGATGTGGAAGCATTTCTCTATGCTATTTTTATTATCAACCTGATTGGATAAATAAATCAAGGGATAAATGGAAGAATGACGAAGAGATGTGGTGTAACAACCCCGAAATTAAAACATGCAACTAATTAGATCAATTATGCAATTTACAATCAACACACCTCTATTCAATTAATTAGCATGGAATTTTTTAGAAATAGGATCAAAGGAAACTTAATTGTAGCGATGATATTCCTTACTTGTAATTTCGGAGTCGAACACTATTTGAATCTTTCTAACTACAACAAAGTTTTGGGGATGACTCTCCACCCAACCGTAAGCTCAGTTGCACGTAATCTTTCTACAACTGGCCACCCCCGAGCCTCAATCAACGTACTACTACCAGAGAATCTTTTGTCTCACAACATTTTTCTGAAAAGAGAATGGATGATGGAATGATCTCTCATCTTCATCACGTCTATTAAATAGACCAAACATTGGAAGGGAATCGGATGCACACATTCCATGTGTCAACATGCAACCTTTTTTTTTTAAGTTTTATTTAAGTTAAATTTTCTCTTAATTTTTTTTTATTTTTTATTTTATTCATTTTTTACTTTTTGATCACTTTACTTATTTTTACTATTTTTATAATTCTTTTAGTTAACTCTTTCTTATTTTTTTACTTTTTGTTAACTTTACTTACTATTTTATATTTTTTCTTTTATATATTTATTTAGAACTTTAATATTTTATTTTTATTTGTTATTATTGTATTTCTTCATTATTTATTATCACTATTATTATCTTCTTTTTATTGTTTATTATTTATTTGCTTATATTTTAATATTATACTATATTATTTATTTTTATTATTATTATTATTATTAATAGGGAACATTACATACTCCCCCTCTTTATGGAACTTCGTCCAAAGTTAAATTGAATCATTTAACATTTTATTTATTTAGTTATTTATTACTTCATGTTTTCCCTACACCCTCTACTGAGCTAGTATAACCAGCAGGCATCGAAAGTTTTCACTACACCCAGGAAATCTCAAGGAATCTTTTTCTTTTTTCCAACTTTCAGAACCAGGCATAAGCCTCATTGGTCTGTATCCTAGTCCAAGGCTGGCCCCAAGGCTTGTGCCTGACTCAGACTTCATCTGCCCCAAGTCAGGCATCTGGTATAGTGCTCAATGACTCTGGGCATCTCGTAAGGCTAGCCCACTCCCTCCACAACTACTAAGGTGCATAACCCCCAAAATCGTAAGCCTTACACCCCGACTAGACTTCGGTATCCCAATCCAATAACAAGCACCTAGCCTACAACATCGGGCACTTGGCCTCCTCAAGATGGTCCCATAGCCCTTCAAGAGCTATCCATCAAGAGCTATACAAGACAAGGAACCACTAGCATATGTAGTGTTGATTGAGTATGTCCCTAGCCCATATGGTGTTACATATTCTACCTCGCAGGTATGAGCTCCTACAAGATGATCAAATAAACCGGCCCTTTCGGCCCATTTGTGGATTTCTTGTCCATCACCACATCTCAACATACATCCAATGCATTAGCAATAACTATAGTATCATAGAAAATAATCCACATGCCAAGTCGTGCATGTCATCATGAGAACATAACATCATTGTTATCACAAAATTATGCATGTCATAAATATACATAAATTACCACATGCTTCATATCATAATATCCTCCTATGTTATAACATCAATGTATCAACATCAAAGACATATTATCACATCACATAATAAATGAGCCACATGTCAACATACTTCATATCATAACATCACAAATCCTATACCACTTTATGCATGTCAAATCCCTCATGACCATACAACACCATTCTCATAACAACTAAATAAATATATGCATCACTATCCTTATATCATCATATCATGAAACATCCTTAAGCCTTTGTTTTATTTATTATTATTTATTTCAAAAAAAATATAATTATTTTACATCCCAACCCCATTACCATGATATCATTTGGAGTATCGGCCCTAACTTCCCAAGCAGAGAGAATTTATATCAAATAACATATAAAAAAATAAATCCTTAAATAAATAAATTTATTTATATTATAAATACTTGAACTAAACTCTAACATCATCAAACTTTCCTTTTTTTACTGTAGGGTTGCAATAATTCATGGAGACAATTGTAAGATAACTTTGGGTCGAATTTTATCTATATAATTATAAAATTTTAATATTTGAAATTTGAAAAATATAAAAATTAAAGATCATATTATATTCAAAAGAATATATAAAAAAGATATAGTAAAACTATTGGAAAATCTATTAGTTACATATGTATTTATTCACTTAATTTTTCAATCACCACATATCAATTTTTCAATCACCACATATCTAGAATTTCAAAATCATCCTTTTCAAAATTCCCGTGATGCTTTCCAACTTCTATCTTCATTCCAGTTTTGTAAAAGTGCTCTTCATGAAACATCAATTCGAAAATACCATACAAGGGATTTTTCTAAGTATAATTTATGGCGTACGATGTTTTATTTACCATGTGAGTAGACGTATAATTTATGGCGAGCTTGCCATATGCCTTTTTTCAGAAATAACACTGAAAACAATATACATCTATTTCTCACTTGCCCACAGGTGCAGCCTATCTGGCAGAATCTTGCTGCTCACTATGGTTTCACTCACTGCTCCTTCCCATCCATTCCTGAAGCATTTAAAAGATGGAGCACCATGAATAAAGAATGGCGGGCCATCCCAATATTGACCATTTGGGCCATATGGAAATGGAGAAATGGCATGATCTTCAGTTCAAAAGTGGAATCAAACTCTTCTGTAGTTGTATCTATCATATCTCTATACAACGCCCTTGATTTGTCTGGACAGAACAGGAACAGGAATGGTAGAAGCCAAATGGCATCAGTGGACAGGAACAGGAATGGATTAAGACAAATGGCATAAGTGACCACGACTTCTCCATGTGCTTATTTCGACAAAGCTGCACAAAAGGGATGTGCACATGTGGTGTATTCATCATTTTAGATGGTCAGGCTTTTGAAATTTATTGGATTGCTAGACCAGGGTCTAACAACAGAGCTGAGGCGGTGGCATTAACCGGTCTTCTTTCTTTTTGTATCATTCTTGGCATTCTAAATTTGCAAATCTATGGAGACTCGAAGGTTATAACTGATCATGTTCTGTCAAAATGCAACATAAAAAACATTCATCTTGCTGGATGGCTGGATAGGATTGCAGCTTTATGGAACACCAAGTGTTGTGGGGAAAAATGCCTATGCAGGACGATCCTATCCACCTAAGGTGTGACAGTGCCTTAGCAACAAACGAGTACAACTATTCTGGTTTCTTCCTTTATGAAATGTGAAAGAAGAGAGATCAATAGACTTACCAGTGTCTTCCGTTTGTCCCTCGATCCGGTCTCTCTTCTCTTGGGAGTTCACAGCTACTTGCCTTCTTGCTTCTCCAGCTTCAATTTCCTGCAAGATCACAAGAGAACAGCTACTTGCGACAAGAGAACAGCTGCTTGCGACAAGAGAAGAACACTACACAAAGACAGATATTCACATTCATAACTAGTTTAGGATTAGAAATAAACTAAACATACTAATGCATTCATACATCAAAAATACACCAGCATATAGGAGAAACCAAGATAGCTTTATTGATGAATAACAAGGTTCATGAAGAGATACAACTCAGAGGGCTCCAATCCAGCATCTCCTTCCCAGCAAATGGAATTCCTATCTTCACCCCTTTCAAAGCATTAAGCACCCAATGATTCCAATCTCAAACCAACATCAATTCTTTGTAATAACAAAATTCCAGCCTCTAGATCTCATGGAGGAGAGATCCATATATAGATGTTTGGAGAGAGGATGAGTCAGCTTGAGATCTGACTAGTGTCCTCTCCCTCTGTCAGTTCTTGATTCCACTTGGAGGTTATTGCTTCCACTTGGAGATTTGGAACCTCTTACTCATCACCAGTCGAATTCCCTGAGGCAAGTGTCATTTTGGAAGCTTCCTGGGTTCTGACACCTTGAGAAATGAACTTGCCACATGTCCACTCTCGCTCAGCGCAGGTAGCCAGTGTTGCCTTTGACATTCAGTGCAGGTAGCCAGTGTTGGCTTTGACATTCAGCGCAAACAGCTAGTGTAGCCACTGAAATGATCCTGAATTGACTTTTTTTTTAGCAGTTTCTGGTGGAGAACTTCTGTGAATTGTTGTGGTTTGTTAGCCTTGTTCCTCTAGGGGTAGGAACAACATGTTTAGGGACTTTGGATCCCTTAGATTATGGACATTTCATGCTCAATGTTGTAAGGCACAAAAATGTCTATAACAATTGCCCCTAAAGTATGAGGCTGTTTATCGGGTGAAATGCTTTATCAGGGGGATTCGAAGTTCATCCAATGCTGGGAGGAGACCTGTAATAAGATACAATACAATACATTATTTTTCATGCTGCTTTCATGATCTAGCTGAGGCGGGCATTCGCATGCTCAGCTTTATAAATTCATTTTTGTACATAGAACAGACAATCGTCTGATGGTAGACTGATAATTTTGATGAAATTATCATCCTTTGAGTAGGATGATTATCTGCTGCAATGATGTACATGTCAATGTCTTTATCTTTCCTGAATATATATCGCAGCCTGGATGGATGAAACTAGATCCGGGGTCTTCAAACTCGTTCGATCTTCACTCTAAGTACAAGTCGATCCATGTGAGAATGTTCTGAAGTCGAACATGGAAAGACATCGCTTGATTACCGGTCGATGATGTAAACCGTTAACAAGCGCGAGAGGAATCATCGATAATGATAATGACCCTCAAGGTACTGCAGTACAATTCACGTGGTGTGAATAAAGGACTTGGCGTCGAACACCACGCAAAATCTTTTGGTCGAAGGTCATTGATGTATACCTGTCACCGGAAGTGAGAAACTTGCCATTGAGGCATGCAAGCTTCAAAGTACTGAAGGGGTTGTTCCTAGATCAACTTCTTGGATAATGAGCTGATGTCTACAAGAAGCGATCCGTCAAAGGAGGGCCTTAATGAATCCCACATCAGTGACACAGAACGAAGCTAATGATTTTGATGGAGGTGAAAACGATCTGTGACATATGATTCAGGGGGCGGTCATGAAAGGATGAAGGATAATGTATGGTAGTGGATGGGACACGGTTGACTTTTCTAAACGACTTCTCTTGAACATATGGCGACACTGATGCGATGGATTGGTAGCATTACCCCAAATATGGATGGTATGGCGAGACCATGGATGTGACCGGTGAATGAAACAACCCAACCCGATTGTGGTACGAGGAAAAGTGTCATGTTCAAGAGCGACTTGCTACCATCAAAGTTTTCTTGAGTTTCTCCCAATTTTTCCCCAGTCATTGCTGACCAGTACCTCTTTATTTTTGTCAAGCTTGAGGAGGATAACATATGCTTGTTCTATAACTGCCCTTCGGGCAAGCCCATCGCTATGTTTTAACGAGCCTAGTGATAGTGAAACTCGTTCTCGTCTAAAGACAAGTTTGTCGCTATTTAATGATTTTAACGAGTCTAACGACAAGGATAACTTGGTCCTTTCATTTTTAGAGAGTCTGAAAAGGTACATAAAGTTAACTCCAAAAGTCCTTTTTCGTCATCTAATCCCTTAAGTCCGAAAAAGTATAAAACAATACAGAAGGGATGAGTTTTCGATAGTTTTAACGAGCCGAATAAAACAAGCGCTCGATCTTTTTGTGCAATAATCCCTCAGGTCCAAAAAGATTAAAATCTAGAGGAGGGATAGCTCTTCCGGTCGCTTTAACGAGCTGGAAGGCCAAAACTCGACAATCTTTTCATATTTTACGAGTCAGATGAAAAGAGCTTAAAGAAGACTCGTCTTTTGAGGAACGAGTGATAAACAGGGTTAGCAGCTGATTCCAGGTACAGGTTGGAATTTTCCAATCACGGCAGTGTCACAAGGATGGCTAGGTGAAATCACTCTTCGCAGCTGTTCCTCAAAATGGGTAAACAATCATATGGAGGTGAACGATCGGCAAATGAAAAGTGGAGGTGACGGGCAAACACGACCAAGGCTTTAATGGCTGATAGTATTACATTCACAGTGGTTATTTACGGGATAGTTCATTTTTTAACGAGCTTAAACGCGGGTGGAAACACTTGCTCGATCTTATGTTTATTTTTTAACGAGCATGAACTATGTGCTAAAACTGCTCGGACCTTGCATTTATTTTTTAACGAGCATGAACTATGTGCTAAAACTGCTCGAAATACTAGTCATATGATAAGAGTGTCTCATTGAGATTCTATTTTTTATGGAGCTTCATCTCACGAAGCTTTGCCCGGATCCTTTCGTTATGCGAGTTCGGAAACGACTAATCCTACGAGTTTAAAGGGTTAGACTACAGGTTTAAAGGAAGGACCTAAAAATTAAAAAATAAATAGTCGCTCCTCGCTTGCACTCCAAAAGGTTTGCATGCCCCAGGCATAAAGTACGATTTTAAGGTTACCCCTCAATTTGCAGATAAAACATTTGTTTTACGGGAGAGGCCTACCTCTTTCAGGCTACCCAAAGATTGTTCTGTTATTCTTTCAAACAAAACACTTCTTTGGCGATGTCTACCGAAATAGACAAAGGTGAGCGGCGGTTCGCCCTCTCACATAACTTTGACAAGAGAATCTTATTCTAGAATAACCCTCTTCCTAGACGGAGGGGGTACAGACTAGTCATATTCTCCCGCGGAAACTACTCTATACCCAAGTTTCCTGCCGAAGCAGACCAGGACGCATGCCCCCTGGGTTCCAGTCATATCCTCCCGGATCACTCGCGCTCATCAGAGGACGGACCGTGGATTGAGACACTTCTTGCGTGAAAAGACCATTTAGAGATGGTACATGACTATTTGCGATGCGTGATCCGGGAAACGAAAGTTGGTCTACGAGCTTGACCATTCTTCCTTCATGCAGAAAACACATTACTCTAAAGAGTGAGGAGACTATAGCTCCTATGCAATATACATAGTCTTGTCCAAGGAGTAGGTTATAATCCAAGGGTCCTTGAACGACCATCACGTTCATTTGAACGGTCTTCCCTTTCAATGTTATGGGCACATTGGGGAGGATCCCTAAAGGTCGACTGGTTCCTTTATCAAAGCCTGATAGATTTCTCATTTCAGGCAAAAGCGTTGGCGAACCAAGCGCTTTCCAAGCAATAGAGGAAAGGATACTCACAGATGCCCCCTCATCAATGATAGTGCCAGCCATTACCATTCTGTATATTTGAACGATAATTTGAATGGTATGCTTGCTGGCAACGGGGTCTGCCTAGTTGGTTCCAGTCAAAGGACACAACCAGGTTGCTTGGTGGTGGGACCGAATAGACGCCGGATATCGCTCTGACGAACTTCCTTCCTGCGATAAAGGAATGGGGGCATTGCCCCTTGTTCATCAGAGTCAGTGTTGATGAAGAGAATTTGGACGGTGTCGTCTTTATTCTCCTCTGTGATGGTATCATTCGAAGATAGAGCCTCTGAAGGCAAAACCGGGTCAACTGCCGTCTCAACCTTTTGACTTTCGTCAGGCATGGATTCAGACGGTTCATCTTCAATGATAGGTGCTTCGGTGACCACCTGAGTGGGCCAGCCGGGTTCTCAACTAGTGAAGGACTTGGCAGGAGTTTTTGATATCCAGGAGGAAGTTGCGCTCGTAAAATCGGGCGATCTTCCAGAACTCTTTTAGCCTCGTCTAAGAAGGGACAATGGTGGATGGCGTGATCGCCTTCACACAGTTTGTAGGGAAATCTAGCTTTCCCTCTCTGTCCTGGGACTTCACTTTCACTAGTTGACGGTGAGCAGTCAACATGGCTATCAGAGGTTGATGCTACTGAATTGTGCAAATGGGGAGACCAGTCCCTTAGTATCCGAGGGATGTAGGGACAATCTCTGTGGAAGTGGTCTCCCTTGCATATGACACATGGCGATTTAGGCCTGGTCAGTGCTGTGTGTGGATTTTTGTCAGACAACACTTGTTTGCCCCTAGTCGCTTTGGCTCCTTCTTCTTCTTCTCTTTCTTCTTCTTTTCCTTCTTCTCCTTAGGAACCTGGTTTTTTGTTTTACCAGTTCCGTCAAGCGAAGAGGAAGGAGGAGAGGAAGAGTTAGATGAAGTAGAAGGTTGGTTGGCAACTCTGGTCTGGTCTAACTGTTGACTCGACTGTCAGGAGTAGTGGTGGTTTGAACGACATTGGTGAAAAGAGCCAGACCGGCAGGCCAATTGTCAGTCCTGGAAGCGACAATGTGGATGTGAGGCGCACCAACTTCCCCAAGAGGAGAAGGGACTAGGATTTCCCAAGGGGAATTCCTTGGTTGGTGTGCTCCATTTTTTCAAACCTAAAGATCAACGCAGGAATAAGGGGTGATTGTTCCGTTTAAAATAAATTTTAACGACGCTTAGACACAACTTGCTTTTTCAGTTTTAAAGAGTCGAGAAAAAGAAGATGACTCTAGTCTCCTTCGATGTTTTAACGAGCCAAAGTGACAAATGCTCGGATGGACTTTTTTCGTTTAGAGTCTAAAAAAGGCCAAAGGAACTGCTCTGGAGTTCTAGGGAGAGGGTGTGCCAAACTTTTCGCAAAACCGCAGAATACTTTTTAGGGTACGGGCGGTCGATCTTCCTGAATGCTGTGTTCAGTGCATTGCGATCAGTAGGGCGGCCGACACGGCTTCTAAGGATAAAGGTTTTATGCCTATAGGGGTCTCCCAATATATACGCGACGGTACGTGGGGCAAATCCGTATGGTGCTTATCCCTCAAGAGGAATCACCCACATCCACGAGATCGACAGTCACCAGGCTTTACGACGCGGAACAGTCTCTAGCCTAGACCTCTATGTTGTGCGTTATGTTGCAAAGCGTTGTAAGTTCATTCAATTTATTTTAGGTTGATCTTTTTAAAGTTTGCCTTTCAAGGTTCACCACAAGATGTATG